>CM044441.1:59497003-59508342 GCA_024363595.1 Xenopus borealis | reverse complement strand
AAAAAAAAAAAAAAAAAAAAAGACTAAATCATGGAACATACACAATTTTTAAGTGTTTAAACCATGGACATGGTTAAAATATTGGTAACTGGTTGCATTCATAAAAAGACATTTGTTTTGTTTGCAGGTGACCCACTGGCACAGTCCTTACTTTTTTGCCTACTTTCCCACTGGCAACTCATATCCAGCGCTACTTGCTGACATGTTATGTGGAGCGATTGGCTGCATTGGCTTCTCTTGGGTATGTCTCACCGTAATGAAAATTCTTAATTATTGTAGCTCAAGATTTATTAAAAATTATATTTCTTCAGCAATGGTTTTGTTTTTTAATTGTAAAGTAATTTATTTTGTCAATTTTACTCAACAAAATATAGGCTTCAAGTCCAGCATGTACAGAGTTGGAGACAGTAATGTTAGACTGGCTGGGGAAGATGATAGGCTTGCCAGAACAGTTTTTAGCTGGAAACCAAGGAGAAGGAGGTGGAGTTATACAGGTATGAATAATGTTTCGGGCAAATGCCTGATGGGCTACTTGCTTTAAATGTAAATGGGCTGCTCACCTAAAAAATGCAAATTAGGTATGTCTTTAATATGTAAATGAGCCAATCACTTTAGAAATGTAAATGAGCTGTCCATAATAAAGCATATAGAAGGGAGCACTCACGATCCCGTCAATACATGTCAGCTGTGCTGAACGTCAAAGCCGCTCCTATTGCGTTAAAGTCTTCAAAGAATCTTGATCCACACGGAGCACCAGCGACAGTAAAAACATCCGTTTATTTCCAAATAAATTAAAACATCGGTTACACATTTTTGATGGATCAAATCCATTTTGTAGACAAATAATCCATTTTTATCGCTATATCGATGATTGCATTGGAATTTGGGATGGAGATGAACAGTCGCTAGCCGAGTTCGTACAATACTGTAATACATTAACATAGGGGATAAAATTCACCTATGAAACACATTTGAACTCCATACCATTCCTTGATGTGACTTGATGTACTAGCTTGTATCGTAAACCCATTACAAAAAATACCATTTTACATGCAGAGAGTGGGCATCCCTTGCCTTGCCTGAGAGGCATCCCAGTTGGTCAATTCCTAAGATTACGCCGCATTTGTTCAACTTGGGATGCCTTTCAGGATAGGGCTATGGATCTCTGGGACAGATTTGTAAGTCAAGGATATGATATGGAAGTCGTCAGGGCAGCGTACGAAAAAGCAGTCTCTAAGAATAGGTCAGATCTATTGAAGTACAACAATCCAGTTAGAATTGATAATGAGACCACTTCCAATAATCAATATCAGTCCCCTAAATTGAGATTCTCTACAACTTATACCAGAGATGCCTATTATATACAACGTAGTGTAAGGAGACATTGGGGTATCATTTTGCAGGATCCCATTTTGAAAGACACTTTGGAGGAGTCTCCATCTTCTGTGTTTCGAAAAGGGAAATCATTGGCCTCATATTTCGCCTTCTCTTTTTAATTCGAGAATTCCAAACTCAGAGGCGGCCTGGCTACGGTATAAGGGCACATATAAATGTGGCCGGAATGTCTGTAAATCATGTCTAGTACTTAATGTTTCCTCTACTTTAAGTAGTACTAACACAGGCAAGAGTTACACAATTAAACGCTATTTTAATTGTTGTTCACGGTGGATAGTTTATTTGGCCACCTGTACATGTGGAACCCAATATGTAGGGAAAACCACCCGCAGAGCGGGAGTTAGATTTTTAGAACACATGTCAGCTCTAGAGAGAAAGGATAAAAGATCGGCCATAGCAAAACATATAATTGAGGAACACGAGGGCATATCCAATGTAACCTTTCAAATAATTGATAGTTTAAAACCTAATATCCGGGGCGGATAGAAGGATTAGATGTTGTCCAGATTGGAGGTTTTTTTGGATTTTTCATTTTAAGACTATAACGACTCAGGGTGGTTTAAACCGCAACTGGGAACTAACGTTACTTTTGAGTTATTATTATTATACAGTTTGTGATCTTCACTCTGTATACAAAAATCCTAATTTAGGTTCATAATCCTCTAATACATATTATTTAATATTTAAAATACATATCAATGAATTTACTATTTATATTATATACATACATTTACATTATTGATATTGTGTACGTTGACTAATGAATTCATCATTATTATTTATATTGTGTATATAAGTTCTCTGTTCTTTTGTCCATCTGTTAATTAATTCGATGTATTACATTGACTTAATATATTTAAGTTTTATATCTTGACATTATTTAGTGATTTATTAGCTTGATTTTTGAGATTCAGGAGAGATTTACTTATTCACTGGGCATATGTTTCATGTGTTTCTCATTGAAAAACATCTATGAGAGGGTTAATGTTTTTAGAGGTGTGGTTTATCTTTAGTCTCCCTTTAAGAAAGGGTTAGCTACATTGTAGAATTTAGCTTTTGAGGAAGTGGTTTGTCCACGAAACGCGTCAAGCATATGTGGCTAACAGCTCTGTAACTGATGTTTTAATTTATTTGGAAATAAACGGATGTTTTTACTGTCGCTGGTTCTCCGTGTGGATCAAGATTCTTTGAAGCTGCCCATAATAGCCAGCCACAGCTAAGACATTGCCTGCCTTTGTTAGTGCTCATGTCAGTACTGGCATATGGGGGAACCAGGAATTCTGACCAACTTCACTTAGTGATATTACAGTTGCTTGCTATATACCCAATCCCTTATGCTTATGATAGGTAAGTTGGCAACTGGAGGATCCGTGTTCAGAACAATCATTTCAACCTGTATATAGAAAACTATGATATGTAGCATTAATTACATGAGACAGCCTAGTCTCTTCAAGTATGGAACACTTTGGTCCTGTGATACACATGGTAATTAAAGTCCTCTTATCTGCCTAGGTGCATGGTCTAGATGAGGGCACAGAAAGGGAAATTTAGAATATACTGTAAGTATAGGGTCACTATCAGAATAATTGTGATAAAAACTAGGGTGAGATATGTGTTGCAAGGGCCAGTTCCAGCACATAGGGTGTATAATATTGCTGGGTATTATATGGTAATGGACTCTTAAAATATCTATTAATAACAATAGTTCTAGTTAACCTTGGGGTTGGAAATGTATATCATGCTTTGCATGATTGTGAATACATGGGCTGTTTTGACATTTTTGCCAGGGCTGCTTTTTCCTCCCAGTCTGGCCCTGAGTGCAAGGTACTGTTTTATTATTACAGAGAAAAATATAATAATTTTTTAAAGTTTGATTATTTGGCTAAAATGAGAGTCAGTCTTTCCGTAATTTGGAGCTTTCTGGATAATGGTTTTCCGGATCATGGATCCCATACCTGTAGTAACTAGCCTAACAGTTATTCTTGCTTTATTCAGGAAAAAAAGGTTGTACTTGACTGAAGTGTGTCTTTTTTCAACCTAAATTACTGTTACGTGATATCAGCTTTTTTCTGCAGTTATCACAGCATATATTCGGGTGCCTTTATGCCAGCAAAGGATTCTCCCCATGTACCATGGGCCAAGGTACAATGTGTTATATCATGACCCAATTTCCAAACTATCCCCAAAGCAAAGATCTTGTATTTTTGCCATCATTCTTATTGGAAGCTTTAAGCCTCTGATTGTCGCCTAATTTCACACAACAATATAAACAATATTAATATGATCTGGATGTAATGTAATGTGAATTGTTTTGAGACCTTTGTAATATTGATTTACTTTCTCCTCTTCTCTTAGAATAGAGCAAAAAAAAAAAAAAAACCAAATGTTGTTTTAGGAGAAATGCTAAGAATACTGAGAAACCCATTACGGATCCAAACTGTAATTGCACTGTTGGCAAACTCCTGCCTGGGAAAATTGGCCTATAATTGCATTTGAAAACCTGCACCTTTCTGATGCATCATTATCAGCTGCTCTGTCTGAAGCAGCACTTGAAACCAGACAGGCAGATGAACAAAAACACTTGGTATATGTGATCACTGCCTTTGAATTTTATTTCTTCATCTACAATTCTACATGCTTTGCCATGGCAACTACTGTTAACCTTTTCATTTCTCAACACAGCTTAACCCCTGATGTGTTAGATAAACATCGGACATAATTCTCTCTGCCAATGACATGGTTATATAATCATCATTTTTAGCAAATGCAGGACAGACATGGATTTTCTGGAAGATATGTTTGCAATTGAATTGCAAAAATCTTCTTGTTTTTGTATTTCAAAAAAAGTTAGCATTTGATTATGTTTTCATTTGATAACCTACTATATAACCAAATCCTAGCAGGGTGCCATTAGTTTGCTCATCCACTAACAACATGGAACCTGTATAAGGTTTTGGAAACAATTCTTCTGGTAGAGTAAGAACACTGGGCTTTCATGAACCAGCACAAAAACCCAGAGCAGCCAATCAGTAAAAGCTCTGAAGTCTATTACTACTTAGAAACTGAAGACAAAAGGCTGATTTGTTGCTTTGGGTTACTACGCTAGGACCATATAACACAACAAATGAGCCTTAAAGGACAAGTGACATCAAAAAAGGAAATTATTTTAAAGTAATACAAATATAATGCAGTATTGCCCTGCACTGGTAAAACTGCTGTATTTGCTTCAGAAACACTTCTATTGTTTATATAAATAAGCTGCTGTGTAGCCATGGGGGCAGCCATTCAAAGGAGAAAAGGCTCAAGTTACACAGCAGATAGCAGATAAGCTCTGTCTGTCTAATGGTGTTATCTGTTATCCATTAGTTAACCTGTGCCATATAGCCTTTTTTCAGTTTCCACAATTGCTACCTAGCAGCTTGTTTATATGAACTATAGTAGTGTTTCTGAAGCAAACAGATCAGTTTTAACAGTGCAGGGCAACACTACATGATATTTTCATTACTTTAAAACACTTTAATTTTTTGGTGTTACAGTTCCTTTAAAGTAGGATACAAGGATTTTTGTGGCAGTTACTCTGTGTCAGTGTCCATCCGTGTGGCTCTTTCCAGTTCCTTCTTCCATTACTCCTTGGCAGATAAGCATTGGTCAAGAAACAATTACCTCCTGTTCTACTGGTACTTGCTACTATATGTATCTCCTCCATAGTGGAGATGTGGATAAAAAGACTGCAATCAGGATTGCCCAAGGACATAGGGGCAGATTTACTAAATGCACATGAAGGATTCGAAGTTCGAAGTACTTCCCCTTCAACTTTTTATTCAACTGCCTAGTTCGCCAGATCAAAGCTACCGAATTGGGTTTAGTTATTTTTGATTGAATAAAAATAATCGATCAAATGGTTAAAATTGTTCGAATCGATTCGAAATATTTGCTATTCGGACGTTCGACCAATCGAATTGCTGTAAAATCCTTCGAATTCGATATTTGAATTTGAAAGACTTTTATTCCCCAGCTATTCACATGGTCGAATTACTGTTTTTTAACCCTTGAATTTGACCAATAGTAAATCTGCCCCTATAGTGTTCAAACTACAACTATATTCCTAGAATATTAGCATACTACTAAATGCCTGCCCCCTTCACTTATTTATTGTACCCATTGGCCAACTGTGCCTAAGTGAATGTGACTGAGCCCTCTGAATTCTTTCTTCAAGCTCACCTTTGATTTAGGTTGCACTGCTCCTACTAATCACAGCCTATACAGTTTCCCCAAAAAATCCCAGCTGCAAATCAACCACAATGACAATGAAGTCTTGGTAAGCTTGAGGAGTTTTGGGTCATGTTGGCAAAGAACTAAATTTGTTATCAATATACTCCGTAATCCCCAACCTTTTGACTCAAATAAGGTGCTTCTTTTTAGATTTGAGGCTTATAAACAATTTTTGGTTGCATAAAAATCAGGTGTATTGCCATGGATGCCAGTCCATGTAGGGGCTACCAAACGGTCAATCCCACCCCTTGTTTTATATTCCCTGGGATTTTTTTCATGCTTGTGTCCCCAACTATTTTTACATTTGAATGTGGATCACTGTGTGCGCTATATAAATAATATACACCAAAATGTAACCGAATGGACAAAATAGAAGTCAAGTTGAAATCAATAGTAATACAGAATGAGAATAACTCAAAAATGATCATTACATCAAATCAAATCTGTTTCCATGCAGTCCTTCGGTAGATGGCACATTCTGTTTTGGGGTTTTCTCCACTGCTAGAAATTTTAAGCCAATCACTCTACGAGTGAGAATGATATGCCCATACAAATAGAAAATATATTACCCTACGGTGGAAATCGACTATGTTGTATTGTATGCAATTTCTGTGCACTCCTAATTGTGTATGGGCAAAATATGCAATGTAAATTTGTATCAACTTATATTTGTCAAAGAAAAAAAAATCCATTACAGTATAATTTTTATTAACGTATTATCAAACAAAACAAAAAAAACACACTTTTTAGTCTGGATAATAAAAAAGCAACACTCGATGATTGCTGCATTTGGTTACCAAGTTTATCTTGTGTTGATAATTTAATTTCCTCTGTTTGGTGTGTTTCTTTTTTGAGCAATGCTAACAGAATTCACTCAGGTATCATGATCCATAGATACACTGCTGTAACAAATATGGCTGTGCTTTGCCTTTTGCAAAAAAAGCTGTTTACGCTACACTACATTGGAATAAAAGGATTATACTTGTTTTCAGCCGCTCTGTGAGAGGCGATACTGTTAATACTCATTCAGTAAATATTTAAAAGCTATCATGCTACTGTCAGCTGACAATTGCTAACCATGTTGGCTCATAAATCTTATTTAAAATCAACAGAGAAAGAAAAGCTGCGCGTCTCCCTCTATATAAGGAGATTTCATTTGCTAGAAATACAGGAGAAGTATTGTTTAGATGTTAGCATATGTAATAAGGCTATAGATATTTATAATATAAAAATTGATATACAGATATAGGATCTGTTATCTGGAAACCCGTTATCCAGAAAGTTCTGAATAATGGGAAGGTCAAAATTCAAGTTTTAAAAAATGATTTCCTGTAATAATAAAACAGTACCTTGTACTTGATCCCAACTGAGGGGCAAATTCACAAAGTGGCTAGCGCTAATTCGCCAGCGTGACCTCATTTCGCAACTTCGCTAATTTACCAACACTGACTCTGGTGAATTTTTGCTAGCGAAGTAGATAGACTAACGCAACTTCGCACCCTTACGCCAGGTGAACTTGTGCCCGGACGAAGGGTCGTTACTACGCTAATTCACTAAGATATCCATTTTACTGAACGTTATCTCTTGCGCTAGACTAGACAGGGTCAGACCTGGCGAAGTTCAATACAATACATAGGAGATTGAAATTTTTTAAATTTTTTCTAAGTCCATGCTGGCATGTTTTACTTTTTAAAGGGTGATAGGCTGAAAAAGATTGCAATTTTTTTTTTAGGGTAACCTCCTTCTCCCCTACATTTCCTAACATATGAGCAACCCAACTATATAGGGGGCACATGTGTAGGGCAATAGAACAACTTTATTTGAGTTTCCTGGGCTGTAATGTAGTGGCTGCAGCATATACGTCTATACTTTAACTTTGCGCCGTATGCAAATCGCTAGAGTAACTTCGCTTTGCCTGATGAAGTAACTGTAGCACAGTGCTCTTCAAACTACATTAAATACTTAAAGAAAAGGCTCTTCAGCTGTACTTTATTGTATATGTAACTGTAGCGCAACTTCACTACCGTTCACCTCCCTGAGCGCAACTTTGCGTAGCGCTGGTGAAACTATGCCTGGCAAACTGTGGCGAACACTAGCAAAGCCAAAGCAGGCGCAACACAACTACACAGGTAAGTGAATTTGCCCCTAAGATAGATCATTCTTATTTTTACCATGTTATTAGTGATTTACCTAGGACTGCATTGTTTATGTTCAGTGAAACCCTATTTATGCGGAATATGATATATTGTTACTTGTATTTACATTTTGGCCTCTCATCCTTTATGATGTCACCTGTGAGTTCAGAGTTGTAACTAATGGGTTAGGGTCAGGCATGGGTTCTATTTTTCCTAATTTACTCATCACTAAGGCAGTTGAAAGCACCAGTGAAGCACAAGTAAATACCTTCTGATTTCAGAAGGCTTCACTTTGCATGTACAGTAATTGCTTGTGAAGGGATTTTTGGCTCCTTTCAGTGCAAGTTTGGATATATGGCTCTGAACCATTAGGCTGTAATTGTGCTATAAACCAGCAGTTCTGGATGCATAGTTGTCCAAAGGGACATAAATGAGTGATTTACATGTCTCCGCCCATGATACATTATGGGAGGATTAATACTCTAATTTTTTATATCCAGGCAGTGCTATTTGTATGGCATGAGACAAGTAAATACCTTCTGATTTCAGAAGGCTTCACTTTGTCTATCATGTAGGGGCATTTACTCAAAGTTTATTACAGCACAGACAGCCCAGTAATTATCATAAGAAATTGAGAGTGATCAGTGCACATTGTTGTTAATACACCTGAGCAGTTATGGTCAAATCTGACCTTTTTTGCACAACATTTTTTTAAAGTGGACCCGTCACCCAGACACAAAAATCTGTATAATAAAAGTCCTTTTCAAATTAAACATGAAATCCAATTTAAAATTTTTATTAAAGCATTCATAGCTGTTTTAAGCTCATTTAAAAATCTCAGCTGTCAATCAAATATTGTCTGCCACTCCTCTATGTCTTAGGCATAGAGGCGGGGCAGATAATTACTTTCACTTTCCATTCAGCACTTCCTAGATGTCACTGCTCTCCACACATTCCCCCAGTTCTCTTAACCATTTCATTGTGTAGCCAGAACATGGGGATAGACATCGGGTCCCCCATTCTGATGCACAAACAAGATTCTGAGATGATGCAAGGCTTGGCTCCTGCCCGCTTGCTATTATGAATTCCCAGACTGAAGAAAACAAGATTAAAATAATTTATATAGTGTAATCAATGTTTATTTTGCTTGACTAATGTGATAAAATATGATTTTGAATATTTTTTTTGGGTGACGGGTATATATTATAGCCTAAGGGCATTTTTTCGGGTGAAACAAGTAAAAATATTTCAGTCATGCCTAAACCTGAGAATTTGTCTAACACATTTTAGTGACTTAATTGCTAGACTAGAGGAAAAGGTATGGCAGCATTGTCCAGTGACTGGAAGTAATAACACTTGTAACATCAATTAATTTTTATTTGATGTAATTGTTATTTTTATTACTAACTTATTGAGTGGTAGCATTGCATTGTGTGTATTTCCTAAATACATTCTATATGTCATTCTCAGGGCACTGCCAGTGAAGCAACTTTAATGGCGCTACTTGCTGCCAGAACAAAGGTAACAAGGAGACTTCAAGCAGAACATCCCAAGTTAACTGAGGCAGAGATTGTAAGTCGTATGGTGGCATACTCTTCAGACCAGGTATGTGTGGTTTTTATTCTTTAACTAGAAATATGTACAGACAGCTGTTTTCACATGCTATGAGTACAGGCTCTAGGGCAGGAGTGCCCATACTTTTCTAATGTGGGGTCTACTCCTTGAGGATCTACATCCATAAAAGCATTGTTAGCATTGTGTTCCATGGAAAATATTTAGAGATACTGACACCAGAAAATAACGTTTTTTTACATCTATCATACTATTGTCTTAAGCATTTGCCATATGTAACTTTTAATGTAGAATAATATTTTTAAAAGAAAAATTTTAGGGGCAGATTTATTATTTACCAAGTGAATAGGTAGGGAAGTAAAATCCTTCAAATTTGACTATCGAATTTGAAGGATTTTACCGCAATTTGATTGCCTGAACAATCAAATAGGAAATATTCGATCGATAAATCGATCGTTTCGAACGTTTTTTTGATCGATCAAATATTTTTCATTCTATCAAAATTAATGAAACCCAATTCAGAAGCTTTGATCTGGTGAACTAGGTGGTCGAATAAAAATTTAAAGGGGAAGTACTTCGACAGTCGAATATTCGAATGAAATTTTATTCGAATCAATCGAATTTACAAAATTAACTGGTCAAAGTAGTATCCTTCATGTGAATTAAGTAAATCTGCTCCTTAGAGTCAGTATGCTGATTTATGAGAAAATGTATATTGCTATATTTAACAACTATTTAGCAACTATTTCTTAATTTTTCATAAAGTTCCAAAGCTACAGAGTCAGTCTCCCACAGAATCTTTTTTTTCCAAATAATCCAAATTTTTTAAAATGATATCCTTTTCTCTGTAATAATAAAACAGTATCTTTATCCACACTAAGATATAAATCCTTATCGGAGACAGAACCAGTCTATTGGGTTTATTGAATGTTTAAATGATTTTCTAGTAGACATAAGGTATAAAGATCCAAATAATGGAAAGATCCAAGTGTACTGAATAGCAAGTCCCATACCTGTACAAGTTACTGGCCCACGGCCCACTAGTTCTTTAGCCTCAAGGGCCCACCACATGATCCCCCAGGCCCCCAGCCGTGCACATACCATATATTTTCCATGTGCAGGAATGGGTCTGAGTCGGTGGAGCCCAAAAGAGCCAGGGCCCATCAGGTTTTTTCCCAGTGCCCCACGGGCCCAGTCCAACCCTGGTTACCTGTGCTAATGTTCTGCCTAACATCAAATCTTTACATGTGGTACTCATTCATGCTAATCCTAACAAATGAATGATAGTTGACGCATTAATCCCATAATGTATTCCACAACAGAAAAATCTGAATCCTTTTTTCTGTATGTGATACGCTTCAGAGAGTCAGGATTCACATAGTACTATCTCCCCATTGAGCAGAATAGTATTGTTTTAGTACAGAGAAAAATACAAATCAGTCAGAAAATGTAATGTTTGCTTAAACAGGAAATGGCATTGCTGTATTTGGGAACACTTTGAATAACTGTCTTCCAGATAATGGATCCTATAATTACTTTAGTTTTTGCTATGTGTGATCTATTTGCTTGCCGCAAATGTAAAAAAATTAAGCAGTTATTTTTTTTCTTTGGAAAGAAAACATCAAATGTTATGTTATGTGGTGACATGCTTTAAATGTTAAGCTTGTCTCTTAACCTTGCATGCTGATATTTAATACTTTAACTTGTTTAAAATGTCAGAAGATTATTAAAGTCTTTTCTCTTGAATCCAGTCAAATATTTAATTCCTGCTGGGAATATAAAGGACCTTTGGATTTGTACTCCTTCGTTCAGTAACGAGTTGGATGAGACTGGGTGTGTTTGCACTGCTTTAGGCTAAAAAGGCATGTCTGATTGCTTAGGTTTTATTTCCTGAAATGGCAACTATACTGCACCTCCCCTTTGCCTTTAGCTGCAGGGCTCTTGCTGTGCAAATTTATTGGAGTG
>CM044441.1:59479343-59494585 GCA_024363595.1 Xenopus borealis | reverse complement strand
TGTAACATGGTCTCCCCAACATAGAGGAGACCACAGGGACAAATTAACACGTAAACGACAGATTTAGATAAACACGTGTAGTACCCCCTTAAGGAATATTTGCGACCAGTGGTCGGGTGCTCAAACATTTGTACCCTTGTGTACACAACAGCACTCTGTTCACTCTGACATGAAGGATACCCAGATGTCAAGACAATCATATATAGGCACAAGAGCACAGGGGATGTTCCCTTGTTTATCATGTTCGCAATGCTGTTGTGTACACAAGGGTACAATATTTGAGCACCCGACCATAAAATAGTATAGTTAGGCTGGCTCTGCCCCACCTAACTTGTTTTAACAGAATACCTTTTTCCACATGCAGTGCAATTTTCTTCTTGGGAGAGCACTGAAAACAGTGAGATGGTCTATTTTTCTTACAGGAATTGATTATTTAAGCCATTTAATGTTGCAACTCCTTCTGCAGAAGATTCCTCTATTTTCTTTTAAGGGGAACTGCCTTTGATATGAACTAGGGATGCACCAAATCCGGGATTCAGTTCTGATTTGCATATGCAAATTAGACACGGGGAGGGAAATCACGTGACTTTTTGTCGCAAAACAATGAAATAAAAAATGTTTTCCCCTTCCCACCCCTAATTTGCATATGCAAATTTGGATTATGTTCGGTATTCGCCCGAATCTTTCGTGAACGATTCGGGGGTTCGGCCGAATCCAAAATAGTGGATTCGGTGCATCTCTAATATGAACATGATTGCTTTGCAGATTACTGGAATCGGCCTTTAACAGCAGATGAAATCGGTCTGTGACTCATAGCATTAGTGTGTAAATTTCAGACAGAAAATGTTAGGTTGCACAACAGTAACACAGAGTTACTATAACCTTTTTTATTTTTTGAAATCAACAGTGCTCCACATTGCTTCAGTCTTTCCACGCAGCTCTCAAATCTCTATTGCTGTGCTCTCAGCAGCTTTCTAGCTCTTCACTACCTTCTAATTATGCTTCAGGGATTTAACGCTTTCAGAATCACAGTATATTAGGGAATATGTAAGAAAGAGGGAAGACCTATATCTCCCCTCAAATGCTTGGTGACTGAATTAGAAATTCTTGCTATTAATATGTATTTAATTAAGTCATGTGATTTCAGGCACACTCATCAGTGGAGAGGGCTGGACTGATCAGTGGAGTACGGATGAAGAAGGTACCATCAGATGAGAACTTTGTAGCTCGTGGTCAGGCTCTTAAAAAGGCTATAGAAGAAGATAAAGCAGAAGGTCTCATTCCAATCTTTGTAAGCGTAACTTTACATTCATTATCAAATTCTTAAAAGAAATGCCTTGTCTATAGAGCCTTGTTTTGGTTATACATTTGGAATAACTATTTTATGCTTGTAAAAATCTGACATGGGGCTAGCCATTTTGTCAATTTCCCAGCTGTCCTGGTCATGTGACCTGTGCCAGCACTTTAGGAGGGAACTGCTTTCTGGCAGGCTGTTGTTTTTCCTTCTCAATGTAACTGAATAGTACGCAGTGGGACATGGGTTTACTACTGAGTGCTGTACTTAGATCTACCAGCCAGCTGTTATCTTGTGTTAGGGAGCTGTTATCTGTTTACCTTCCCATTGTTCTTTTGTTAGGCTGCTGGGTGGGGGAAAGAGAGGGGGTGATATCACTCCAACTTGCAGTACAGCAGTAAAGAGTGATTGAAGTTTATCAGAGCACAAGTCACATGACTTGGGGCAGCTGGGAAATTGACAAAATGTCTAGCCCCATGTCAGATTTAAAAATTAAATATAAAAAAATCTGTTTGCTCTTTTGAAAAATGGATTTCAATGCAGAATTCTTCTAGAACAGCACTACTAACTGATGCATTTTGAAAAAATTTTTTTTCCCATGACAGGATCCCTTTAAAAGGGACATAAACCCCTATGCATGTCTAACATTTCTCATTCTGAGCACTTTTGTAGTTAATGTTATTGTTTTTATTTCAGTTTTTAAGATTTCTTTTTTAAATACTCGATTGATCAGTACCTGACAATGTAGATTTTGATGGAATGAAACAGTAAATAATTGGTAATACAGGTGCCACTTCAATGTGCTCCCGTCAGACTGTGTGTACTCAACCATGCTTGATCAAATTTTTGTGCAAAGTCTGGTAGAAAAATTAATGAGATACATTGGATATTAATCAGTGATTGTAAACTCAGAGCTATATGAAACTCAGCTACTGTTTTGGATGTGGTAATGGCGGCGTTCAATCGGAGAACGCCGCTCCTCCTGTCCGACAGCAGCTCCTCGTGGCACACCAGTTCCTCCCTGGCGGCCAATACACAACTACGCATAGTCAGAAATCTCAGGAGTCAGGTACTTGAATCATCAAAATGCTTTATTCAGACACTTCTAGGGGCTACATGGGGGGGTGAGCACCTAACGCGTTTCATGCCCTAACACTCGGCACTTCATCATATGAAACTCAGAGCTATATGAAACTCAGAGCTATATGTCTGAAGCTTCTCTGATAACTTTAAATGAAATCATCCTCACTGCTGGCAAAACAGGAGTTCATAATGCTCAATTGCAACCATTCAACGATGAGTCAATTAAAAGGCATATTTGTTTTTAAGGGATTTTTTATTATCAATTGTACTTTTAGATGGATTTCCTTTTTTGCCCTTTAACAATATGCATGAAAATATTTTACTATGTTACCTTTTTAGTTACCATTTTGGACCGTAGATTTGGGTCCGGCGGAAGTCACTCTAAGAAAAAATGCCTTTCTATCGCAATAAATAGGATTCAACATGCATAGTTCGCAGTATCTTAAAGGAACAGTTCAGTGTAAAAATAAAAACTGGGTAAATAGGCTGTGCAAAATAAATAATATTTTTAATATAGTTAGTCAAAAATGTAATGTATAAAGGCTGGAGTGACTGCATGTCTACCATAACAGAACACAAGACCACTTCCTGCTTTTCAGCCCTCAAAATTCGAGTTAGTGACTTGAAGGGGGGACACATGGGACATAACTGTTCAGTGAGTTTGCAATTGATCTTCAGCATTCAGCTCAGATTCAAAAGCAACAGTTATAACCAATGTGGCCCTCCCTCAAGTCACTGATTGGTTACTGCCTGGTAACTAGGGTAACCAGTCAGTGTAAACCAAGAGAGCTGAAAAGCAGGAAGTAGTGTTCTGTTCTGCTAGGTTACTCGTTCAGTCATTCCAGCCTTAATACATTACATTTAACTATATTGAAAACATTTTTTATTTTGCACAGCCTATCTATTTACCCAGTTTTTTACTTTTATAATGAACAATTCCTTTAAAGGGGTAATTCACCTTTCAGTTAACATTTAGTATGTTGTAGACTGGCGAATTCTAAGCAACTTTCCATTGGTCTTCATTTTTTTTTATAGTTTTTTTTAATTATTTGCCTTTTACTTCTGATTCTTTCTAAAAACGCTTAATAATTCAAAAACCATAAATAATAAAAAATTTTTAAAACAACTGCAAATTGACTCAGAATATCATCTATATTGTACTAAATGTTCATTTAAAGGTGAACAACCTCTTTAAGATAAACCATAAAATTTTTTTCTTATTTTGTCCATAGTTCTGTGCCACACTTGGGACGACGAATTCCTGCACATTTGATAACCTAATGGAACTCGGACCTGTCTGTGAGTCTTTAAATTCTGTAAACTCAAGTTAAATGCCTGATACAGTCAACCTGTAAAATTGTAAAGGAAAACTATTCCCCAGTGTTTTTAGAGCTTTATTGTCTCAAAAGATCTGTCTCTATTAGGGTTTCCACATTTTCTTCAAAAAAATACTGGCCTTCCTATATATTTAGCTTTTTTTCCCCCTATTAATAACATTGGGATCAAATATCAAAAATACCGGCCAGGTGGCAACCCTAGTCTCTATTGATGACAGAGACCAAGTTATGGTGCAGGAACATAAAAGTATGACTATGAAGATTTTAAAAGAAAACTATACCCCCAAAACGAATACTTGAGCAACAGATAGTTTATATAAAATTAATTAACATATTAAAGAATCTTATCAAACTGGTATATATATATTTCAGTAAATATTGCCCTTTTACATCTCTTGCCTTGAACCTGCATTTTGTGATGGTCTGTGTGCTGCCTAAGAGATCACCTGACCAGAAATATTTCAACTCTAACTGTAACAGGAAGAAGTATGGAAGCAAAAGACACAACTCTGTCTGTTAATTGGCTCATGTGACCTAACTTTATAGTTTGTTTGGTATGTTTGTGTGCACCGTTGAATTCTACGATCCTATATTCTCAAAAATTATGTGATTATTTTCGGTATTACTGTACTGGAAAATCTGATGGCAAGCTATACTGGGGTACGGCCAATGTCATGATTAGCCTGCCAATTAAGTACTGAAAAACATAGAGCCATAGTGACGTAGTGATATAAACTGCAGCACAATTGCACATTGATTTCATTGTGCAGAGCAAACATGGCAGCAATTTAAACTTCCCTCACCATTTTTTTTATACACTCTGCTCTATTTACTAACATTTGGATTTCCTTTTTTAAACAAATGAAAGCTGGAAAGGCACATCATAAATACTATAGGACAGTATATATGCTGTGCCTTTAAAGCTTTCATTTGTATTCAAGGGTATCCGCTTTCTTTTCAGATCTGCTATTTTGTGACCATACTTTGGGGCATATTTACTAATTTCACATGAATAATTCAAATTGTTAAATTGTTCGAATTAAATTGTTCGAATCAATCGATTCGAACGATTGATCGATCGATCAAATTGCGGTAAAATCCTTTGAATTTGATATCCAATTCCCTTTTATTCATATGGTCGAATTTCGAATTTTTTTTATTCGAAATTCGACCAATGATAAATCTGCCGCTTTGAGTGGTATGTATACTAAAAACTGTATGTATTTACTCGCATGTTTTGCCTTGTTTTGTATACAGTATGTGATTGAACTTATCTCTTTTTAAACAAAATGTATGCTTGTTTCAAATACCACTTGGTCTCTTTATTTGGTGTGCAGGCCCAGTATGTTTATTTAATTTAATGTTTTGCCTTTTATGGGGGCTTGTTTTTGGGCCAATTGCACCCATATCTAACTATAAATTATATTTCAAATTGTGAGAATTGTACGTTAGAGTGCCCTCCATTTGTGAATATTTTCTGTTGCTACAATAATAGCCATGCACGACTAGTGATAAGCCTGAGTTGTTGGGTAGATAAAGAGAGTGTATAAAGCATCTTACTAATACAACAACAATTATTTGCACTGCCAATTACTGTGTTACATGAAGATTCCTGTCCAAACTGATCTCTATATTACACATGGGGAAGGAAGTAACTGTGCAACGCAGTTGCTGAGCACTACTACCTCATTGAAGAGAATGCAGGATTCAGCTGAAACGTAGCACTTTTTCAGTATTTGGATATGGCTCAATCATCAGTGTTATCAACTGTTCCATATCTGGACTCTTAGGGGCAAATTTACTAAAATTCCCCAAAAATCCTACAAATTCCCTCGATATTCGATAAGCATGTGATAGTTTTAGGCTATCATTTTGCTCGAAATTCGATTTCTCAATGAAATCGTACCATCGCCTCTGAAAAATTTGTACGATTCGAACGATTGAGGCGTTCAATCATACGAATGGTATTCGAAGAGGACTTAGCAAAAGAAGCCTATTGGGGGGTTCCCATAGGCTTCTATTGGTATTCGGGAGGTTCAATCTAGCGAAGTGGGCATTCGAATATCCAATCATTTGATCTATTCGATAATTCGGTATTCGATGATCTAAGAGGCCAAATTTGCATATTCGAATTTACGAAAAAATCATACGATCGGTATTCGATCTCATTCGATCGAACTTCGAATCCTTCACATAAATTTTGTAAATTTGCCTCCTAAAGTCATATTATATTTTTTTGTTCACAAAAATATCTTTCTGTATATACTGATGATCTCTTTGCAGTAAATAGCATGGTTGACAATCATATTATCTACAATTATTATAGATGCCTAAATATTCCTGTTCCTACAGGTAATGCTGAAAATATATGGATGCATATTGATGCTGCTTATGCTGGTAGTGCTTTTATTTGCCCAGAATTCAGATATCTCATGGAAGGCGTGGAGGTAAATTCATATGTTGTCAACAGCAAAAATCTTTTATAAGTTATTTATCTAGAATACTGAAAGCAACTGGTACATTAGAGAATAAAGGCCACATTAACCAGTTCCATGGCAGATCCCATTCATAGAAGACTTGGACCTGTGAGGGTGCATACTGGGCATTGCAGCTTAAAAACCTATTCCATTGTAAAAGGGGCTACTGCCTTGCCCTTAGAAACAATATGCCTAAGGAACCCCTATATATTGCCTACCCATTCCCATTTATCTTGATGGAGATATGCAACATTTTCAGGCTTTACATTTCCCATTGATCCATGTGTCAGAAATATGATTCTCTTGAAGTATGTCTGATAAATTACACTATATTTATATATTATTAAAGTAATGCCCTGTGACAGTAATTCCTATTATGGACTTGATTTTGATTAGAGGTTTAGTTTACATGATGAATTAAGGATGACTTTCATATTTTTATATTTGTTACAAATTTATTGTCTGGAACTAAGTTAGAGAATTCTATCAGAAACGGATATACAGTATAGATATCTATGTACTTGATATATCAGTGCTTTCATTTACTGGCAGTTTCTTGCATATTAGAAATGACACCGTATGTCGCATTAATAAAAAAGGAAAATGGCAGTGGCTGTCAATCAGTGATAACCTGGTACTGTAGGTTGAAATTCATAACCACTAATCTGATGAAAGGAGAGGGAGGCAATACAGAATTCAGCCTGTTGTAATTTCCTGTGCATTTTCCCTTTTAATTAACTGTATTGCTTTTAGAAGGAAATGAATGAGAACTGCTCTTAGCCTCACAGCATCTGTTAGCTAAACAATTCAATAGGCAGCTGACAAGCATGTACAGCAGTTTTATTATTTCCTGTTTACTTTAACATGCAGTTCCGTTCAAGATCATACTATCCCAACAAAACTCATTTACCATCTATTGAATTCACGTGGACTGGGGGATTTTCTACTAGAAACGCACCTCTTGGATCCAACAAGTCATATATTTACTACAAACCATAAACTAAGAGTTCTCTCTAAAAAAAAGGCAGGCTAAAGAATTACAGTTTTTCCAGAAACCTACACAGAGGCATTAACAAAGGTGCGATTACATCCAAAAAATGACTCAATAGAATTGTTTTGTATCCAATAAGGTTTAATTGCATCTTAATTGGAATCAATTACAAGGTATTCTTATTATTTCAGGGCTTTCTGGATAATGGGTTTCCAGATAATGAATCCCATACCCTGTATAGGCCTTCCAGCAGGCAGCCTAGATTTGGCCAGGGCCAGCAGTAAGACTTTGCTTTCATTAAATAACATAATATAATGTTTTTTTCCTTTGATTTATTTTTTTTAGTTTGCAGATTCATTCAATTTCAATCCACACAAGTGGCTCCTGGTTAACTTTGACTGCTCTGCTTTCTGGTAAGTCAATATTAGGCAACACTTTCAGACTTCTGTGCCTTCTGAAATCAATATCATGGCTGGGGTTAGAGAAGAGGGGAGCCTTGCCAAAAAGGCTAAAATTTAACTCCAGGTATTTTTAAATGAAATTTTTTTAGATTTTTTAGAAATGCAGGACAATTGCAGATTTTGCAATACATAAAGGGGGTTATTTATTAAAATGTGAATGCCAAAAACGCAATAAATTCAGGTTTCTTTCCGTATAAAATCTGAATTTTTAGTGAAAAAACTTATTGTTATTTATTATACCATGATGATGGAAAAGTCTGAATCCGAAAATCCTGCATTTCAGACCTGCCGAGGTTGTATATAAGTCAATGGGAGGAGTCACAAAGATATCCTGATCTGCTCTTGGATTTGTGCAGAAATCCAAACATTTTGTGATTTTCCAGAAAAAAATTTGAAAAACGTTGTTTTTGGGCGTAAAATCCAAAAAATGCATACAATTCGAATTTTCATTCAATTTTTTGCGTTTTTTTTCACTTGGAATTTTTAGGAAAAATGTATTGATAAATAAGGGGAAATAACCCGGTAAGAGTATATTTCAGAAAATAATGAGATCAATTTGGATTTTGATAAATAACCCCCAAAGTTTTAATGGACATTTAAAATCTTGTTAATTGATTTTAGCAGTGTTCAAATGATAGAATCTGGGTAACAGAATGACCAAAAGTATCCATATTAGTTTTATCTATGTTTCTCCCCAAATGGACTACCATTAATTAAGCTGGAGACTCAGGGCAACTGCCCTTTCCCCCCTAAGGGCTAGGCCAGACGGGGAGATTCGGGGGCATTTTGTCTCCTGGCGACTTCTCGCCGCGACTTGTAGCCCCCGAACCTCCCCGAATAGCCACGTACCCAAGCGCACCGGCGTTGCTTGAAAACGCCGGCGCTTATCCACACGGAGCGGCGCGCTTTTTGAAATCGCTCCAAATTGCCGCTCCGTGTGGATACGCGCCGGCGTTTTCAAGCAACGCCGGTGCGCTTGGGTACGTGGCTATTCCGGGAGGTTCGGGGGCTACAAGTCGCGGCGAGAAGTCGCCAGGAGACAAAATGCCCCCGAATCTCCCCGTCTGGCCTTAGCCTTAACCACCATTGATTAATATGTGTAATATCAGAAGCCAGTTCCAAACATGACATTATGGCTTAACAAATGTCACTTATGATGAAAGAAGGATGATGTTAATCTTCACCTTATTACTGAACTAACTTGTTAAATAAACAAGATAGACGTGAGCCCCCTCCATTTCAAAGGAACCAGTGTTATCACTCATCTCTTCCCTTTGTAGTGAGACAGGGAGAGTATAATGGAAACTGTATACTGGCTCATCAGAACAATCCCATTTCCTCCAAACAAATCCAGCATGAAACCGTTTGTTTGAAGAGCACACACAAGCTAATGACAGTATCTTTTATTGTTTGTCTAGAAATGATGCATGCATGTACAGAATCTATTCTTATTCACACACAATGCAGCCAGTTA
Organism: Xenopus borealis; assembly: GCA_024363595.1. Classification (NCBI taxonomy): domain Eukaryota; kingdom Metazoa; phylum Chordata; class Amphibia; order Anura; family Pipidae; genus Xenopus; species Xenopus borealis. Next base: position 59,485,468 of record CM044441.1, on the reverse strand, counting down.
TTAGTGTAGCATAACTGTGCCCACCACAAATGTACTAGAATAACGCATAACATGGGTGTTCATTTATACGTCTTTCAACTGTGCTCAACTTATTTATTGTTAAAAATAAAGCATGTTCACAATAGCAAAAGATGAAATAGATGCTCTTTAATTAACACTGGGCAAAATTGCACCTGGGCAGTAACCCATGGCAACCAATGAAAATTTGATTTTAGGGGCAGATTTAACAAGGGTCAAATTGAAAATTCGATTTTTCTAATTCACATTTCAAGTTTATCTTAGTGTAATTTGACTAGGAAATAGTCCAAATTCTAATCGAGTTTTCACAAATAAAAACGAATTTCGAAATGTATCATGTACTGACCCTTTAAGAATTCAAAGTCGACAATTTGCCATGTAAAACCTGCCAAATTGCTGTTTAGCCTATGGGGGTTGTCCTACGATCAATTTCTTGTTATCTGGTGGACTTTTGGAAATCTATTTCTTTTTGTTGAATTCGACATGAGTTTGCGGGTCGGTCCTATTTACCCGAATTTAAAATATTAAATTTTTTTCATAAATTAATTAATTTTTTTTTTGGTTCAAATTTCGAGTTTATGAACTCCCCTGAACTCGAAATTTGACCCTTGATAAATCTACCTGCGAATGTTCTACAAGCCATTGGTTGAAAAAAAAGGCTAATCACTGGTTGCTAGGGTGTGCTGACCAGATGTAAAATGCCCAGTGTTGTCAAATGAGCCCCAAACTCTTATTTGGTTATATTTTAATGCAACAAGTTATAACTCATTTTTGAGCCCAATGCTACCACATATGCTAGTAAACAATTGGCACAAATGATATGTTGTAAAATGTTTTGACATCAATGGGTGTTTTTTCACAGTGAGCTCTTTGAAGCCGTTCATTTATTTTTTCTTTGAATGCATTGAATTTATGGACTTTTTTCTCATACATTTCGCCCATCACTAATTGCCACTGTTGTAGGCACATGGGTGTAGTTACAGCCTTTTGTGAATATTTCCTAATAGTACTATATTGTGTTAGCTGTGTTTGCAAATGTTTGCCATTGTCATAAATTAAATGATGCAATATGTAGTTAAATCCATGTGCCATCTACTCAACTGTTCTCTTATTACTAAAAGGGTGAAAAAAAGATCAGATTTAATAGGTGCCTTCAAAATGGACCCAGTTTATCTTCAGTACGACCAGCAAGAATCTGGTAGGTGTTTGGGCTCCTGCAATTAAAACACTATAAAAAAAAAAATAATAAAAAGTATGCCATTTTCCTGTCATCAAAATAAATTTTGTAAAGTCATGTAGTTTTGAGTCCTGACCTCAGTATAAATGAACACTCGACTCTTCATTAATGCTCTTGTGGCCAACAATGTTCCAAAATCTAGAGGAAAACCTTCACTGCAGATTAGAGACTGTTATCAGCAATGGGAGGATCAAATTAAAACTGATATTATTGGTTTAGGAATGAGATGTTTGACAGGTATTTGAATATTTTAGGGAATATATATATATCTCAGAGATGCTGTATTTTCAGGCTCATATTTTTGTGCTTTAAAGGACGTCAATTTACCCCCACTACTCATAGTAAATTAGCCCAAAAATCCTTAATTTTGTATAAACTTTATTACCTTGCCTTTTTTGTGTTACAGGCCCTGTCACTATAGTGGAAAGTATATACAACTGCTTTGTATAATAACTGAGAGCATGCAGATCAGTTGAACATATTTGCTGATGACTGCTCTTGTCAGCTTGGATTTAACAAGTACATTTGTTGAGAACTTCAAGACCATCATAGCAGAAATGAATCTGATCCTTTTTCCCTTGAGGGTCAGGAAGGAAGGGAATATGGTATAAATAGTGCAGTAGCATCAAGTGATGCAATTCTCTATCAAATACATGAGGATATTCAACAAAGTATGATTTGCCTCATGGGGAAAAAGGTGGAAAATATATATCAGACCTTACGTAAAAGTGAAATGTGCAGTGACAAGTCTAACATTTGCTCAGAGAAGGTTCAGTAATTGCTATTACATGTGTGTGGTTAACGTGTATGCATTAGTATATGCATGTCCAAGGCTTATTTGGGTAAACATTGCAATGCCAGATCTTTCTGCAGAGTGCTTCCCCTGTTTTGTGGCCAATGTGCCCATTGTTAATATAAAGCAGCCCCTCATTATGATGCTACCACAGCCCTATTTTCACCATAGGTATAGTATTTTGAGGTGATATTGCCTGAACATTAATCAACAAGCTCTTCCTTGGTCTCATCTGGCCACAAAATATCTTTACAAATGATGGTCATATGTCATGTTCAGTCATTTTATCAAATTCTAGATGTGCTTTCACATTTTTTGTGTAATGTCTGTAGAAATAAGTCAGATCAACTTGCTGTGTTTTTTCCTTGAAGACGTTTTACCAGTCATCCAACTGGCTTTCTCAATTCAGAATACCTTGTACATAGGAACATTTGCTCCAATCAGCATAATCCACAATGATTTGGTGAAGTTAGGTGTTGATTAGCAAGATTGGAGCTTTGATGTGTTATTAAACCTCCCAGGGAGATGTACCAAAAAAGCATTGTACGTGGCAGACAATTGATGTAGCACCCTGTATTCAAACTTGGTTTTTCAGTTTTTACATTTATGGCTCCCCTAACACCTCTTTTCTACCAGTTGCTCTCCCTAGCTAGAATCTGAACTTGGCAGTCTTCAAATGTGTGTCCTTTTTCTTTTAGATGTAGGTGCATGGCCTGACCAGAGGAGCTGGCTCTTCTGTGCTGCACCATACGCTGGTGTTTGGTTTCTCCCGCATACAAATCAGAGCACTCCTCACTGCACTGCATACACAATGTTACTCTTCTTGTGCTTTGGGGTTGGGTCTTTTGGGTGAATTAGTTGCTGCCTCAGTGTTTCTTGGTTTAAAGCAGATAGGGATATGGTAGATGGTGACACCACAGCTACATATAGGAGGACCAAGTTTTTTCTCCTGTCCTGTGTTCCAATTTCACCTGTAGTCTTGGGGCTATTGCTTCTTTTTCTACCAGTTTTCATAAAGGCCCAATCTGGATACCCACATGTTTCAGGGCCCCTCTGAGATGTAGAGTTTTGATGACCCTCAGTTTATGATCTAGTGGATGGTGGGAGTCAAACAGAAGGTAGTCACTTGAAGTCACCTGAGAAAGGGATTAGTTCCCGAAGCATGTTGTGATACTACACCAAATAAAGGTGATTGCAGACTTAAGCACTGCGTGATGCCCGTCTGCTTCTGCCTGTAGAAAGTATCCTTGTACTTGAAATAGGTGGTATTTAGGCATAGGTCCAGTAAGGAACATACTTGCTCTGGGTTAAGCTTTGTTCTGTTGTCCCGGGTGTTGTCTTTTAGCAACCGTTTTCTCACTGTTTTAATTGCCTCTGCAATGGGAAGGCACGTAAAAAGAGAAGTAACATCAGAGGATACCAGAGTTCTGTATGTGTTGCTCTTTATCTCCAACCAAAGGGGCAAGGATGTTAGCTTGGTATTTTGCCATGTTTTAGGTGACAGAGTTAATGCTGCTGACAATAGGTCTGAGAGGGGCCCCTTCCTTGTGTACCTTAGAGAGTCCATAGATCCATATCTATTGCCTGCCACATACAATGCTGTTTTGGCACCTCTCCCTGGAAGTTTTAAAAACGCATTGAAGCTCCAATCTTGCTAATACAATCAACACCTAACTTCATGACATAATTGTGGATTATGATAAACAGGTTATGCTGATTGGAGCAACATTACAGAGAATATATACCGAAGAAAGTTCCTATGTACACAATATTCTGAAAAGCCAGATGGATGACTGGTGAAACATCTTCAAATAAAAAACACAGCAAGCCCAATTGATTTGACTTATTTCTACAGATATGCCATGACTTGGATGAATGAGAATCTTCACAAACTTTTTGTGTAATGGCTTCCTTTGTGCTAGTCATCCTCCAATACAAGCTATATTATACAGAGCTCCTAATATGCCTGACCTATACCTACAGTCAAGTATGTTGGTGGCAGCATCATAGCCCAGGGTTGTTTTACATTAGACAACAGAACATTTCTGATTTTATTGGAATTGGACTTTAATAAATATCTCCCTTAGAGTTTTTTATATTCGCATTTATTCAGTATTAGATGTGCCTTTTTATTCATGCTTGTTTTTGATATTAGGCTGTTTTAATAAATTTCTTATTAGACAAAATAATTTTTTTTTCATAGTATCTAAAACCTATAAGGGTGTCCAAGCTTTTTGCAATGAAGGCCAGATTTGGTGAGATGAAAATGTGTGGGGGTTGACCATTCAGCCTGACATTCTTTGAACCATTAACATTAAATTACAGGAATGCGTAGGCTTAGCAGTAATATTGGGGCACATTAGTGAAATGAACTGCCACTTGGTCTAAACTGCTGCCTGTGTGCTGAAGGTGTTAGCAATAGACACGTACTGCTAATAGACACCACTTCTTTAGCCTAGTAGGACCCAGAATCACAGTGACTGCAAACTATTTACTCAGGCAGTTGAAGCCCAAAGGAATGAATGCCCAAGCAGTGCCATTTAATAGACTTCTGCCTCTCTAATTCACCAGCTATTGCCAGCACTTTTCATAAAAGTAAAGATGGACACCTAAACTGCCTAAATGGCAGTCCTGATGGTCACTTTCAAATTATGAGTGGCAAACCAAATCTCAGTACTGCCACTTCTAAGCAAAATACATAAACACGACAGAAATTATGTTGGTTTTCTTCATATGACCCACATGCATATCATGAATTTGCATTGTATCCCAAAAACCTGGCTTAGCCATTATTGTGCACCATATTTAAATCTGTACTTCAAGAAAGGGGGGCAGTTCATGAAAAACCATGATAAACTGCATTCTAACTATAGCAAGTTACACTAGAGCAGGCTTAAGCAAGCCATTGCTGTCACAACTTAAGTCCAGCCAATCGCTATTAGACGTCACTTTCTACATTTGAATTATCATTTAATTCACACTATCTTATCATATATTCATATGGCCATATGACCAACCTGCAGTGTCTGGCCCTTTGCTACCTAAATAAGGGCTTCTGGATCCCTGTACTATAACTCTTCTTCTTATTGGTGTTTTTATTGCTTTGGTAATATCAAACTCATATTTTACAATGTACATATATCGCTATCAAGCACTACAGCATGGCTCCCTCTAAGGGGAACCTCAATTGCCAGTACTTTTGCTCATTACAGGGCTTTGGATCACAAATACATAAGTCCAGTGAACAAGTATGCATTAGTTTCCATCCACATTTCCTTTGTTTTTAGAGCAGATCAGTGTGCCTGGACAAACAATAATCTTTTTTTCTGTGGTAAATACATGGGTGTCAGCTATGAGTTTACACACACCTGCTTAGGAGACAGATAATTAATGTAAGTCTAGTTTTTGACCCACAATTAATAATGTGAATAAATGATAGGATAAAAGAGATGGGTGCTAAATTTAGGCAGTCCTCTAGTACAGCAAACATTAGTCAAATTGAGAAAAAATACGCTAGCTTCCATTGGTCAAAAACATCTGTACAAGCAAAGCTTGTAATCAATGTCGTATAAATAAACATTACAGGCCTTGGGTGCATCCTCTTCTCAGAGAAAGGATATAAGAACAGCAGGATCATTATAGTGGTCACACATTTGCTGCAACAATCAATTACATTTCCATTAATATCCTAAGGCTAAAGCCCTTCTGAACTTACTATCACATTAAGGTGATTAGTGTATAAGTTGACAAAATGTTAGTTGTATCTAATTATGTAGATTAATGTGGTATCTAATCGGAAAAAAACCTGCAGTAGAACCCTTATATTGCCTCGCTCTTTTGACTGTTACAAAGATCACTAGAAAGTGCTATGCAATATAAATTCTTTTATACGAATTGTGTTTTGATAGGGACTTGTATTGTATTTTGTAAAGGGCTGTTAATGAGCCGCAGTGCTGCACAGTGCATACAAATACAATATATATATATATATATTTATACATGGCAATAATGGCACTGACCATTCAGTAGATTTTGCGCTGGGTGCTAACCAACATTATCCATATAAGTCCAAAGGAA
>CM044441.1:59459626-59479090 GCA_024363595.1 Xenopus borealis | reverse complement strand
ATGTGGTAAGAGACATAGTGGGAAGGAGGTCCCTGCCCCGTAGAGCTTACAGTCTAAGTAGATTGGAGGCTAATATATAGGTACAAATTGGAGATGAAATGTGCACATGGTAAGGCATAGTCAGTAGGCACAGGACTAGGCTAATTGCTCTAAAAGGTAGGCTCTTAATTTTTCCTTGAAAAGACTGAGAGAGGATTCCTTATGGAGGAATTCAGGGATGGAATGCCAGTGGTAAGGAGCAGCAAGATAAAAGGGTTGGAGGCGAGAGGTGGCAGTGGATGTGGATGGTTTCAAGACAAATGTCTATAGCCCTGGTGTGAAGAGAAAGGTCTATTGCCCTTTTACCTTTGCAGCAACTGTTCTGTTTATATGTACAGGAAAAGCATGAGCATTTCCAAGTAATCCCATTTTATATTGGCAGCTTGTTTCACATTCATATGAATGGGAATAAGTGCTAGGCAAGAAAGGGTATCATCAACACTGTAATTCTCTCTGAGCACAGAGCACACCACTGTGGTCAAAGCTGCCATGATCCATGAGCCAGAGATTTCCCTTTGGTCTATCAGTATTAAAGGCTTGGGGGATCTAGAGAAAATAAGTACAATAACTAATAAAAGAACTACCCCTTAGCAATAAAACCTGTTTTTATTTTTGTTTTTATTCTGAGCCTTATATGTATCTACAGGACTGGCTTACACTCTCAGTTCATATTGCAAACAAGGTGGTGAAACACAGGAGACTATTCAACTCTGATCAGCTCAAGGGCCAGTTGAGTGGACTGTGCAATTTGGCTACACATGGATAGTCTAATTACACTGTTCAAGAGCAACTGGGCATTTTGAGGTAGAGCTGTATCTCCAGGCTATCTGATTGGGTTTACAGAGGAATAAGGTTTTCAATTTTGAATGATCACCTGCCATGCTACATAACATCAAATTGTGATAGTTTCAAATGCCCTATTTCTGTGATCATTGTGTGTGATCAGATGTAATGTGAAAACAAAATCATTAAAGAAATCTCTTAAACTGAACACAGGAACAATACAGTGCTACGAAATAAGTTGGCGTTATAGAAATACATGTTAATAATAATCATAACAATCTAGTGTATCTTCATTAACTAGCTATTTTTTTTTATAGGATTAGTAACTGATTACAGGGTAAGTGTTCTTGACTTAAAATAATGTAATTATTAAAGCTGAACTGTTGAGTCTTCTGTTATGTGATTTAAATATTACACATGTTCCGTAGTCACTTATTCTTAAGATTCCCATTTTTTTTCCATAGCAGTGTACTTAATGGAGAAGGAAAGCTACTATTGCCAATAGATTAGCCTCAAAAGTGCAGGGCAGAATGCTATATTTATTCTGTAGAATGCTTTACCATACCTGAGTATACAGCTCTAAAGCTCTCTCTATTTGTTTAGGATAGCAGCTGCCATATTAGATTGTGGCATAACTTCCTGCTTGAGTTTCTCCCTGCTCACTCATGGCTCTGGTTTCAATTTACAGCAGGGAAGGGAAGGGGGGGAGAGGATTAAACTGAGCATCATCAAGCCTATGCCCTGTAGGTGGTGCTTACTTCCAATGGAAAAGCCCCTTTAGCAGTGTAAGCTTTGTGTACCTCCTTAGTAATCAGGAGTCAATTTAGCAGTGCATTACTCGCCTTCTTAATATTAATAATAGACCAGGGATGCACCATATCCAGTATTAGATTTGGGATTAGGCCAGCACTTGGATTTTTTAAACCAAAACCGAATTGGATACCTCGGATTTGATGCATAAGTAATATAGATTGATGACATGAACCATGGGAGGTGGATTCTGGACTGGTGTTGAGTAATATTAATTAGGGATGCGCCAAATCCACTATTTTAGGATTAGGCCGAATCCTGAATCTTTTTTGAAAGATTTGGCTGGTTACCAAATCCGAACCCTAATTGGCATCTGTAAATTAAGGGGGAAAAGCAAACCATGCGTGCAGCACATGGTTAAGAAATTTGTGAATGTCTTGTTTGTGTGACGAAAAGTCCTGTAATTTCTTGGATTCAGTTTAACCAGGCACTTCAGCAGAATACTGCTGAATCCCTAACCAAATCTTGGATTTGGTGCATCCCTAATATTAATCTGATAAAACTGCAAAAAACACGATCAAAATTGCCATAGGCGTCTGTTAAGTAAACAAATTGTCTTGCTTCAGTTATAAAGCAAATACTGAGGGGCCGATTTACTAAATTCACGTGAATAGACCGAATTGTAATAGAAGCCTATGTAATAATAATTGTAATAGAACCCTCCCATAGGCTTCTGAGGCTAAGTCCTGATCGAATAGGATTCATTCGAATGATCAAACGATCGTTATTCGATCGTCGAATATCGAATAAAAGGGTAGCCTAAAACTATTCGATTAGCATTCGAAAATCGAATGCTAATCGAATATCGAGGAAAAACAAATTATTTTTGGGTGAATTTAGTAAATCTGCCCCTTTTATGCATTAAGACTTGCACATAAAGAGATACGTTTTGTTTAAAATGGCATAATAACCTTTACTTTTTAGTTTCTCTGTTTAAACAAGTATTCTAAAAAGTATTCTGAGCCTACATAACTCCTATTTGAAGCTGTATGATATGGTTTGTACATAATGTATCTTTTTTATTGTCAGCATTGGCAGATCCCATTGGGAAGAAGGTTTCGCTCTCTGAAACTCTGGTTTGTTTTCAGAATATACGGTGTGAAAGGGCTTCAAGCACATATTCGGAAGGTAAACCTACTACTCAGCCTCTGGTATAGTATGTGACAAGTCTTAAGCACATGTTCTAAATAACAGACATTTTTATTAGCAATCTTAAGTAAAAGTCTTGTGTACTTTGAATAGGCTCCAAAATATTTTCGAAGGGTAAAAACTCAAAAACTTGCGACATTTGAATGTGCACATTTTTATTAAAAACACTTAATAATGTAAACACTTTAATAAAAACTACTTCAACACAACAGAATCTCTCCCCATCATTTTCTATGAGTTTGCCAAATTCTAATTTTAAATAAACAATAACTGGAATACAAGTCCTATTGACTTCTACATGACTTTGCCAGCTTTTAGATGACTAGATGTAGGTCCCTTCAGAACCTGGATCCAGACTATATTAAATGACGTGCAGGGTACTAAGTAGTCTTTTTTACCAGATGCAGTCATTGGAATAAAGGAAGTACAAATGCAATTTTTTGTGACATTATAATTTGCAATTAGAAAGGAGTATACATGTGCAATTTTGAAGAGGATCAGAAAGAGGCCCTTGTGGTATGTTGGTCTGTAAAATAGTGTCGGATTCTGACAACAGTATCTCTTGATTTTATCTTTTTAGATGTGTTTACATTGTATTTTGGTTCAATAGGGAAACACAATAAAAACACTTACTATAAAATATGTCTGAACAGTTTTTGCAATGTGCAAAGTGTTTTCCTATGTGCATACTTAATATAAGCTTTAAGAACCATTAGCACCTTATCAACCAGAAGGGAAAAAAAAGGATGTACATTTTAGAACTTGCACTAATTTTCTTTGCTTAGTTCTTTGCTTTTAGTACTAACTGTATATTAAAAACTATCATACAGTATTATAAAGCTTATTTTACCTTCCTATTTTCTGTTTATGACTTTAGTTCCATTCCCCCCAAATGTACTTTTACAAATGGATGTTGAATTGGTGTGTAACTCTGGGTCCCCCTAGTGGATTCACAGAAAAGTATCTGTATAGTCCTTTCCACTAAAGATGTCTTTATTACTGATACAGGTATGGGACCTGTTATCCAGAATGTTCGGGAACCGGGGGATTTTTGGATGACGGGTCTTTCTGTAATTTGATCCTCACACCTTAAGACTACTAGAGTTGCTTTCAATGAGGATTAAGTACATCTTAGTTTGGATCATGTACAAGCTACTGTTTTATTATTATAGAGAAAAATGAAATAATTTTAAAACATTTGGATTTGATTATAATGGAGTCTATGAGAAACAACCTTTCCGTAATTCGGGAACTTTCTGGATAATGAGTTTCTGGATAACAGATCTCATACCTGTACTATCAGCTACCTGTTAAAAGGAAACTATAAGATACAGTGCAGGATAAACAAATTAATTTAACTGTATAAAATTGTGACATTAAGGGGCAGATTTACTAAGGGTCGAATTTCGAATTTTTTTTTCATTCGAAATTTGACCCTTAGGGAATAGTGGGGAATGATCTCCATTTCGGTAGGTTTAATCTGGCGAAGTAGGTGATCGAATTTAAATTTAAAGGAGAAGTATTCTACCATAGAATTTTTGAATATTCGAATAAAATTAAATTTGAATATTCTAATCATTCCAATTTCGAATATTCAAATTTGAATATTCGATTGTCGAATTTGCCTAATTTGCATATTTGAAATTCAAATCTTTTTGAAAATTCGATTGAATATTTGAATCCCTCATGTGAATATATATGTGAATTTAGTAAATCTGCCCCTAACTGTTAACCTTTAGTATGATGTAACGAGTGACATTCTTAGAAAACTTGCAGTTGATTATTATTTTTTATTTGTGGTGTTTGAGTTAATTAGCTTTTTATTCAGCAATCTGGTTACTAGGATACAAATTACCTTAGCAACCGTGCACTGATTTTAATAAGAGACTGGAATATAAATAGGAGAGGTCCTGAATAGAAGAATGAGTAATTAGTAATTTAGATGGGGTCAGTGATCCCCATTTGGAAGGTGGAAACGGTCATAAGAAGAAAGCAAATAAATCACAAAAAGAAAAAATTCACAAAAGCCTATTGAAAAGTTGCTTAGAATTGTCCATTGTACTAAAAGTTAACTGAAAGAGTGCAATGGTACAGTCCACTTTTTTTTTTTTTTTTTTACAAATTATACTCTTCAACGTTTGCATTCTAAATAAACATTGTTTTCCCCTCGTAGCATGTAGGACTTGCTCATGAGTTTCTGGAATGTATAAAGAAGGATGAACTATTTGAAATCTGTGCCCCTGTCATTCTAGGTCTAGTCTGTTTCAGATTAAAGGTAAGACAACAGGAAGGCATGCAAATGTTAAATCTTCTTACTGTATCTAACACTGTCATTCTTGTGTCATTTCATACTCTGTTGAGCTTTACTATTTGCAATATTTACTTTTCTGCATATTTTATTTTAAGCTTGAGAGTACATCTATTTAAATCTTGCCATACTCTATTGGGTGTATTTATAAAGCTGTGTAAAATATTTTATGTCTAAATACTTTAGTAAATGAAGTATAAAAGAATTGACTTATTTACAGTATAAAACTCTGTTTTAGTTCTTGTGTATGAATTGAAACTGTCTTAAATAGTTGCAGGAAACACCTACAATAACACAATTATTTTCCACTGTCCATCCTGCCATTAGGCTGAAGGCACACAGAGTTATTAGTAGCAGCTCCTTGTCACAGCTACAAAATAGACAACACTGATAATTTTCAGTATTGTCTATGGTAGGGTATTTTTTGGCATTTTGTAGCCACAACAAGTAGCTGCTACTAGTAGCTCAATGTGTCTTCAAAGATGATGGGGAATTTGCAGCTCTTCATGAGCTTGTTCCCCAAATGAAATAAATATTGCTTTTTGGACATGTTCATGCATGGTCAGATCACACAATTTCTTTCCATTTAGCCTGTCAGCCAATCAGTCCAGCCTCACTGTCTAGCTGTCCAGTTTTTGCAGCAGGCTTAAAGGAGAATTCAACCCCCTTGGTCCAAAACTCCCCCACTCCCCTGAGTAGGCCCCCTCCCTCCTCCCCCCTGGGCCAATGCCCCCAACTTGTTACTTACCCCTTCTTCTGGGTCCTCTCCAGCGGAGTTCACAGGCGCCATCTTCCCTGAGTGGTCTTCTTCATGGATCCACCGGCGTCTTCTGGCGCATGCACAGTAGGAGCCATTTGCCGGTGCGGATCTACTGCGCATGCACGTAGTTTTTCGATTTGTTTCTTAGGAAACTTTGTGACTTTCGGCACATGCACAGTATGGGGGGAGACAGGCTTGGAGGGGTGGGCTACTCAGGGGAGGGGGGGAGTTTTGCGCCAAGAGGGTTGAATTCCTCTTTAAAGGTAGAATCTCACCTAATGAGGAATATTCCCCTGCTTACATATACCAAATTGAATGTTTTCATGCTGCAGTTTAGCCTAAATGAGGAGTTTCACAGTGAAAATTGTCTTATTATGTTCAATTAATTTACAGTTTATAAGTGAGCTTGCAAGAAAGTCTAATATTCTAATAATAGCCTAATAATCTTTTGCTCTTTTTTATAGGGCTCTAATGAACTGAACAAAGCTCTTCTCCAAAAAATTAATCATTCCAAAAAAATTCACATAGTGCCATGTTGTTTGGGGGAGACGTTTGTTTTACGGTTTGCTGTCTGTGCTAGAACTGTGGAGTCCAGCCATGTACAGTTTGCATGGAAGCATATCAAAGAACTGACTACAGAACTTTTAAACAATGTGAAACAGCAAAAAACTCAGAATTGAGCAGTAAGGTTATTATTTAACTTTTTCAGACTTACACTTGAAGGAATTTGATTTCTATTGTGTAGTTTTTAAAATAATTTCCTCTACCATATAAAATTTTATTCCTGAACCAACAATTGTATTCTTTTTAGTTGTATTATTGTTGTGCAGGCAACCAATAGTGGGTCATTGTGACTAATCATGTCCTGTGCTTTCAGAACGGGCCAGCACAGCTACGGTTTCTCTTTCTCATTGTCGCATTGGGACTTAGATTTTTATTACTGAATGCTATTCTCATATCTGCCGGGTAGCTGGTATCTTGTGTCAGTGAGCTTTTAGCTTGTTACCTTTCCATTGTTACACTTCCATAAAATCAGCGATTAAAATTTATCAAATAAAAAATATTGCACTTACAAATTTCTGTAGTAGAGTCAGTTTATCAAATCTCACAGTCCAGATTAGTGGCCATAAGCGTTTCATCTTAAAATTAACTTCATTAGAGTGAATTATTTGCAATTATTGGCAGAATCCCTTTAAGGTTTGGTTTGTACATATATTTTCTGAATGTTTTCTGGAAACCATTTTGCTTGCTAAATTTAATGCGAGAAAATTAGGGAAAATAGGGAAATTAGGGAAAATATTCTGTGTATGAGGCTAAATGCCAGTCCAAAACATGAAAGCATGTAGTTACTTTGATAATAGGGTGCATGCGGGTAGTGACAATTCCAACTATTTTATTTTCTAAGCAACAACTCTATGGACCAAGCAGCAGAAAGTAAATTCAAAGATGCTTTGAACACTTGTTTCAACAATATTTTCTAAGACAAAAGATAATGTGATTGCTGTGACATAATAACAAATAAAGCCAAACCTGCTATAGCTTGAGACAGTTATGTTTTTCTTTTTTTACTGAGTTAAGATGTTACAAAAAACTAATTTAGAGTCTCACAATTGTCCTTAATGATAATTACAGGTATAGGACCTGTAATCCAGAATGCTGTCAGTGACAGCTTGAAGTCTTTTGTGATAGTTGTGGATGAGGCTCTTTATCTTCTCAGACAGTAAAGCTGCCCATTCTTCCTGGCAAAAAGCCTCCAGTTCCTGTAAATTCTTGGGCAGTCTTGCATGATCTGAATGTTTAAGGTCTCCCCAGAGTGGCTCAATGATATTGAGGTCAGGAGACTGAGAGGCCACTCCAGAACCTTCATTTTATCTTGCTGTAGCCAATGACAGGTCGACTTGGCCTTGTGTTTTGAATCATTGACATGTTGGAATGTCCAAGTACGTCCCATGCACAGCTTCTGGGCTGATGAGTGCAAATTTTCCTCCAGTATTTTTCATACCTTACTGCATTCATTTTGCCATCAATTCTGACCAAATTTCCTGTGCCTTTGTAGCTCACACATCCCCAAAACATCAGCGATCCACCACCATGTTTAACAGTAGGAATGGTGTAACTTTCATCATAGGCCTTGTTGACTCCTCTCCAAATGTAGCGTTTATGGCTGTGGCCAAAAAGTTCCATTTTAGTCTCATTGCTCTAAATGACTTTGTGCCAGAAGGTTTGAGGCATGTCTCTGTGCTGTTTGGCATATTGTAAGCAGGATACTTTGTGGCATTTGCATAGTAATGGCTTTCTTCTGGCAACTCGACCATGCAGTCCTGTATTTCAATTTATTTGTGGTGTTTTCCTTGCATCCTGAACAATTTTTGTGGCAGTTGTGGCTGAAATTTTTGTTTTATTTGGTTTGGTTTCAACAGAACCCCTAATTTTCCACTTCGTAAGTAGAGTTTGAACACTGCTGATTTGCATTGTCAATTCCTTTGATATTTTAATATATCCTTTTCCTGGTTTATAGAGTTCAACTACCTTTTCCCACAGATCCTTTGATAATTCTTTTGCTTTCTCCATGACTTAGAATCCAACAAACATCAGTGCAGCACTGGATGAAAGATGCAAGTGTCTGTCAGGGGTCCAGAAAGTCACTGACCTTTAATACACACCCAATAATTACAAGCAAACAGATGAAGATGGTTACCTTCAATAGCCATTCTAACCCTTTTGTGGCAAGTTGTGTGCATGTTATCAGGCCAAATCACCAGGGTATGTAAACTTTTGATCAGGGCATTTGGGTAGTTTGTGTAGTGATTATGATTTTAAAGGGGAATCCAACCCCCCAGGTGCTAACCCCTCCCCCCTGGCCTACCTCTCCTCCCCCCCCCCGGGCTGTTGCCCCTAAGTTACTACTTACCCTCTGTGTAAGTCCCCTCCAGCGACGTTCACAGGGGCCATCTTCTCTTCCTGGATGCTGCTCTGTCGGTGGCGCATGCGCAGTAGGACGCTGCTACTACTGCGCACAAAGTTCAATCTGCAGACTTTGGGGCATGTAGTGCGCATGCGCAGTAGTACCAACGTCCTACTGCACATGCGCCGCCGAATCCAGGAAGAAGCTGTTTGAAGAGAAGATGACCCCTGTGAACTTCGCTGGAGGGGACTTACACAGAGGGGTAATTAGCAACTTAGGGGCAATAGCCCGGGGGGAGAGGTAGGCTGGGGGGAGGGGTTAGCACCGGGGGGGTTGGATTTCCCTTTAAAAGAGTAAACATGTTTGACAATAAATGGCTTCAGCCAACCACTAACCACGAGTGAAAGAAAAGTTTTTGTGCTATCATTCATATTCTCTGAAAAATGGTTAAAAAATCATAAATTCTGCCAGCGTATGTAAACTTATGAGCACAACTGTATCTTATTGAAAGTTTTAATTCCTAAAGTGCAAGATCTATGACATCAGCAAGCAACTTCATCACAAAGATCAAAATTCCCTGTGCAAATTGAGTTGTAATCGTCTGATAGCTCCTGGGTTCCAACTTATACCTAGGTTTTTAGAATTCCATTAATGTTAGCATCTGGCACAAACCGATTACACATTACTTTTCAAGGGAGAAAAAGTTAGACTATGGACAAATCCAAAGTATTTTACAAAAGTCTGTCTCAGGCAGCTGTGTGTTAAAGTTCCAAAGCTATTCAGTGTGATCTAGATAAAGGAGACAGCAGTAGATCAATTTGCATGTGTGCATTTCAAACCAATTAATATACCAACATCCTGAGAGGAGACTTGATATATATTTCAAAAAGGTTTCTATGTATAAATCTCAGTGATTGGAAAATCTTAAAGAATCTCAAGAAGCACATAAAAACAACTCATATCCTTCTAGGCAGAGTACACAACTGTCAGGGATGGAATAATCATTTCCTGAGTCTGGCATTAAATCTAATGTTTTGTTTCTGATATTGTCACTGAAAATAAACACCTTGTATTTGAATCATGTCTTGACCATCTTCTGATTGCTTCATAATGCTAGGGGGTGCATTGAATTGTATAGCCACCATTAAAAAACCCAGATCATTGTAGATGCAGTGCTCTTTTAAGGACATAGTTTCCATTTGTGGAAGAGGATGAATGCCAGAAAAACTGCCAATAAATTTTTTTTTCATTTCGGCAATTATACTAAAGGAAAATATATAAAGAGATAGCTGACTGGGTCACCATTTCAAAATCACCTGTGCTGGTCATCTTCGATCTATGAGGGAAAGGTTTAATTGCGCGCCTGGGGGGTTGAATTCCCTATACATGGGTAGATAAGGGCCCTTACACACGGGCGTTTGTTACCTGTGTTCTGTTTGGCTGCGTTCAGCCTTGGGGGAGCGCAGGTCTAGACGCACTCCAATTGTTTCAATGACATTGTACCCACGAGACCAGTGGCATAACTACCAGGGGTGCAGAGGGTGAAATTGCACCAGGGCCCCCACCCCCTTGGGGCCCATCGGAGCCACGATAATGGTTATGTCAGGCAGTTATCTAGGGGGAAATTTTACAGCACACATGCTACCAACACTCCAGCGTGTGATTTATAGAGGTAAGGGCCAGACAGGGGGGCCCAGGTGCTGATCCTGTAGGTAGTAGTTACCCTACTGCACGAGACATGTGCACCGAAGGCAGGTTCTAAAGATTAGACTGCAGCTTTCTATTAAATATACTGTAGAATAATATTGCTCTGTGATGCAAGCCAGCATTTACAAAAAAAAATAACTTTTCCCTGCTTTTCTATAAGTCCTAGCGGGTTATTTATCAAAAGCAGGAAAAGAAAAATAAGATTTTTTTTCTGAATTTATTATACCCCGAAGCTAAAAAAAACTCAATCAGAAAATCAGTGCTGTCGGGGTCCTGTAGAAGACAATGGTAAAGGTCCAGTTTCAATATCATGGTCTGTGCTGAGTTTCGGCAAGAATCCGTTTTTTTCCGGATTTTGGTGGGAAAATTCTATTTTATCCAGCTTTTTTGCCTGAACCAATTTTCCCAAGCTTTTTCTATGATAACTAAGGTCCCATCGACGATTCATAGTTGGTTGGCTTTTTTTAATAGAAAAAATTAGATGAATTCGGACTTTGGTAAAAACCCCCCTTGTGTAAAGGGTAATTGCAACATGATCTTATTACTCTACTATTAGTCATATATTGGTTGGTACAATAAGCAGAATAAAATGGAATAACTGATTAGCTCATGTGTTTAAATGTGCTCAAACTTGCATTTCAACCATGTATCATACACAGGAACCAAAAAACACGAGTGCTACTCGTGGGGAGCGCATGATGGGAGGGCAGTATGCTGTTCTGCTTGTTGGGCGGTTTGCTCTACAGTAGCTGGAAGTGTCAACAATTGTGAGGGCTTCTGATGGTCCTGTAGATTGTTTTTAGTTTAAGTTTATAAAACCTGTATTTAAAAGCTGGGCCAGACCAAGGGATTTTGGCACCCTAGGCAAGTGCTTCAGTTGCCACCCACCCAACCAGTAGTTCCATATTACCAATTCCCACCATGCCACTTTACAATTTCAATTTTTAATAAAGAAATCATGCAACACATTAATCAACGTAACTTATACTTTATGTAAATATAAAGTCAACTTTATATAAATATCAATATTTCAACCAAATGATCATAGCATACATGACACAGTAGCTCCCCACAGTCACAGCACACATACATAGTAACATAGTTTGAAAAAGGAAAACATCCCTCAAGTTCAACCTTTTATATCTATATAGAACCTTCCAAACTGCTAGTTGATCCAGAGGTAGCACTCCCAATCACAGCACACATAACCCTAAACAGTTGCAGCACAGAAGCCCCCACAACACACCTCCACCCAGTGCCCAGATTGTAAAATGGAACTAATGTCAATCTGCAACAAAATAAAGCACACACTCGCTGACACTTGTCAGTTACATGTGTCATTTTACTGCGCCTGTATATTATATATTTTAAGCCACAGATTAGATAATGTGTTGCCTAGATTTAAAATAAAACAGTCCCCCTTTCCAATCTGTGCCAGCAGCCAGTCACAAAATATGCACCTCCTTTTCCTGATTGCCCCTTAACCTATGCCAGCAACCAATTGAAATAAAGGTACAGGCAGGAATTGGAAAATAGAAAAATGACAGCATTGAGGGGGTTGGGGTGGGTGGCTCTTAAGCAGATGCAGTTATTAAAGGCAAACACAGTAACCAACAAAGTCCTCTCCCCCAAATATTGCACCCTAGGAAAGCACCTCCCCTGCCAACCCTAGCTCTGGCGCAATTGGGTGAGATAAATGTGGCCAATTGCAATATTTCTATTTCGATTTTCAGAAATGTACATGCATACCCATTTTGGATTCAGGGGGATGTCTACTTTCAGAAAATGTATGGTTTTGTATGTATGGTTTTTGGGGACTTACTTTTTCCTAGCTTTGCCCCCCTCAAAATGATGTAAATCTGTTCATTTTGCAGTACCTGACATGACAGACCCTATGGGGGTCTTTGTTTTGGGGCTTCTATATGCCACATGCTTGGGTACACCTATTGGGCATCAAACTGTTCAGATGACCCTAGGCTTTCATATTTGGTGTGATTTATCTTGATAAATCACCCCAAATATGAATGCCTAGGGGTTATTTATCTTGATACCTAAAAGTAGGTATCCGGAAATTCATCTTTACTAGTGCTCCTGCCTCCACTCCCAATAGGGTTGCGTCTAGTTCCAAGTTGATATTGGAACAGAGCGTCTTTAGAGATAAGGAAATAGATCTTTCACTATGAATGGGCTAAATCCTAGTGGGGAATGGTACAGTACTAGGAACTAGACAATTCAATCAGAAATATCTAGTTCCAAGTTGATAATGGAACAGATAACCTTTACATATAAGGAAATTGATTTTTTACTGTGGTTGGACTAAATCCTAGTGGGAAAAGGTACAGTAATAGAAACTAGACAATTCAGGCAGACATATCTAGTTCCAAGTTGCTAATGGAACAAAGCCACTTTACATATTAGGAAATAGACAGTGATGGATGAATTTTTCCATTTCGCTTTGCCAAAAAAGTTAGTGAATTTTGAGCAAAAAATTTGCGAAACGTGAATTTTGACTCCCGCCACTGTTTGACACCCACCACTACATTTGACGCCTGTGACTATTTTGACACTTGCGACTATTTACACACTTTTGACTATTTTTTCCAAATGCATTAAAGTCAATGGGTGTCAGAATAATTTAGTCGCAAGTTTTTTTTTTTTGATGCAACAAATTTTTGCTTCAGTTTCCGACTATCCTACATACATCTTTGCTTTACAGGGATATTACCAACCAATAGGATCTAGTCTATTTCCTAGTTGCCTACTTACTGTACATCTTTGCTTACCAGGGATATGATTATCCACTAGGATCTAGTGTTTTCAGTGTGTAGCATCTATTTCATAGTTGCCAACCTACATACTAGAAATATCCAGGGTTAACATAGAAGTTAAACGACCGTTAGCCTGCAAACTGGTTACACTGAGGATTCAACTTGAAACAAAATTACTACATATGAATACTGGATTGAATGATATACACTCCTCCAGTAACTAAGTAGCAAGCCAGCCAGTTCAGGTTACAATCGCAACAATGTATTTAAAACTTAACCTTGCCACCTTCCACCTACACCGCCCAATGCGTTTCGCTGCTCGGCAGCTTCGTCAGGGGCATAAGTTATAAATTAAAGTAATTTATTGGCGGATGGTTGTCATAGCAGTAAGTTCGAATGGGTTAATGATTATCCCGATATTTGACCCCATGGCAGGGGACTTGCTATTTCATAGCACTTTGAAGCGAAATTTGTATAGTGCACGGATATAACGTTACAGCTAGTATAAATCGTGTGTGGTTACTAGCCTCTGCCACTCCCACCTATACAAGAGGTTTTTAGTATATGTTTTTTAAGGACATGGTCCTGCACAGTGGTGAGTGTAACATGCTGTGTGTATAGTGTCGGTTGAGCCTATTGAGTTTAAATCACTTTCAGCATTAAAGGTTAAGTTTTAAATACATTGTTGCGATTGTAACCTGAACTGGCTGGCTTGCTACTTAGTTACTGGAGGAGTGTATATCATTCAATCCAGTATTCATATGTAGTAATTTTGTTTCAAGTTGCCAACCTACATCTTTGCTTTACAGGGATACAATTATCAACTAGGATCTAGTGTTTTCCGTGTGTAGCATCTATTTCATAGTTGCCAACCTTCATCTTTGAATTGCAGGGATACTATTATCAACTAGGATCTAGTGTTTTCAGTGTGAAGCGTCTATTTTCTAGTTGCCAACCTACATCTTTGCTTTGCAGGGGTACAATTATCAACTAGGATCTAGTGTTTTCAGTGTGAAGTATCTATTTCCTAGTTGCCAACCTACATCTTTGCTTTGCAGGGGTACAATTATCAACTAGGATCTATTGTTTTCAGTGTGAAGTATCTATTTCCTAGTTGCCAACCTACATCTTTGAATTGCAGGGATACTATTATCCACTAGGATCTAGTGTTTTCAGTGTGAAGCGTTTATTTCCTAGTTGCCAACCTACATCTTTGCGTTACAGGGATACGATTATCCACTAGGATCTAGTGTTTTTTTTTTTTAAATGAAGCGTCTATATCCTAGTTTCCTACTTACATCTTTGCTTTACAGGGATATTACCAACCACTAGGATCTAGTTGTAAGGATTTCAGTTTTCCCTAATGGTCCAGTGGCTATCTCTGGTGGTCTAGTGACTGGCAGGGGCGACTGTAGCATGCCCAGCAGGGATGCCCAATGCACACGTCCATCCTCCTTCAGTGCCGGTTTCCTCTATGGTCTTCACACACTTCCGGGTTTCATATGCACATTCACGCTGGCATGATGATGTCAGTGCAAAATAGCACGAAATTCAAACTGTATAAAAGGAGATTGCAGGTTATAGCATATTGCTGGTTGTTAGGTACTATTTGTAAAGTTGCTGGTTGTTATTCTTCGTGAATCCTATTTTGATCTTCTGTGTATTGATCCTTGCTTGCCTACTGGACTACTCTGATCTCTCCAATCCTGACCTCAGCCTGTCTGTTAACTCCGAACTCTCTAATCCTGACCTTGCCTGCCTGAATACTCTGTATTCTCCAACCGGACCTTTGCGTGTCCAATCCTGATTCCGGCCTGACTATTCTCAGCTTGTGCTGGCCCTGCCTGCCTGTTCCAAGTTGCGTTCTTCCATCTGCTTTCCTGGTGAGACGTGCCCCTTTGCTTGTCCAGAACCCTTAACTTTGCTCCTCTCTCGATAAGATCTGGCGGCATCCAATTAGCCGAGGGCTCCTCCCGAGGTGAAATGCGGCAGTTATAGGCAGAAGAGCGAGTGTAGACCAGGGAGCTTAGCTTGGGTTCTGGACTTAGGGTGCCGTTTGTGACACTAGTGTTTTTTGAATGAAGCATCTATTTTCTAGTTGCCTACTTACATCTTTGCTTTAAAGGGAAATTACCAACAACTAGGATCTAGTGTTTTATAAATAAAGCGTCTATTTCCAAATCTCCTACTTATATCTTTGCTTTACAGGGATACTATCATCCACTAGGATCTAATGTTTTTTTAATAATATTTTACGGGTTTTTCCCCACAGGTTGAATTCACCTTTAAAGCAAGAGTTCTTCATTATTTAAAATGATTTATTAATAAAGTGTGTGTCTCTGTATAGTAGTGGGGCGTGCTTCATAGTCCCCAGCCTCCTATAGGGGACACTGCAAAGTGCTTCTAGTGAGCCCACTAAGGTTCCCAACAATGAGCTGCTTGGATTATATTTATTAGGATAAAACCATGCATGCATATCATATAACTGCCTTGCTAAGTAGTACAAGTGGAGGTGCGGGAGACAAAGGCCACCCCTGTCAGCAGGGACAGTTAATGATACCCACACGATTCTAGGTGTTTTATTGGTCCACAAGAACGAGATCAGCACGGATGTAACTCTTCTGAAGAATGAGAGTGGGATATAAACTGAAGAATTTAATAAAGCATATAAAGATTTCGGCAGGTATATAATTTTGTATATGTTTATCCATCTCCACATGGTTACAGGAGCTTGGCCCATGTAATGAGGGCTTGCTAGAACTGGGTAAAGATAGGTTCCAAATTATTTACCAAAAATGTTAATACCTAGGTCCCGAGGGCCAAATAACCGGGATGGTTATGAATGCGGCCCAGCTTGAAACACTCAGGAAGGGGGACTCTAGCCAATGCCCAGTTATTATTAATAATAATATGTCTATTTAATATCCAGGTGTCCCTTATTCCAGTGTATAGCTCCATCTGGTTATCCAACTGGTATTGTAGTTCTTTTTTTTTGTGTATTTTCTTTACTTTTACAAATGAAAAGTGTTTGTGTATTTCATATGTGTCCCCCAGACAATTTTTCTTCTTCCAATGTGGTCCTTGAAGCCAAAAGTTTGGACACCCCTGACCTAGGTACTTAAACCATGTAACACATCTCAGCCCTTTTATAGTGGGTCAAAAGGCATAACCACCGATTTTTCCTATTTATAGCTAGTCCTGAGTACACCCTAAAGTCTTTTAGAATGCAAAGAGTTTCATCTAAAGATTCATCGGAGTCTCCGAGGAATAACAAGTCATTGTTCCTCCCAAGGACCTAACCAAAAGCCTTGTATTGTTGCCGATTATTCTTAAGGCCAGGGGCTCTATGTCTATCGCAAACAGCAGGGGCGACAGAGGGCACGCCTATTGTTATTTAGCCAAGTTATATAGAGACGGTCTAGTAGATGTCCATCTAGGAAGGTACAGTCACCGCCAGATCTTGGCCTATTGATTGTGTCCTTCATTAAAAGCAATGTTAACCCATTTCACACAATTTTACTGATAGAAGAGGTAGTTTCAATTATAATTTTATTAAAAAATTTATGAAAACATGAGGCAGGATCGAAACAAATGTAAGTACAGTAAGTAGAACAATAACTGTCTCTAATGAATAGCACTTCTATGCCTGAAAAGCACTGAAAAAAAAACTGAACCGTAATCCTGAACTGAGTCAGGATGCTGGGATTCCAACAGCAGCTGTAAAATAGGAAAAAATTATTATTAACATGTTTGTGTCTAAACAAACTGAATAAAATGATAACAATGAACATTTACTAGAAGTAACAAGTTCTGCAAATTAATCCTTTAAGTGCCAGCAGACTTTCACTTGGTACTCAATGCCAGACTTTTTGGGGTAAATTTATCAAAGGTGAAGTTCCGCCACTACAGTGAAATTCCGCAGCTCTCAATTCATTTCTATGGGATTTTGAAAGGCATATATATCATTGGGTGAAGTGAAAGTTCACCCTTTGATAAATACGCCTTTCAAAATCCCATAGAAATGAATGGAGAGTGGCAGGATTTCCCTCTAGTGGCGGAACTTGACTCTTAACTTCACTCTTTGATAAATTTTCCCTTTTGTGCTCTCTCACTTTAGGGGGCTATTTCTTGGAGGTACCTTTAGTTTACCTAGGAAAACTATACAGGAGAACCTGAGATATCTAAATCTGCCCATGTTTTTGTGTATTTCCACCTCTGAGAAAAGATTTATAACTCTAAATACCAACAAAAAGGAAGAAAAAATATTAAATTTTATACACAAAAATTCAACTGGTTTTGGAGAGGCTTGTGTTTCTTGAGCATGCCAATACCAGATATGTATAGTTCCCAGCAATACATTACTGAATTTTGACACAGATTACTTTAGATTCCAGTGACATAAAATTCCTGGTTTACTCCAGGAAAAATATTACTTTCTTAAAACAAGGTTGAGTAATGGGTAACCATGTCTCTGTACTCCTAACTACAAAACATCAAAGCTTGTCTGAACTTTTTGTTTTTAAAATTACCTCAAAGATTTTATTTGCAGCACCTTATTTACTACACAATATTAGGTACCAAGGAAATCAGCCTAAATATGAATTCCAGAAGTCCGCCAAGCAGTTTTATGCCCATTTTGCATAGGATTACCAAAGTATCTGGCATTTATAGGCCCCAAAATGTTAGCACATACAAAATAATTCTGTAGCTCACTTCACTTCATTTAAAATAAACTCATTTACTGCATTTACCCCCCAACGCTATATATATTTTTAAAAAGTACACATTCTGACTACTCTAAAATGAATAATCATGTCTTCCTGCTCCAAACTACTAAGTTGCAAGGCTTTCCCAAATTTGGCGAAGTGAAATTTGGTGAAATACCTGAAAATTGCATCAAAGAATCAAATTTCCTGCATCAGATCTTCCAGATATCATTACATACCAAGAAAAACATCAAAAATATAATTTCCAAGGGTTCACTAAACAATTCAGTGCCCATAGGATTACCAAAGCATCTGGCATGGAGATCCCAAAATGAAGTTAATGCATACATATTTCATGGCATTTATTTCTACTACAAAAAAAATATATTGTCATCCCAAGAAAACCAATATTTTCAGATAATACACATTCTACCCAATCTGATTGGTAAATATGTCTTTTTATGGCAAAGCACCAAGTAGCAAAGATAAACATTTCATTTTAAATGTAATTTCTGAAAATCTTCATAAAGCTTGCATTTTACCCCATTATATACCGCCACTAACGATGGGCGAATTTATTCGCCAGGGGTGAATTCCCGCGATTCGCCGCTGGCAAATAAATTAGCGAAACGCCAGCAAAAATTCGCTGCCGAAAAATTTGCCCAAAAAACGAGACGCGCGTCGTAGACGACTCGTTTCACAAATTTTTTCGGGCGAAGCGAAACGCGTGAGATTCGCCCATCACTAACTGCCACATTTCATAACGTATCAGCATAAAGCATACTAAATATGAACACCAGGGGTCTACTGAATAGTTTGATCCCCAATATAGATTTACCAAACTATGTGACCTCCAAATGAAAGTAGTGCATATGAAATTTCACATATGACACTACAAGATAGGCACCAAGTATTTATTTTATGTGCCATGAGATCCCCTAACAGTACGGAGACCCTAGAAAACCATATATTCTCTATACACATTCGGACGACTCTAAAATGGGTAAACTCTGTGATGTACATACAGTAGATCCCCAAATGGATATACTGCAGACAGAATTTTCATGAAAAAAACTTCTTTGGCGGACCACTTGCCCTGTATAGTCCATTGTTATAATACACCTACCCAGCGTATAAGGCTGCAATTGGTTTGTTGGTGTGGAAAGCTGTTGGAACGAAAGGATCATTTGGACTTGGAATAAGGATGTTTTGTAACCTTATCTTGAAGAAGGATGTTACTCTTCCCTCAGTGAATGGGAGTGCTAGCACTAATAGTCGGATCAGCATTCCATGTTTTCATCCAGAGGGCCCATCAAGGGGATACGGACCACATTATTTCATGATGGCGTCATTGACCGTTTGTACCGTGTGTACTGGGAATTATCTTTGCTTCTTTTGGATTGCTCCAAATAATCTGGGGGTCTTTAACCCTTTGTATTTTTCTTAGATGCCCAGGAACTAGGGTTGACACCTGGCCAGTATTTTTGATGGCTGATCCCAATGTTATTAATAGGAAAAAAAGGTAAATA
>CM044441.1:59422353-59451183 GCA_024363595.1 Xenopus borealis | reverse complement strand
TTTTTTTTTTTTTTTTTTTTTCAACAATTATTTTGCCATAAAATAAATATGTGAGATTAGCTGATTTCAACAGAATGTCACTGCAAATACCTGTATATGTGTTCATTTACCTACATAGATTTTTTTTCAATATATTGAAATTAACCATGTCAAGGTCTACAGGTCTGCTTTACATGCTATAAGATACAGTATCCCTTTTACATGAATAAATAGTTATGAAGTTGTGCTCTTGCATAACTGTTGCCTGTGTTACCATCCTACTTTAGGTCAGCTTCCTCCCTAGTTTTAGGAGGTTCTACACATGCTCATGTCCACTATGTATACTTTTGATAATACCACAAAACAGGAAATAGAAGGGCAGGTACAATCAATATAGCAACTGTTTAATATGGGATTTAGTTGTTATTTAATGCAGAAGCATGTTGGATTTTGAAATCAAAGCTTGGACCAATTTCTTAGGACATAAAAGATCTGTAAAATGTATATCATATACTCAAAAGTCAAAGTAAGTCTTGTATTCTGTGAGGTTCACAATTTCCTTTGAAATGTTTAATGTTATTGTGTGTGCGAAATTTAAAGTAATAAATGTTCTCTTTTGCAGCTTCCTGGCCCTGTTTGTCACAAGTAGACAGAATTTCTTTATTTTTAATCTGTATGATGTTTGCCTTTCATCCATCATCTTTAATATAATAATTAATTTATGTTGGGAGATCCTATATGTTCCTTTAAAACGGGGGTGTCCAACCTGTGGCCCTAGGCCCATGATGGATATGAATATGGCCTAGCTTGAAATGCTTGGTCCCCGAGAAAATGTCAAAATAATAAAATACTACGTCTATTTGCTGTAATATCCAGGTGTCCCATATTCCAGTGTATAGCTCAATCTGGTTATCCAACTGGTATTGTAGTTCTTTTAGTGTATTTTCTTTACTTTTACAAATCAAAAGTGTTTGTGTGTGTCTCAGGTGTGGCCCCAGACATTTTTTTTTCTTTTTCCAATGTGGCCCAGGGAAGCCAAAAGGTTGGACACCCCTTCTTTAAAACATATTGTCAGCTAATCCATTAAGTTTCAGTTTTGGTCTTTGTATACTGGTCCAGAGTTAATACCTGATTTACATTTTCACCTCTTATCACTACAAAATATTTGCTACTTTTTCTGACAAAATGCATATATTCTTTCACCTTCTTCTGTGTTTCCAGTCTCTCATTCACTCCACTGCTTGGGGGCAGACTCCCCCTACACTGCCCATGGTGTTCTGAATCATTGAGAAATAAGGTTGGCAAATGTCTAAATTATCAGAAATGTAGATTTGTAAGTGTATGACCAAACATGTAAAGAGTTTACACAAGATAATACAGCCTCATGGTATCCATTAAATATTTTAATCAGTAAAGGCAAACCACACAAGTGTATCAAATAGCCAGTATTTGGGTCTAAAGTGTCAAGTCATTTACTATAAATTTGCACTGCCGACTCCTAGAAATACAGTGCCTTGCAAAAGCATTCATCCCCTGGATTCTGTGTTACAAGCTGGACTTATATATTATATTATATTATATTAAATTAAAATAATATCATTCCTCTACAAAGAATAGTCCATAATGTTAGATTGAAAGGGAAAAAATCTTCATACATTTTAAAAAAGTTTTTACAAATAATTGATTGGAAAGTCATGATTGCAGAAGTCTTCATCCCATTTTTGTGGTACCCCTAGTAGAATGTAGGCAATCATACTGATTCTCTATCTACGGGCACTGTAACCACTGATGTGCTCTGAAGAGCCAAAAGCTGATAAAAAGATATGTTTTATGTGGAATAATGTATTTAAATGGAAAATGTCAAATTTGCATATTCCCCAGAGCTCCATTAAGTCCAAAGAAAACCATAACCATCCAGTTTTTCCCTACTGCACAAGTAAATCTGAGAGTGGAGCAAGTAGGAAAGAAAGGGAGGGTGGCGACTTTATTCAAACTACCCCCCATGCAGTTTTCTCCTGGCCTAGAGACCATCCCTAGTGATTCTATTTGCTGGGGGTCTTAACATTTTTGCATACAAAACTTTTAAACTTTTTTGGGTTGATGCTTGTCACATAGTTTGTAATCCTAGTATACTGGACATCAAATTGTTAATCATAAGACCCCTGACATTCATATTAATGATTTGTTATGCTGGTACCTAATGATATTTACATGCATTACAGTAATGCAAGCTGGGAGGCAGGTTTCTATTAAAACTGGTAACTGGAGTAGAAAGGCATAGTTACCCATCTTTAATTTTCAAAAAAAAAAAAAAAAAAAAAAAAAAAAAAAAAAATATATATATATATATATATATATATATATGATTTTCAAAAATAAAGACTTTGCGCACGTGTGTGTGTCAGTACTTTACATTCCCTTGTAGAATTTGAGACACACAAACTTTTCTTTCACTTTTGGTTAATGGTTGTCTGAAGCCATTTATTGTCAAACAACTGTGTTTACTCTTTTTAGTTCATAGTCACTACCCAAAAGGTTTACATACCCTGGTGATTTGGCCTGATAACATGCACACAACTTAACACAAAAGGGTAAAGGTGGCCATAGACGCAGATGTCGCCAAATGAGCAGATCTCTCCCAGATATGCCCACATAGAAGTGGGCGATATCGGGCTCATCCGATCGTGGGCCCTAGGGCCCAGCGATCGGATCATAATGCATCTGAAAAGGGCGGTCAGATTGCAGCACCTCATGCACTTGCATATGTGGCTGCGATGCAACAGGGTTTTTTAACATGCCCAATCAAGATCTGTCCGACTTTCGGCCAGATATCGATCGGAGAAGCCCGTCGGATGGCCCCACACACCGGCCGATAAGCTGCCGACTCGGCCTGTCGGCAGCTTTTATCAGCCCGTGTATGGGGGCCTTTAGAATGCCTATTAAAGGGCAAGGAAAAGCAAAGAAATAAAATCCCATTTTTACTTTCTTTAATGAAAAAAAAATCTATTTCCAATATACTTCAATTTAAAAATGTGTACCATTTTTATAAGAAACCTGACTGTATGCAGTAAAATTCTCCCTTCATTTACTGCTGTGGATAGGGATTGTCAGACGGTCCCTAACTTCTGGCAGGGAAACAATCATACTTATGAACAGCAGTGGGAGCCCCTGCCTTACTTACCAGCCATGCAGAACTCTAGCAGCTTTGTTTTTTGATTATTTATGACGATCCCTAAGCAGCGCAGACGATACTGAGCATGTGCAGTGCCAGTGTCAGACAAAGATGTATAACAAAGTTACAAGATGACAGCCCCCTGTGGCCAACTTTGAAAGCATAAATCATTTGTTTGATTAGGCTTGTGGTGCAGTAAGTTCATGTTCTTGTTTAATATACAAAATACAGCATTTCTAGCCTTATTCTATTTTACACTTTCCTTGTCCTTTAAAGGTAACCATCTTTGTTTGCTAATAATTTGTGGGTTTTTATAAAAGGTCAATGGCTTTCTGGACTCCTGACAGACCCTTGCATCTTTCAGCCAGTGCCACACTGATGTTTTTTTAATTCTAAATCATGGGGAAAGCAAAAGAATTGTCAAAGGATCTACGAGAAAAGGTAGTTGAACTCTATAAAACAGGAAAGGGATATTATAAAATATCAAAGGAATTGGGAATGCCAATTAGCAGTATTCAAACTCTAATAAAGAAGTGGAAAATAAGGAGTTCTGTTGAAACCAAACCAAATAAAAATATAACTTCAGCTATAATTGCCAGAAAAATTGTTCAGGATGCAAGGAAAAACCCACTAATAACTTCAGGTGAAATACAGGAGACTCTGAAAAAATGTGGTGTGGCTGTTTCAAGATGCACAATAAGGCGGCACTTGAAAAAGATGGGCTGCATGGTCGAGTTGCCAGAAGAAAGCCATTACTGCACAAATTCCACAAAGTATCCCACTTACAATATGCCAAACAGCACAGAGACAAGCCTCAAACCTTCTGGCACAAAGTCATGTGGAGATGAGACTAAAACTGAACTTTTTGGCCACACCAATGAGTGAAAGAAAAGTTGTGTGTTAACATTCATATTCTCTGAAAAATGGTTAAGAAATCATACATTCTGTCAGGGTGTGTAAACTTATGAGCTCAACTGTATAGTTTTATCCCACATGCAGTAAATGTATTGACTTTACTGTAGCTGAATTAAGCTCTATGACCAATTTCTATGCTCTGTTTTACTTTTAGCGTCTCAAACATTTGGGCATCAGATACTTATTTTAGACATTTTATCTAGGTACCTAATGATGTCAGGGCTGTGGAGTCGGTACATAAATCATCATTTTATGGTACCTCCAATGCCGACTAAAGTTTTTAGGGAGCCGGAGTCTGTTTGGCAGACTTTGGCAACTCAGACGACTCCAGCTACACAAAATTGTCACCTGTCTGGTTTTGACCCAGGCAGCCCGTTTTTTATTTGATAGGCAATCAGCTTATCGCGTCATAAAATGCCCTCCCAAGGTCATTGTATCCTTTCCGCAAATCTGGGACTAATCGGTTTAACATATATTTTAGTAATTGCTCAATATTAAAATGTAGAAGAAAAATGTCAGACTTCAGATCAACAAAGGGTTGCCCATTTATCAAAAAATAAATGTATTCGCAGCAAAAACCTTGAAAACACTTGTAAGCTTAATTATTGAAAAATCTTAAAACTCAATTGTGGATAAAGTGGAAGAAAGCAGAGAAAAACATATTTTCCACCCATGATTTGCAGGGTCTGCCAAATCTAATCTTGAAAACTTAATAATACAATCTAATACAGCTCCCATTGGCTTTTGCATGAACTCTACAGCTTTTAGGCGGCAAATTTTTATATTTGGTTTTTTTTGCACATAATAGATCTCTGAGTTTGGAAACCTCAAAAAACCTATTTTTGGTTGCGAAAAAACTCCAATTTGAATGTTAATAAATAGACACCTAAATGTATCAATGTTAATGACAGCACAAATTAAAAAAAAAACAAAACACAAAATTGTGCTCACAATGAAACCACAACAATGAGAGGTCGAAATGGTGTAGTGGAAAGTTGCAGAAGGTAGTTTTCAGCTCTTTCGTGCACTAAAGTAATTTTGGTTTAAACATTACATATTTGTTTCATGATAACAGAACATCATGTGTGAATTTTATCACATTACCTGTGCTGTCTATAATGATTAACATTTTCTAGTGTGCAGCCACTTGGTGGCACTAAATCAACAATGTTTTTCTCCAGTATTGATGGTAAAGCACTGCACCGCTTGGTACAATACTTCATAAATACACAAGTATTCTTGTCTAAAACTAGATTACTCTGGTTTTATATGAAACAAGTTAGTTATTAGGATAAAAATGGTAAGAGCGGGAAAGCAGATCTGTTTTATATTTTTAGAACATATTTATTTTAGAACATATTTATATTTGCAGGAAGTCTTTGACTTTCTTAAATACCTTTTTACATTTTTTTTTTTTTTTAATCTGAATCCGTTTTTGCCAAGCCTTTTTAAAATTCCTTTATCCTGCCTATCCCTTCCTAACCAATGATGTCTTATTCTGGTTCCTCTGTAATGTGCAGCCTGCCAAGGGACTAGCCCAGAGCCTTGTACTGTCGGGTTTTTCTGGCCTTCTGTGTTTCAGAGACAGGCAGTCCATGCCATAGTTTGCATGTAACAATTTCGTTTACCAACTTTTTGCGTCACAGTCCTCCGTTAATGGGTTCCTAGAGCCCCACACTGGGTTTTGGGTCTCCCTCATAACATAACTACCCTAAAAGGTACCACAATGTGTGCAGTGTTAACACCAATTTGCCAGAGTTTGGCCAAAGAGATTGTCCACAATCTGCACTCTCATGGGTTAGATGCTGCCCTTCCTACTCAAGTATTATAGGAGTTAATGAAATTATTTCATTTATAAAAACCTTTTTACCCATTAAGACTAGAAGAAAAGGACTTTCATTTGAAGCAGCGTAGGTGGTTCTTCACAGTGAGGTTGTGGAATGCTCTGCCGGGTGATGTTGTGATGGCTCATTCTGTTGATGCTTTTAAAGGAGAATTCAACCCCTCCTGCGCTAACCCCACCCCCCATAGGCCCCCATCCCTCCTCCCCCCGAGCCTACCTTTCACCTAGGGCAAATGCCCCTAAGTTGCTACTCCAGCTAGGTTCCCGGGTGCCATCTTCTACAGCAACATCTTATTCCGTCGGTGGCGGCGCATGCGCAATAGGACACATTTGACTGTACTACTGTGCATGCGCACGAAGTTCCGCCAAGCAGTAACAGAAGAAGGAAGAAGACGTTGCTGTAGATTATGGCGCATGGGAACCTGGCTGGAAGGGACCTGCACAGAGGGGTAAGTAGCAATTTAGGAGCATTTGCCCTGGGGGAAATGTAGGCTGGGGAGGGAGTGGGGGCAGGCAGTTAGCGCGGGAACTGTTGAATTCCCCTTTAAGAGGGGCTTGGATAATGTTTTTGTTACAGACATAATATCAAAGGCTATTTTCATACTAAAGTTAGTATAAAAGTGGAGGGGTGTGTGTGTGCTGGATTTTAATTTGGAGGGGTTGAACTTGATGGACTATGTAACTATGCAACTACTATCAGATTCAGACAATATACCATGTCTTCTGCCTTTCCTCCAACTACCTGCTTGTAAATTGGTTATATTCACTATATGACCAACAATATTCAAATGCCTGTCAAACACTTATTTATCCAATATTTAATTACAGCATTAATATTAAGATCATTTAGGCAGGTGTTCCTCTAGATGTTGAACATTATTGGTGGGAATTGAATATTAGTGAGACTTGGCACTGATGTTGGGTAATCAGGCCTGATTCACAGCCAGTGTTCCAACTCATGCCATGGGTGTTCAGTTGGGCTGATGTTTGTACAAGTCTGTCAAAGTTTTTTTACTACTCTCTCTTCAAACCAGTTTCCAATGGCAACTTTGGAGCATTCTAATGCTGATCAAGAAAATCCCTTCCTAAAACTGTTGCCACAAAACAGGAATCATAGAATTGTAGAAGATGTTAAAGGGGTTGTTCACCTTTGAGTTAACTTTTAGTATAATGTAGAGAGTGATATTCTGAGACAAATTGCAATTGGTTTTTATTTTTTATTGTTTGTGGTTTTATAATTATTTAACTTTTTATTCAGTAGCTCTCTATTTTGCAGTGTCAGCAATTTGGTTTCTAGGGTACAAATTACCCTAGCAACCCTGCATTGATTTGAATAAGAGACTGGAATATGAATAGGAGATGGACTGAATAGAATGATAAGTAATAAAAAGTGGCAATAACAATACATTTGTAGCCTTACAGAGCACTTGTTTGTAGATGGTGTCAGTGACCCCCATTTGAAAGCTGCAAAGAAAGAGAAGTAAATTGCAAATCATTAAAAAAATATGAAAAATAAATAATGAAGACCAATTGAAAAGTTTCTTAGAATTGGCCCTTCTACAATATACTAAAAGTTAATTTGAAGGTGAACCACCCATTTAAAACAGATATAGGATCTATTATTGTTATGCTTGGGCCCTGGGGTTTTCTGAATAAGGATTTTCCCCCATAATTTTGACTTCTGTACCTAAAAATGTATTTATAGATTAAATAAAACCAGTAGGATTGTTTTGCCACAAATATGGATTCATGCAGCTCAGTGTGGACCAAGAATTACTGTTCTATTAATACAGAGAAAAAGAAAATATTTTTTTACAAAATTTTTGCATAAAAAAGACACGATGTGGGAGATGTGCAGGTACATGTTGTGGATCTCAGTGCCAAAATGTGAGCGTTTGTATTTTGGTGCAGAAATTTGCCACGTGACCCTATATCCGAGCCTGGCTGCATAGCTACAACATATAAGAATACAATACAGAAGACAACAATACAATTGCTTGTAACTGAGATCATTTTAGAACTATTTTTTTTAACAAATACTAGTTAATTTTCATTGCCTTTTCCCTGAACATCTGTCTCCCCAATAGAATTTCTCATAATATTTACATTCAAAAGAGC
Source organism: Xenopus borealis (assembly GCA_024363595.1). NCBI lineage: Eukaryota > Metazoa > Chordata > Amphibia > Anura > Pipidae > Xenopus > Xenopus borealis. Next base: position 59,443,156 of record CM044441.1, on the reverse strand, counting down.
AAGAAATAACAACACATGATATTCTGTCATCTTCCTCAAAATAAGCCAATGGATTACTAAACCAACTACATGTGCAGATGTTGTGGAAAAATAATACTGCTCTGTGTTTAAGCATTTATTTGTTACACATTATAGTTTGTCCAAGGGTATCCTTTCAATAAAACTACACTGCTTTGCAGTGTCTCCCAAACTGAGCCAATACTTCTATTTAGAATTATTCCCGAGTCAAGGATCTTGCATCACCTCACGGCTGAAATGGCTCATCCCCAACATTGCAAACATTCATATATGTCTGGGGTCGAAAGAAACTCAAATTCACTAGAGGGAGATGCCTAAAACTGGCCATAGAGGTGCAGGTTTCACCCTTATGTCCGACAGATGATAGTTTGTTGTAGTTTCCTGTCCTACAACTGACCATTGTGACTAAAAAAGAACAAATCGTACGTTGTTTTGACCATTAACTGTCTGACAAATACTAGTGACCACTGATAATAAATGCAGATATATTATAGTTAGCAAAAGAAATCTAACCTGTCTGCCATTGCATGAAAAAATGTTGGGATAATCCACACGCAGTCCAAAAACCTAAGAAACAATAAACCGGGTTAGAAGTTTTCTGTTGCGACTAAGGCCAGCTTAATACTTGGGGGTGCAGATTAGTCAATACAAAATCTATCCTGGGCCAGTGCGTTATTTAGCAAAAGAGGACACTACACACACAATTTCCATTTTTAATCTACTGCACATGAACACTGTCCTGTTAAAAAACAGAAGGTAGCGAAGCAAATGAACCCTGGGGGGTTAACGATCTTAAGTGGGGACACCTGAGAGATTTGCGCAGAGTGAGTTTCAGTTTTTAATAAGCCCAGCATCAGTGCTAAACCTCACAAATGCTTGTGTGTCTAAATGGTAGCAAATCCAACAGTGTTCCAATAGTTAAAGGAAAGCCTGCCTAGAAGAGAACAAACTGTTACAACAATAAAGGGAAGACCAACTTCATATTAATACCTTTGGTGTTTGAATGAGATTTGTGACATAAAAGTCTACGGTTACTTTTTTGCCATGTGTATCCTCTCTTTATATACACTGTTAAAAATTACTAGACACAGCGCAGTACTAATACAGGAATGGCACCCATTATCAAGAATGCTCAGGACCTGGGGTTTTCCGGATAAGGGATCAGAATGCGCTCACCCTTTACACATAGAATACCAATACTTGCTATAAAATGTTAGCATTTATTCATCCAGTAAAACAAAAGCAATGCATAAAATGTGCTCACAAAATCTTTTTTTCCACAAGGAAGTCCTCCCTTGCTGTGCTCTGTGGCACTTTCCATAGGCTGAGGAGGTACTGTTTATCAGCATGAAATAATCTACGGAAAAGCAAGATTCCTGTTTACCTTATTTAATCTGATTACACCTGCCTGAAATCAGGTAAGGCTAGGGACAGACAGGGAGATTCGGGGAGATTCTGTCACCTGGCGTTTAATAGCAGGCGACAATCTCCCCGAACTTCCTTCTCCCTGTCCGTCGCTAGTTGAAATGATAAAGCGCCAGCGCTGTGCACACGTGGCACGACGATTTCCGGAATCGCCCGAAGTTTCCTCACGAAGTAACTTCGTGCGATTCCGGAAATCGCCGCGCTGCGTGTGCACAGCGCTGGCGCTTTGTCATTTCAACTAGCGACGAACAGGGAGAAGGGCGTTCAGGGAGATTGTCGCCTGCTATTAAACGCCAGGCGACAGAATCTCCCTGTCTGTCCCCAGTCTTAAGGCTTAGGCCAGACGGGGAGATTCGGGGGCGATCCGTCGCCTGGCAACTTCTCGCCGCGACGGATCGCCCGCCGAATAGCTAGGCACCGCTGCGCACCGGCGAGGCTTAAAAACGCCTGCGCTTATTCACACGGAGCGGCGCGATTTTTAAAATCGATCAAAATTGCCTCGCCAGCCAATTTTGAGCGATTTTAAAAATCCCGCCGCTCCGTGTGAATAAGCGCAGGCGTTTTTAAGCCTCGCCGGGCTTTTTACTGAAAAAAGTGTAAAGTCATCTCAGTGACTTGTCTGGTCAGGTCCTCCCAAATGTATTTTTTGTGTACTACTAACATTTTCTTTCTCTGCAACCATTTTAACAATGGTCAGTGGAAGTGATTCTAATTATAGGGTAATTTAATAAGAAGTGCTGGGGCTCATTTATAAACAGTAAGTAATTTTGCCACTTGGCAGAAACCCATGACAACTTATTAGTAATCTGCTTTTTTCAGACAGCTGCTTGTAGAATAATACAAACAAACATATGATTGGTTTTGATGGATTACTGCCCATGTGTGGATTTGACCAGTGTTTATGAACCCAACTTGTGTTTGCCCAGGTGCAGGAACTTTAAGCAACCAACCACTACTAGCAGGTAGTATTTACTGGTCACCTGTTTAAACTTGTTTAAAAGCAAACCTCTTATAGGCTTCCCAGCACACCAACACAAACCTTGACATATGGGTCTCATCATTGCTTTGCTGCTATGCAGACTACATGATTGCTCATGCAACCAGTATACCAGGCCTGTAAGACTATACATGGGAAGTTAACTTAAAAAATAGCCTGAAGATGCATAATGTGCCTTTTCTTGTTGTATTGGCAGGCCTGGATTTGTGGGAAGGTCTGGGCCTATGGTGGCATGCTACTTGTTGGACTCCTCATTGATTAAACATACAACACACATACTACTAGAAACAAAGGAACTGCAATGGGAGCTGGGTGGGCGATTCAAATACATTCCTGCCCTCCCACTCACCAATGTGGCTACCTATTTTCTATTACTAGTGATAAGGATTAGGAGCTACTTTACATGAAGAAAATGATAATTTACCTTTATATGTGCAATGGGGAAAAAAGAGATTACTTTATCTCTGTTACTATCATAGTTCATTGTGAAGTTCTATGTCCTACAAGTTGCCAGTAAATTTTTTTTATATATTCCTGTTTTCAGGGTTTCCAGAGGTTACAAGAAACAGGGAACTAAAACCCTCCCTTTGCAAGATAGTGTAAACGTTTCACAATATCCCGGCAGTTGGGAACATGACTAAGGAAATCGGAGATGTCCTAATATGAATTCAAGTTACAGTTGCAAAATGCACTTAACGTTTCCCATAAACTTAAAGCAGCAGATCAAGTGATATCCCACAGGTGTCTTTTTAATCTACTAAAATACAAAGAACTAAAAGTTAGGCAGATGTGAATTTTTTCAGCCATATTTGTTTTAAAGGTCATGGGATTTGCCACATTTTTAACTGAAAAATATTCTTGCTAAGCTAAAAAATGTTCTATTGTGCTCTCAATGCACATTTACAAACCAATTTGCACTTTGCAGCACCCAAGCCATCCTTGTCCACAGCTTCAGAAGATGTTTAGTTGGCAATCATATTCTTCTGCTGTTGAGCAAAAATTAATTTGCTCCATTGATGAAAAAACATACGTTATAAGTGATATTTAACAAAAGCAACTCAAAGCAACTGGACTTGCTGAGAAATTTTAATGAAGACGTTTCACTGATCATCCAAGCAGCTTCTTAAGTTCAACTGACTGGTGTAGGGGAGTTCTCTTCCAACAATCACAACGGCACATTACAACTCCCCAGAGAGGTGACATCTGAAATGCACAGTGGTGCTGATTCTGTGTAGTTACAGTGATAGGATTACCAATGTGTCATGCAACTCCCAGAAAACAGGTGTCACCCGTGAGAGTTGCATGAATGGGTGTGAATCGTTCTGAAACCGCCGGGGAACAGATGTTAGAACAGCATTGTATGTAGCAGACAGGTGGTGTCAAAGGCCCCCGCTGCTGGTTTCTCCACCTTAACATGAATTGCCTCTTTCACACCTCTTCAAACCAGTGGTCTTCTTTATCCAAAATTTGGCAATTGCTATCTTCAAAAGTGTGTCCCTTGTCTTTAAGTTGTAGAAAGTCTTTGCATGTAGAACAGCACCAAACTGTGAAACTTTAGTGTTTAAAAAGCCTTTATTTCAGCTTTGGGCATCACCGCAACGTTTCAGGCCATGCAGCCTTTTGTCAAGCAAGGTGTAGAAAAACAGCCGAGTCTTGCCCTGTAGTTTCCCCTCCTATGCTGATCCATTTGCTTATGGGGTAGTTGTTTTGTCTCCCCAATGTATATATCAGTGCACTCATCGCTACACTGGACTGCGTATACCACATTACTTTGTTTTCCCTTAGGAGTTGGATCCTTTGCGTGTACCCACTCTTCACACGTCCATTCATGCAACTCTCACGGTTACACCTTTTTTCTGGGAGTTGCAAAATCCAAGAACATGAAGTCAAGGGAGCTCTCCATGCGGGGCTGGATTTACATAGCAGACACCCCAAGGCCCACTGCTGTTCATTGCCCATGTCCCTTCCCCTACCTTTGTGCACATTCACAAATTTTATTTGTTATTTATCAAGCTCCGAAATTATCTCCGTTTTTTCTTTTAGAAACTCTGAGCATATCCGCATGGGTTTTTCAGGCTTAATCATTATAACATATTCCCGAAAAATGGGAAAAACTCAAATTTCCTCTATTTTTTTCTAAAACCACATCTTTTGGTTTTTCCCCCCAAAAGCTCAGATAATATCGTGGGATTGCACGAAACCCATCGCACATCAAAAAATTAATGAGACTTCTCCCAATGACTTGTATGCAGCCTCACAGTTTTTCATCCTCTGGGTTTAATAAATCCCCAAAAATTAAAACAGGACAGTTTTAGAAAAAAATTGAATTGGAATTTGGAGTTAAATAAATAACCCCATAGGAGTGGCAAAATCTACAGTTTGGTACATCCAAAAGAAAAACACTGGTGAACTCAGCAACGCAAAAAAGACCTGGATGTCCACGGAAGACAACAGTGGTGGGTGATCAAAGAATAATTTCCATGGTGAAGAGAAACCCCTTCACAACAGCCAAACAAGTGAACAACTCTCTACAAGAGGTAGGCATATAGTCTGCCATAAAGAGAAGACTGCGTGAAAGTAAATGCAGAGGGTGCACTGCAAGGTGCAAGCCACTCATAAGCCTCAAGAATAGAAATGACCAAATAACTCACGTGTCTGTATCCAGCGTCCACACTATTATGCACCTTCTGCTGCTGTTTTTTCTCCCCCACACACTGGTCTACGATCCAGCCAAATACACTTGCAACAAACTTTTTGTTAGGGAGGAGATCTATGCAGCGTTTCTTTAAAATTCAAAAAGCTTTATTCAAGGTTACATTAAAATCATGAAGAGGGATTTCACAAGACTCACATTTCCTGTCTATGACAAGATAGCGTTTCATGCCTCGTTCTGGCACTTCATCAGAGGTATTTAGACAGGAAAGTCTTAGCTCAAGAATAGAAAGGCTAGAGTGGCTTAGATTTTGCTAAGAAACATCTAAAACATCTAAAAAAAAACCCAGCACAGTTCTGGAAAAATATACGTTGGATAGATGAAAACAAGACCAACCTCTAACACAATGGTGAAGTATGGAAAAAGTTTGGAACAGCTCATGATTCAACATGGCGGAGGCAGTGTGATGGCTTGGGCATCTATGGCTGCCAGTGGAACTGGGACACTAGTGTTTCATAATACAGATGGACAATGACCCTAAACATACAGCCAAAGCAGAAGTGCAATATTCTTGAATGGCCAAGTCAATCACCTGATCTGAACCCAATTGAGCATGCATTTCACTTGTTGAAGACTAAACTTTAGACAGAAAGGCCCACAAACAAACAGCAACTGAAAGCCACTGCAGTGAAGGCCTGGCAGAGAATTAAAAAAGAAGAAACTCGAAATCTGGTGATGTCCATGAGTTCAAGACTTTAGGCTGTCATTGGAAGCAATGTATTAGAAATGAATATTTTATTTTCAGTTTTTTTATTTTTCCAATTACTTTTGAGCCCCTGAAATGAATGATTGTGTTAAAAAAAAGGCTTTAGTTCCTCATATTTCTATGCAATCTTTTTGTTGAAACCACTGAATTAAAGCTGAAAGTCTGCAGTTCAACTGCATCTGAGATGTTTTATTTAAAATTCATTGTGGTAATGTACAGAACCAAAATAAGAAAAAAGTTGTCTCTGATCCAAATATTTATGGACCTAACTGTATATATATATAGAGAGAGAGCACATCAGACAGCACCATACTTTGTATGTATCTGCCCGGTGGACTTAAGTGCAAAGTAAATTATATATTTAGTTAATGCATAATATAGACCTTACTTTGTATATATGAACAAGCTCTAATATGTAGCCTATGATTAAGTAACCATTTTTTTTCTCTTGTTGAACAGATCATTAGGCTGGGTATTGTGGTAAGATATACATCTCCCCAACAGATAATTTTCCCAAACATATTTCAGACATAAAGAAAAGAAAGAACTGAATGCCATAGGCAGCTGCTAAAGTAATGTTGCTTGGAAGGGAAGCATATCTTTAACTGAAAAGGAAATTAGGCAAGCAGTTTATTAAGGAGAAGCAGAAGCAAAGGGAAAGCTGTCTGCTTTTATTTCTTCCTTTTTTTTGTCCAGCAAAACTAATCCTTCAGAAAAGAAAAAAAACTTAGGCATTTGTCCCTTCTATTTTTTTGTTAGATTTGTAAGAATCATTAATGGATATGCTTTTTTCTTTTTTTTAAAATAATTCCTTTTTAGAAGTTGGTTAGAAAAATGCCTTGAAATTATTATAGAGAGATCTTAAAGAGATAAAAAAAAGAGTAAATTTGCCTTGAAATTATTATATAGAGAGATCTTAAAAAGAGAGAAAAAAGGAGTACATTTGCTAAATATTGTTTTTAGATTTATATGATTTACTCTAATATAGCTTTTATACATCCTGCCATGAAGTTCTTAGGGACATAATGACCACACGTAAAGCCACAGAGCCACTTTAACATATATATTCATTTATAATGAAAGGTAATATTAAGATTAGGTACAAATCTGTAAGTTGACCAGACGGCTCCCTGCCCCAGCTGCAAAACCCAAGCTGACTCTGTACCTGGATGTAGCAGTATCTCCATGTTTAAAGTGGACACGTCACCCCAAAAAAATATTCAGAATCATATTTTATCACATTAGTCAAGCAAAATGAACATTAATTACACTATATAAATGATTTTAATCTTGTTTTCTTCAGTCTGGGAATTCATAATTATATCAAGCAGGCAGGAGCCATTTTGTGGACACTGTTATTAAGACAAGCCTTGCATCATCTCAGAGTCTTGTTTGTGCACCTGAATGGGGGACCCAATGTCAATCCCCATGTCCTGGCTACACAATTAAATGGTTAAGAGAACTGGGGGAATGTGTGGGGAGCAGTGGCATCTAGGAAGTGCTGAATGGAAAGTGAAAGTAATTATCTACCCCGCCTTTATGCCTAAGGCAGAGTGGCAGACAATATTTGATTGACAGCTGAGATTTTTAAATGAGCTTAAAACAGCTATGAATGCTTTAATAAAAATTTGAAATTGGATTTCATGTTTAATTTGAAAGGGACTTTTATTATACAGATTTCTGTGTCCGGGTGACGGGTCCACTTTAACTAGGAGGTTGTGTCAAGAGAATCACTGCTTAGTACAGTTATCAAAACCAAAGGAATGGCAACTTGCACATATTTCCTGAAACCACTTTGAGAAAATACAGGTTATCCAATGGTTCTTCAGGCACTGGACTGGCAATTCAGAAGTAGAAAAGATATGTGTTCATTCTGAAAACTGAACACCTTTAAAAGTATTCTACAGTATTTATCACAAAAAATATATTGTGAGCAAAGGAACATTCCAGCTTGTAAATCGCATACCAACAACGCACAGCTTTCTCTTTTCCTTAAGCATATCATTTCATTTATGTCAAATGTACAGCATAATCTGTGACCCAGTAGCATGTTACATATGTACTTGAAGGTTCATAAGAAATTGATTGTTAGAAACCAACTGGAAATGCCCATTTTTTTTATAGTGGACTATAAAGACAGTGGCTTTGACAAATGCCCTTCAATCAATACTCAACTGAAGAAGGTATTTATTTCCCTCCATACTGAATAATTTTTTTATCATGCTAGTTAGCTAACTGTATAGGACTAGCTTAGCACCCCTTAAATTAAATGGCCATAAGGTCCATGGCTCCCCAAGCGCTTGCTCTAACAGCAGAGAAGGTCTGCGATAAACTCAAATAGTTTTTATTTGGCAAATGTGATATTTTAAAACTATCCAAATTTTTTTCACTATTCTTCTGGTCAGAAGTTGACTTAAAGTGGACCCGTCACCCCCAAAAAATATTCAAAATCCTATTTTATCACATTAGTCAAGCAAAATTAACATTAATTACACTATATACATTATTTTAATCTTGTTTTCTTCAGTCTGGGAATTCATAATTATAGCAAGCAGGCAGGAGCCATTTTGTGGACACTGTTATTAAGGCAAGCCTTGCATCATCTCAGAATCTTGTTTGTGCACCAGAATGGGGGACCCGATGTCTATCCCCATGTCCTGGCTACACAATTAAATGGTTAAGAGAACGGGAGGAATGTGTGGAGAGCAGTGGCATCTAGGAAGTGCTGAATGGAAAGTGAAAGTAATTATCTGCCCCGCCTCTATGCCTAAGGCATAGAGGAGTGGCAGACAATATTTGATTGACAGCTGAGATTTTTAAATGAGCTTAAAACAGCTATGAATGCTTTAATAAAAATTTGAAATTGGATTTCATGTTTAATTTGAAAAGGGCTTTTATTATACAGATTTTTGTGTCTGGGTGACGGGTCCACTTTAACATGAACTAAAATATTGATTATACAGATAAGTGCTGATTTTGTATTTTAATTTAATCTGTTATTGAAAGGGATTTTAACATTACTATTAACCAGTGGGTTTTAGGATTGAACATGATTTTCTTGTTAAATATTGATTGAAATTTGCTTTGTTCATTGTCTCTCTTTAGACCATTGTATTTTTGTGATGTTCTGTTCCTAAATTTCACACCTATTATTTGTCAAGTGCTGGTTTCAGTGCTTGTTCCTACTTCTGCCAAATTTTGCATCAAACAACATGCAGACCCACATGAGGAATGAATGACAGAAATTGTACAGTTGTGAAAAGAAATTTCTAGGCAGCAATGGGGTATGAACCTAAAAATAGCAAACTGTGATGAAACAGGGTGGAAGAGAAGAGTTAAAGAAAAAGACATTGAAAAGTAGGTGAAAGTTAAAGAAAGCTGACCAGTGCTGCAGAATATGTATGCGTAGGAATGATCCCAGTCATTATTGGTTCCACTGTGTCGCTGAGCTTTCCTGCAACCACAAAATCTGCTCCACCTATTTTTTTGTCCAACATTATTTATTATTATTTTGATCCAAATCAGCAGAAGCAATAAATGGGGTAAGCCTTTGTCAACTAACAAACAGCACAGAAGGACAGTCACCAAATCATTTCATCCATTTGATGAACAGTCATGTAGTAGGTGGCAAAACACATTTACACTCCTCATGCTAGTGATCACAATACAGACCATTTTTAAGAGCTGATTCATTTCAAACCTTAAAAGGACGTGCGTTGACATCAAGAAACCTTATACAGTAAAAGGACATGAAGGTTAAAATATGGAGAAAGAATGAGAAATGGAGAAAGAAGAAGTGAAAATTGTCGCAAATGCCACTGATCCATTAACAACACATACATTTTATAATTATCCTGTGCTATGCAAATTTCCTTACCAACTGGCGGGTTCCCAGTTATGCATGGGGAGAAGTCGTGGCCACATCTGCTTCCCGTTTTGCCATCTGTTTAGCTTCATCCAAAGAGCAGCCTTTTCATACTGATTAGGCTTCTTTTGCAGCTAGTAGGTATATATGCTGGTGTTAGGGTCTACCTTTTATTAGGATCTCTTACTAGAGAAGTGGGTTTAATGAGTAGGTAATTTGTCCTTCCCTTGTTTAGAGAATCCCTGTTTTAGGTGTTAGATATTGGGGTCCCCATCATTAACCATTTCATTCTTAAATCATAATCGTATTGTTTTCCATAAAAAAAACTAGGAAGACATTCTTCAAGTCACATTTCACAACTTTTATATATGTAAAATGAAGAACAATAAAAAGAGAGAAACAATGAACGCAAAAAGAAATGTGTATGGGAGCTATATGCAAGGGAATTTGACAGAGCTACCAAAATTTTCTTCAGTTGAAATATTAGTGAAATACTTTGCTCTAATTTAAGAGGAAATTTAATTTAAGTGAACAATGACTAATCATGCTATAACCAGATGTGTGTGTGTGTGTGTGTGGTTTTCTTCAATATATAATATAATTCTGCAGAAAAACAAATGAACAGTGCAATTCATTTCGAAAATAATTTTCCACTTATCACTTTTCCAATTTCTAGACAGTTTCACATATGATTAAAATGTAGGACAAATGCGCACATAATACTTACCATAACCATAGTATCGCCATGACTATACTGTACCACTTTAGGGAAAATTCTTTGTTTTTATCCTATAATATTTCATTTTTTAATCTGAATAGACGTTTTCAGATACTGGGATATTTAGGAAGCTTAGTAAAACATGTTAAATTATTTCCTAAAATGATAGCTCACAAGATCTGTTATTACTTATTCAAGTAAATATTCATAGCTGTAATTGCCTGTTCTTGATAGAACTCCTACTCCTCTGAAACTGACTTTGCTTAGTAACTTCTTTGAATTTTAGCATGCTGAAATGACATTTTCTGTTTTATCACTTCACAAAGTCATAAGACAGTACAGTCAAGATTCCCATGCAAAGGGAATTTCCCAATGGCCAAAATTAACTATATAATAATCATAGACAAGAAAAGACCTACAACAGATAGGTCACTGATATAAAATTGAAGATACAATTTTAAGTATTCATTTATCTTAAGCATTGCATCCCTGTTGTGATGGCATCACACTGTGACATCCAATATATATATATATATATCAGTGTGCTTTACTGGGTGCTCCACAATGCATACTCATGATGAGGAAACTTAGTGCATGTCCCCTAGCTTTTTGTTAAAGGGGCAGGTATACATTTTGGCTGCTAAGCTATGTATCAGGTATCTCTTTCTAAACCTTTTTATGTATTCATTATAATTTCTGATCAACTTAATGCTACCTTGGTGAATGAAGGTATCAGTTTAAATCAAAATGTATATACTTTTCCTTTACTGATCTCTTCTGCAAGATTGTGAAAGCAAAATGTTTCTTTGAATCTTTTAAAATTAAGAATATTGTTTTTAGATCTCGAATTTTTAGACTAGAATCTAGGTCACACAATTTACGACTTGAGAACAAATTAATTAATTACATTCCAACAAGACTGGACACCATTAAATATAAATCTGCTATTACTTTTACAGATGAAACCAGAAAAAAATATGAAAAGTTATGCTTAGTGATGGGCGAATCTCCCGAGATTCGCTTCGCCGAAAAATTCGCGAATTTCTAGCGAAATTCGCGAATCGGCGAAAAATTCGCGAAACGAGTCGCGGGACGCTTTTGACGCGCGTCGCGTCAAATCGCGTCGCGTCAACGTCGCATCGCGTCAAATCGCGTCGCGTCAAAAAACGTTGCGCGACTCGTTTTTTCGGTGAATTTTCGCCAAGCGAAATTTCGCTGGTGATTTGCGAATTTATTCGCCAGCGCCGAATCGCGGGAGTCCGCCGCGAATTCGGCCCTGGCGAATAAATTCGCCCATCACTAGTTATGCTTCTAAGTGGTTATTTATCATTATCAAAATGTAGGTATAAATCAAGTCTACGTTCACCTTGATCACTTCTTGGTGTATGGGTTTGAGAACTTAATGCTTCAAAGGAACCTGAAACCATAATGAAATTGAAGGTACAGAACTTTATAAGTTTAAATCTAATTAGGCAGTTAGCTGGTAAAAATAGGGAGATCCTTTTCAGATGCAAAATAGCAGAACACACAAAATTAGTATGGTCACATGAATTTAAAAAAAAAAAACTAGGTGGTATCTCTACCTGTCCCTATTAAAAAGAATATATTCTACCATCTCTGTTGTTTGTTGGTGGTGTGGCAAGAAACAACTCAATGCATATCTGGTGGTCATATGAAGTTATTTAACCATTCTGTTGAAAGATGCTTTACCAAGGTTCAGGCCTCAGGATTTGCCAAGGTTCCCTGAGGTGTTCCATGTTGTCAGGCTCAATTAGCATAGCTAAGAAAGTCTGTAACCATTTTGCATTGTAATCAGCAACAGTGGTCATCCCTAGGCATTGGAAATATGTTCTGACCCTTCTGCATAGGGGAATGATTGAGTAAAATCAGACTGGAAGTATTATTCTCATTTAATAGTACTCAGGTATAATACAGTATATAGCTACTATCTTGGACGTGAAGAATGTAACAAGCGGCTTTTGTCTTGATTCCCCGTAGCCTGATACTGATGAAGTATTTCTATCTTTCTTGCATATCATAAGACCATATGCCTGACTTGTAAGACTCTTGCAAAGTATTTGTCATAATGAACAAACTGATTGCTTGCAAACTATCTGTATAAAAGTTGGCCTACTCTTTCAATGTCCTTTTTTTATTTAATGTAGTTTGTTCTAGCTTTGTAGCCTCTAATATGTTTACAATATAAAAATATTGAAGGTACGTGATGCAGTTCAAAAATAGGGCATTCGTAATTTTAACATGTGCTGATTACCAGTCACAAACAGCTTTCTCTGAGGCACCCTGACTTTTGTACTGCATCCTGTTAAATGAATATTTATTGCAAATTTTTACTGGTAGTAGTTGTGGCACTGGTGCTGTCATGTTTGGGGATAATGTTCTCACGGTTTCTTGTGCTCATTTGGCTTTATTCATTTATTGAATAAATAGAATTTTCCATTTTTTGGATTTTTCCACTTTATCTCCCTTATTGGTGGTATTTGATTTTTTTATTGATATATGTAAAACAAATGTTGTAGTCAAATGCCCTATACTGTGCATATATCATTTCAATATGGCCGAATATTGTGTGCAATGTGGGGTATATCTACTAAGCACAGGGGTACTCAGAACTGTATTTATCCCTAGGATGCTGTGAATGTAGAGAAAATTCACCAGCGTGACGTCCTTTCGTTACTTCGCTGATTTACTAACCAGCCCAGGCATCCCTTTGCTAGCAAAGGAGATAGACGCTAGTGTTGCTTTACACTCTAACGCCAGGCTAATTTTTGCTCTGGCGAATGGACGTAACTCTGCAAATTCACTAAGATGTGGAATTTACTGGACGTTAACCCTTTCACCAGACTTGCCTTCGCTAGCTCTGACCTGACGAAGAGCATTGGAGTGCATAGAACATCCTCAATCTTCCGTTACTTACATCATGATTTTTGAGTAGAATATCTTCAAAGTCCAAAAAACACTGGTATCTTTTCAATTTTTCAGGGTGTTAGGCTGCAAAAGGCTTAAAAAATATTTTCGGGCACCCGTTTTCCCCCATACATTTTCTACTATATGGCACATAATTTAACAGTGGGCTTATGTGTAGGGCATTACAACAACTCTATTGACTTTATTAAGGTTCCCTTGACATGTCTAGTTATCAGTGTAAATGTAATTTATTAGATGTGCCATGTAACATAAATAGCTCCATTCCACTTTAAATTGCCCGCCGTATGCAAATTAGCCTGAGCGCAGGGAAGTTGTGCTAGGCAGAATTGAACACTAGCACGGCTTCGCACAGCCTGTCTTTTTACCCAGTTTTGATTTGTACCCTGAACTGTTCCTTTAATTGCTCGCTCTGCAGAAGTAATGCTCAAGAAAACTTGCCAGCTTTCGGTGCCCTGGACACAACTTTGCACTTTAGTGAATTAGCGTTGTCCGAGTGTATTTACGCCTGTCAAAGTGTTGCAATGTCTGTGAAGCCATCGCTGGCAAATTTTCACTCCAGTGAATTTGCCCCAGTGTATTTTGCACAAAAAAAGTCACCACAAAACCACCTCCAATGTATTTGTTGCATGAAAAATCCTGTGTTTTTGCAATTTTTTAAGTGACATAATACAGGAAAGTGGACAAAGATTAACACAGTACTATTAGAACACCTTGTAAATTTATTGATGTCAGAAAAATGTGACAATAAAATTACTTTATCCGTGCACAGCAAATGACAATGCCATGCCAGTACAAAGGTTCAATAATACTTCCCGACACACATTTTTCTTACCTAGGTATTCAGGTTTGTATTGACAAACTGAATTATTTCTATGAAAGTAAATAGAAATGCACTGTATGTTGATTTAATAAATTATACATGTATGCAACAGAATAAGCCACAATATATCAAACTGCATGTTAAAGACTGAATAATGGAAAAACTTGCAGAACAAAATACAAATAATAAAAAGGCATCCATACTGCTACAAAACATAAAAGGCAATTGTACATAGAATAATTACATTGCCAATAAATACCATAATTACAGCATCTCTTCTTTTCCACCTTTTTTGCAATCGGTTTCTTAAATGTTTTTTCCTCGTTGTGTTTGAATGCTCAGGTTTCTTAATTATCACACGCAATGGGTTAAAGAATCCAAGAATGGTTAAACATATCAGTGATTAGATACTAATTATTACTGTGTCCCAAAAATTCCAGTATATTTGACCCAGTATATTTTGCCTTTGTATGTGCTAAAAACTGTGCATGCTACAAGAATTACTCTTAAAAAAAGTGGGAATATCATGGACAGATCAAAACTTGTACAACAATTGTTTTCTGTTGGCTCCTGGACACTCCAGTAAAGAGCTAGAACATTCATTTGAGTGACAAGTCTAGGTTATCAGGATACTTTGCTTTGTTGGTGTTGCCAGCCATTTCATTTAAACAGAATTTTTTTTATTGTGTTATTTTTGACCCCTTAGAAAAGGTGGGGGAATCGAAGGCTTTTGACAAAGGATGAAATAACGTGCTACTACTTGTAGCTAAACCAAAAACGTTTATATTGTTGAGCTGTCTTTGATGTTTAGATCATGTGGATCATGTCCTGGGTTTTTAGAGGACCCGTAAATACACTTAGTAGGGCGCAATTAATCCAAGGAGCAGGAAACTAAATGGTGCAGTACATGAAAATAGTTTATTCTGTGGACAACCTAGTAGTGAGGGAGCTTTCTGTTTATGAACAAGCCCTTCAAATAGATATCGAAAACACTAAATATCACCGGATACAATTTTAGTGATACTGACCTTTTCTTATTAATGAATCTTTGCTGTACATTTTAATAAAAAATACCCCTCAATCCACCCCTAGTCCAGCATTGCCTCAGCATTCCTACATACTACAGTCAACAAGTTAAGTCATGCTGGGCTGGGGGGGGTGGAACAATGTATGTAGAAGAACATTTCTAAAGCTGTATTATTATAAATAAAGTAATTTACAGAGGATGTATCATTAATGACTGCGAGATGCACCCCTTCATTAAACTACTGGGTGATGAGGAGATGTATATTTGTTATGGCAAAAACTCACAACACAGTAGTACAGTCTAAAAGAAGAAGAAGTGGCCTCTTTTTAAAGAGTCAAAGCAACCTAGTAAAACAATAGTTTTGGCCTTATCTGATTAAAATGGATGGAGAATAAACCACTGATTTGATCAGTATTACAGATGAAAGTGTATTCAGACTTTCTCTTTTTTGTCTACTATATGCTTCCATCATCAAATCACTAGGATAGAGTACGGCAATGTATACATAAATTACCTTTAATTATATAATTTAGTAAATATACTACAAACTAGGGCACTAATTGGTAGAGCAAACAGACTGTAATTTGCTTTACTAATACTGTATTGTGTTCTTTGTTCCAGTAGAAAAATGCTCAGTTGATATTGCAGTGAACTGGACACATACACTTCATAAGAATTTGTATAAGATATGGCCCATCCCATTAAGTGTATACAGCACATAATTTCACACTTGGTGTTTCGTAAAGGGACAGCAGATACTATCGCAATGTTTAGCATTCACTCAAAGACTGGGGAAGTAAGAAAGTCAATTAAGACACGTTCCACTAATCTGGTATGTGGGATGGAAGATTTAAACTATGAGGGTGGAGATTGGAAGATTTTCTCTAAAGAAAAGGAGCTTGTGAGGGGACATGCTTAGTCTTTACAATTACATTATAGGGCATTTAAGACAGATTGTGAGGGGTGTTTTTCCCCATAAAAAAAGATCAATGCATGAGAAGTCACCCCTTAAGTTTAGAGAAACAGAACTTTCATCTGAAGCAGCATAGGAGGTGAGGTTGTGATGGTAGATTCTATTTATACTTTTAAGAGTGGATTGGATGATTTCTTAAACAAGCATCAAAGGCTATTATGATACTAAAAATCTACAATTAGTATAGTATGGAGGGGTTGGTGAGAGTGTGTGTGTATATATGTACTGGGGATCATTTGCAGGGATTGAATTTGATGGACTGGTCTTTTTTCATTCCAATTTAACTATGTAACTATATAATGTACTATATGAAGGGCACTGTCAGATATGTGAATTCCTAATATGAACGTATATCAAATGGGATTTTTAAAAGCTATGGACCTTTGTGGTCAGTGAGGTGACATCACATAGCTTCATTCTTAATTATTCAGCTACAAAATAAGTGCAGTAAAGCCACAGCTTGTAAAGAATGTATACACATGATTAGCAAGGTATTGGTGGAGCGAGTACTGTGCCTATCATCTTTCTTTTTTTTCCATTGAGGAATAACAACAACAATAACCACTTATAAATAAACATGTTAGCAACTGACTTCTATTGCTTTTATACTGGAGCTTAAATCCAAAGTGTCAATACTAAAATACATGACCTCTGTATGTTTATCCAAAACATATCCAGGAATAGTATTGCAAGTAATTGTAGACCTTCACATAAATAACTGCGTGTAATGTAACTTAAGCAAGCATTTACATTGGGTTAAGAAATACGTTGTATTTAATGAGTGACAAAATGAACTTTTCCATTTTTTGATACTAACAATGAAAATCCTTATAACCTTGGATGATATAATTTAGTAAATATACTACAAATATATTAAATGTAAAAGGGAACTAAATATATAAGCACATATTATATACTGTATCTCCAGTAACACTGTCAGTTTGAATTGCAGTTGAATTCTTTCTATGGACATTAAGGGGCAGATTTACTAAATTCACATGTATTCACATGAAGGATTCGAATATTAGATTGAATTTTCAAAAAGATTCGAATTTCAAATATGCAAATTAGGCAAACTGTGTAAACAGCAACTTTACTGCATACAGTTGAAACTATTTAGCATTTCTTGTCTTAAGTGTATGGCTACACTTATTTATTTTATTTGGCTGCCCAAGCTGTGAATTAGATGCATACTAAGCTGCTGTGTTTGTTGTTTCACAAGCCATTGCAGGGCCAGTAATAAGTCAGGTACGCAAATTTTCTTGACTGGGTAAGCTGAACTACATAAGTAGGGTGGTTTTTCTACTCATTATCATTGTACATAGAATTTTTAAGGGGTCCAAAAACTGTCCTTGCTTAGAATAAATCATAATTTGTAAATGTAAATTGCTACTGAAACCATTTTTTTTAACTTGCTGTAAATAGTCTTTGCTTCCCTAACACTGACTCATGAAAACAATGTAGCAGAAGCAGCTGATTGATAGACCTAAGGGGAATTCACAAGAGTAAACCGAAACTGGAGTAATAAATATTATTGTTAAATTGTAGATCAAAGAATGGCCAATTAGTGAAAGCCTTATTCATGAGTATGATGGTTTTGTACACTTTAGAGCTATTGTTCCAGAATGCCATTTCAGTGAATTTGGAGTACAAAATTTCTAAACTCATATTGTGGCATACAATTTATGCCAATTTGAAGATGTTGTAAGTGTTTTTGGAGTTATTGTCTCCACAATAATGCAGATTCAGAAAGATGCAGTATAATAAAATTGCCTTGTTCAAGAAAATTCCTTAAGACGGACCACTGTGAATTAGCTGTTGGCTTAAACTAACATTTAGAAATGTTATGACCCGGACAGCCTGGTATTTTGAAGGGCTGCCCGGGTCAATACTTCCTGCCCGGTTTTCCAAATAAGGAAAACCAGGTGGGATTAGCTTGTTTGACACAGCGATCAGCCAATCGGCGATCGCTTCCTCATAGCCCCGCCCACTGACATCACAGGCCCGCCCACTGACATCACGGGCCCGCCCCCCTGTCTGGAATCACCCACACGAAAAGGTGGCAACCCTATTTGGGCCTGCACATTCCTTTCAATTTTAATTACATTTTACAAATAACTATAAATTAAATTTCTTTTTAATGTGTATTAGAAAGTTATCAAATTTGTTTGATTGAAGCTGAACTTCATAATAGGATGGTTTTTCTACTCGTTATCTTTGTATTTTTAAGAGGTCCTCCACCTAAAAGCTGTTCTTGCTTAGAATATACTGTAAATAGTATAAATTGTATAAATATTTGGAAATGTAATTGCTATTGAAACCAACATTTTTTTACTTGCTGTATATATTATTTGCTTCCCTGGCACTGAATCATGAAAACAATGTATCTGAAGCAGCTAATTACTAGACCTAGGGGGGGATTCACAAAAGAGGAATACACTGAAACTGGAGTAAAAATTATTATTGTTAAATTGTAGATAAAAGAATGTCAAATTAGCGAATGCCTTATTCCTTTTCATGAATATGAAGACTTTGTAAGGGTTTAATGGATACTATAGATGCGGTAATGTTTGCACTTGTATTATGTATGTCTATACTTTGAATTTACTTATGAAGCAAGACGCTGAACACTGACCTTTAGCCAGGAACTGTTTAAAAACAAGTCAGCTCTCAATTTATTCTTCCATTGTGTTACTTGCTTACTGCAACACATACTGCATTAGTTTGTTTTTCTTCCAGGACAATAAAGTGTTGATGTGTCACAGACTCTTTTAAAGATTAAGATGGGCATTGATCAAGTGCTTCCTGCATTAACATGTAGAAAGGTTCTCAAAAAATGATTTAAAAAATATTGATGCTTCAAAATGTGGCACCAGGTGGTAAAGATTATAAATTGTATAAAAAAAAACATACTCCCCTAAAGAAAAAAATAATCTTGGCTATTATAGCCAGTAAACCAGTTCTCTTAAGTCAGCCGAGAAGACTAAAAAGAATACAATTTTCTGATCTCCAAAGTATTTGTGCTTCATTTGTTTCCATGCAAAAACAGTGAATTTAGTGTACAAAAAAAAACAAAAATGCCTAACCCATATTGAAGCGATGCTCACCACGGGTTATGTGGGATGAAAACTCATATCTGTCCTGGCTCTGGTAACCGCACATGTTGCACTCAAATGGGTCACGGAAACCATGGCAGCCCATGTGAATTGTGTACATTACATGATCTAAAAAGATGACGCGGCAATGCTCACACTTATGGACTTTTAGTGATTCACCACTACCACTGATCACTTTAAAAGCATCTTGTGAATTGTCACTAGAAGCCCTCATCATCTCAAATGGCCTATGCTCTTTTGTTGGTAGCCCATTTCTAGGATGAGGGGTCATATGGTTGGTCAGGTAGATAAGTCCTCCACGTTCCTCGTTATTACTCTCACTGTCTGTTGAGTCTTGGCAGCTGTTGATTGGAGAAATTTCCCTTTCAGAAGAGATGGATTTGACCTGTGAAAGCAGTAAGAGATTCTCCACTGCACTTTCATGGGCAGATTGGCTGGTGTTAGTAGTGATATCTGCATGGGGTTTATGCAGGGCATACATAGAAGTGATAGGTACACCTTCAGAGCCGCCAGGTGGTGTCTGCACCAGTGGACGCAAGGATTCTGCTCCCAAGTAGGTGATTGCATTGTTGATTGCTTGGTCCATAACATGTGTCTGCATCATTTCATTTTCTTTTTCGTAGTTGGCATTAGAATCAAAGGGAATATCTGACAATCGTTTCTCACCTATAGAAAGAACAGTAACAAAATATGTTTTAATTTATGGACATTGGAGGATATGTAGTTGACCTTCAGATGGATAAATAAAAGAGATCAACTTATTCAATAGCTTACTACGAAGTAAATATTTTATAATTTCACATGAATTCTAGTTTTTATGGCTAGCAATTACAGTGCCTACTGTTACTAAAAAGATAAATTTTGCATGTAGTAAAGTGGGCCAATTATATTCATGTTCAAGATCTAGATTATATTACTAATAACATTATACAGATAATTATACGGAGCCTGTAACTAAGAGACCTAAAGCCAAATGAATACAGCTAGAAATGCCATCATTTATATATTGAACCAGCCTAAAGATTCAGCATCTCTATAATGGTAATGTTTTAGGCCTTCAAAATTCATTGTGGAGTGTCTGAGACACAAACATGCTCAGTGGTTTGTCACAAATCAAAAAGCAGAAAATTTTAGGAAAACTATACCCCCAAAATGAATACTTGAGCAACAAATAATTTATATCAAATTAAGTTGCATATTAAAGAATCTTATCAAACTAGAATATATGGTGAAGTAAATATTGCCCTTTTAAATCTCTTTCCTTGAACCACCATTTCGTGATGGTCTGTGCGCTGCCTCAGAGATCACCTGACCAGAAAAATTTCAACTCTAACTGTAACAGGAAGAAGTGTGGAAGCAAAAGACACACAAATTGGCTTGTGTGACCTAACTTTATAGTTTGTATGTTTGTGTGCACCATTGAATGCTAGGATCCCAGGAGGCTGTCCTTATTTTTTAAAATGGCTATTTTCTATTTAT
>CM044441.1:59345757-59421680 GCA_024363595.1 Xenopus borealis | reverse complement strand
ATATATATATAAAAATACCTAGCACCCCAGCAACTAGTGTGATTTTGTTTTAAGGTTCATAAATATTTTCATATACCTTATATGTATTGAAAGCCTTAATTCATTCTTACCAGAAATACTAGAAGGTTTTTTTTTACAACATATCTACTATAATATCCAACATACATACCTGTATAATTCTTTCTTTTGAGAAATGTTTGTTTGTGTGCCTATTAACCTTTTTCCTGCAGCTTTTGACTTTTGTGTGATCAGTGAGGCCAAAAACAGGCTTCTGTGAAATTAGGCCATACATATGTATGGCTGTGGATGTACAGACAGAAAATTGTTCTGGTATAAACAGAACCAGTAGTGATCATTTTTTGATCATTGGAGGCCATAAAAGGAAACCTTTCTGTTGGTAATTTCCTTCATCTAAGGAATCTGAAAACATTTGTGTTTAGTGTATATTTAATCAACACATGAGCATCTCTTCCACCTGTGTAGCCAGAATAACAGTCGTCTGCCTATCTGAACAGTAGGCTGGAGATGTTCACCTGTGATTGTTCACCTGTATGTGTTTTGATAGCAATAGCAGCATTCTTCTGAGATTTGTGCATACATATAGCAAAGTGCAGAGCAGATCATTAGAATTTATCAAGTGAAATAGATTGCTGAGATGATGCAGAAGCGAGTGTTCTAGTTATTTATGATTTTTAGGATCTTCATACCAATCATGACAATTGTATTTCCTGCTTAAATCATCAGGCAGTAAAAGAAAAAAAGTTATAGTACTTTGAGGTTGGTTATTTAGGACTTTTTAGTAAGCATGCCAAATTATTCCAGCAAGATGTGTTAGGAGGCTGCAAACTCTTACCAACAAATTTCTGAGGCATACAGCTCTTACGTTTGGCAACGTTACTTGCAAGTCTGTCGAGCACAAGTGATCTCTCTGACCCAATCTTGGACAGGTCTTCTGCCATATCATTTTGATTGCTCTCTTCTTTTACTACAATAAAGACAGCAAACATGAAATGGCACCTAATGTTATGTTCTGAGATCTCTTCTTATACCTAACTCATTGCTGCCTGGCCTGGTTCACCAAGTAGTGTGAGCCAATCTTTTTAATGCCAGTTTATACAAACATATATAAATGTAAGCATATCTGTGAAACGCCCTCTCCACCCATATTGAAACGTGTGCTGATTGAACACTTTCTGAATGAAGGGTTTAAGCACAAAATGCAGCTAATTTTAGCTTTAACTGGCTCTTGCTCCATCATTAAAGGAAAAGTGAACCTTTACATAAACTTGTACTATGTTATAAACGTCTATATTCTAAGGAATTTTTCAATAAGTCTTCTATTTTTTTATGGTTTTGATTGTTTAGCCTCATTTTTTTTTTTTATTCGGACCCTCAAGTATTGATATTCCATTCTGGTTTTCCAACTGCTACCTAGTTTGTCTAAGCCTTACAAATGCACAATAAAAACTCCCTCTCACTCTCTTTTGAGTTGTGGCCTCTGTTTTACAGAGAGGGATTTAAATGCTAGCTTACCAGCATAAAGATGGCTCTGCAAGCCCATACTTTGTAGGTAGTTGTGACATCTCTCTTTATGCTCTTCTAAGGAGCTCCGTTGCTTGTAGCTACGACCACAGTATCCACACTTGTGAGGTTTGCCTACTGTTGAAGCAAATATATGAATTAGTGCTTGTATGGAAATATTTTTGAACACAACATAAACATTTTTATGTCACATTTTTAAACATTTATTTTAATAATTCTCAGCTTTCTGTATTTTGTTTGCATAATATTCATATCTATGAAGTGTACATAAATGAATCTGTGTGTCTAATGATAAAGTCAAATGACCATATTGGGAGATGTGGCAATCAAAACATATTTTCGATTCTTCATGGCAAGAACATGCTGACCAACATATACTAACGAGTAAAGATGTAACCAGCAAAAATAAAAATGTTGAAGGGGTACTGTAAGATGAATTAAAAATAGTGTTATGGAGTCCTCCAAAATTGCTGAAAATAATAGCATAAAAAGCAATTCATACATTTCTGTGAAAACCCTGAAATATGTAAACCTCTGCTTACTAGTCTCTTTAACCTTAATTTTTATATTCACCATATATTGAATTATATTTTGGGCAGATTTTTCAAATGAGATGGTAGGCTACTATCATATCTACAGACAAATCATGTATGCATGAATTGGGAGAGGGTTTCATATTTACTTTTTTTTTACCTAGGTTTTTGATGGAAACTTTTTTATTTTTGCCACATTTCTCAATTGGCTGATGCCATACTCTACGATTCTGTTTACTTTTTTTCAGTATGTATGCAGAAATGTATTTTTCTCGTTTATAAAGTGACTTTGAATAATATAACTAATTCTTATTTTCTAACATCACAATTTCAGTAGTCAAAAAAGACCCACCAGAATGTGTCCTGAGATGACCAGTAAGTGCATCTCTACGCCTGCATGCATAGTTACACATGTGACATTTAAAGGGCTTTTCACCAGAGTGTAATTTGATATGACGAAGGAGATTGCCCTTCTGGGTAAAGGAGGCACCACACTGGTTACACTGGAACGGGCGTTCTCCTAGGAAATAAGAGCAAAAGAAAGAAAAAAATGTTGTGAGTTAATACATACATACATAAATGTCTATACAAATATACACATGCAGAAGAATGCAAGAACAAAAATATAACATAGTACACAACATAAGAGCAAGAGAAAAGATTTCAGAAAGAAAGTTGTTTTCTCGCTAGCAATGTATGATTTCCGGCTGCTGCAGGTCTGATATAACATGAGGCTTTTAGACTAGACCTGCCAGTTTCTTAACGCTTCACTGGCTGGGTCAATTTGATCTGAAAATCTAATTTTTTTTCTAAATCAGAATGGCACATCACAATGCAAATTCAACCTAATTTAAATAAAGTGACTGCAACATTTTTGTGTTGAAGAGCCACTCTTCCTGATCAGCAGTTTTGGAATAAACCAATATCCAATTTTGTATGTTGTGGCATTTGCTATGTGTTTTTTTTATGTGGATTTTTTTTCAAAGGGTCTTTAAAATATGCTACTGAAGCAGCAAAAATAAAAAGGGAACTCATTAAAAATGCATTTCAGGATCACAAGTTCATTTCAGCGTTACATTCTTATATTTAAATGAAAGGCACTTCATTATAACTGTTATAATAACTTCTTTTCATTTACATTTTCCCATGTATTTTCCCTTTCAATTTCGTCTCCATTACCTGCCTGTCCCTAAGCGGCCAGATCAGGGAGGAGAATGAGATAGTGAAATAAAAATGCACAGACAACACTGGGCTGAGGGACATTATCCATTATCGTTTCAGGATATTATCACTGGGCTTAAAATAATCGAGCCAAATGCAGACCTAGGAACTTCACATGCACTCTCTGCTGGTATTGCACATAGCTATCAGAGCAGTATTATTTATATATTCCAAACAAAAGTGATATATACTATACAATGATTTATATAGCAGTCCCAGTTTTTCACTGTATTTGAATTCCAGATTCAAAATAGAAAAGCAGTTTCATAACATCTGGACTAGACCCAATGGTTGTGATAATAATATATTTGCAACTTCAGGGAATACCACAAATGAAGAAGTTAACTTAAAAGGCATTTCTGGTGAATTCTGGGTTTGCTGAGCAGAAGTGGAACAGGACAGTGGTTAAATGTGAATGTTACCTCTACCTGCTAGGATCTCCTATTGAACTAGAGAGGTCCACTGAGTGGCCAAAACTTCATCCATATCCATCCACATTATGAATTAAGTTGTGACAATATGATCCATGATTACAGGGATCCAAGAAGAAACAAGGGAAGAGCCAATCTTCCAGTTTGCTGACCATAAGGTTCACAGATATACATACATACATATCATTTAGACAATGCCCTGTAGAAAAAGTTGTTAAAATTATCTGTCAATATGCCAGAATAGCTGTATCTGGAGGTAATAGTTCCTATCTCATGTACTGAAGAGTGGGTTCTTTAGATGTAATTATGTCTAGCTTCTATCTCATGCACTGAACAATGAATTAATGAAGGAAGTTAATTATTTTCTGTTTTAGTAACAAACTTTTCTTCTCAGCCTGCCTGGTAAAAGATCCCTCTGCTTTACAAAAAAAAAAATATATATATACATAGCTCTTACCATGGTAATTACAATTGCTGGAAAACTTTCATTTAGAATTGTCCTGTATTTGGACAGTGGTGGCTTTCCTCTACACATAGCATACAAGGCCAATAAGCTAATATATGAACAAAATCACATCACTAATATGGACGCAATATTTAGGGTACTATTCACAAAGGTACTTGCGTTAATGCATGCACCATTAATGTGTCTCCAACGAATACACTGGAATTTTGGGGGTGAACACTGCAGTGTTCTTAAATGAATTGTGTAACATAATAGCCAGAATCTAACTTCCTGCTTTTCAGCTCTCTTGTTTTCCACTGACTGGTTATCCTGGTGACCAGGCAGTAACCAATCAGTGACTTGAG
The DNA here is from genome assembly GCA_024363595.1 of Xenopus borealis. Taxonomy (NCBI): domain Eukaryota; kingdom Metazoa; phylum Chordata; class Amphibia; order Anura; family Pipidae; genus Xenopus; species Xenopus borealis. The sequence goes on along the minus strand of CM044441.1, from coordinate 59,417,143 downwards.
GGGAGCCCACACGGGTCATAACTTTTGCTTTTGAATCTGAGCTGCATGCTGAGGATCAGTGGCAAACTCACTGAACAGTTATATCACATGTGCCCCCCCTTTAAGTCAGTAACTAACTCAAAGTTAAAGAGCTGAAAAGCAGGAAGTTGGATTCTGGCTATTATATTAGACATCCAGCCACTCCAACCTTTATAGTTTGCAATTTTCCCTGACTAACTATATTGGAAACATTTTTTATTTTGCACAACCTATCTATTTACCCAGTTTTTATTTTTAACAATGGATTTCTTCTCAATACATTTCCATAGATTTCAGATAATTGGCCAATGGATGGTTTCTTAAGAGTCATCTATAGATATTTACAGATCCTTCAAAGTTACCAATGGACTTTCGGTGTCTACTCTGACTGACAGCCATCTCTAGACAGAGTTGTGACTGTGCATATTCTCACCAATTTCTAATAATGGATTTATGAAAGTATGTTTACACAGGTAGACTCCACTGACGTAATTTTGTGACTTTTGAAGGCAGTTGCACTAGCTGTTATTTAGGGCTTTCATATTACTTATGAAATCAAAACGTTACAGTTTTTTACATTTGAAACTATGTAGATTTTTTTTCAATTCTACAAGTTATGGTTATTTCATGTAGATTACATAAGTTCCTATTAAATCAAATTTCCTTTCAAATTGTAAAACAAATTATAATACAAGATATGATCCAAGTGCATGAAATGTATGAAAGGCAGTATAAAAACTCCAGCTACACCAGAACAGAATATTTTTAAATATTGTTGCTTTATTTGTTATCAACAAATAATTATGGGGGCGGATCAACAGTTTAACCAGCTTCTCCATTAAAAAAAAAATATATATATATATATAGATCATATAAGTGGAAGTTAAATATAAAATATGTTGTTCTTCCTTTGGTATCTGCATTGTGTCCCAGGTAATGTATATTAAGATCTTTCAGTTCAGGCATATTGTACTGGAGGAAGTGGGTCAAGGTCATGAACAAAAATAATTATGAAAAAGACATGATATTTTAGGAGGCTGAAAGGAGTATTATAAACCAATAAGGTCAACAGGAAGCGCTAGACCTGAAGCCCCAGTCTTAGAAGCCCTATTTTTTTAATGGTTTACCACCATATCTAGCAACATGCAAAATTTCATCATCGGTGGAAAACAGGGGGATTTCCAGTAAATTCTTGATATAGCCAAGTTAAAGGTTTTACTTATTATCATATGTACAGTATATAAAAGCTACAGGACTGAAATTAACAATGTTCACCTGCTCTGGATAGCTACTGTATACTAAACCTGTTGTTTTTCTGTCTGCAAACAGTGTGTAAACATATAGTAGAATTAAATAGTAATAACAATAGTAGTCTTGCTATTTTCCCTGCAGTTACTTTTTCAAAGCCATTCTGTTTCTTTGTAGAATTTTAGCAGTCTTGTAGGCAATATAAGATGGGATTTATTTAGCAAAAGGGGAAATCAATTAAGAAAGATTGTAACTCTAACATTTTGATAATTTCTATGAAGTTTGAGGATGGTGTTTGCATTTAAATTGCAGCAATCTTTTATACAGAGACTTTTTACTGAACCTTGAATTCACTTGGTTGTACTCTTTGTGGCAAAACTCAGGTTTTTTGAGATTTATTATACCCCGATGCTGCAAAAAGCCCAAATCTGAAAATCTGCCATCTCAGACCGACTGAAGTCATGTATAAGTCAATGGGGGATGTTCCTATCCCAATTTAAAGATATGTTTTCCGCTGGGTATAGCCCGATAATCGAATACATTCGGGGTTTATGGGCAAAAACCCCAAAAAATAAAGCAGTTGGGGAACAAAAGTCTGATTTGGATTTTCGCTTGATCTTATATTTTTTTTATCAGTCTGATTTCTTTTACAGTTACAGTATTTTATTAAATAAAGTAAATCGGGCATGAGAGTTTGACAAAGCTTTTTTTTATGAGGCAAATTCACATTTTATTAAATAACCCCCTTAAACTTGTGACAGAGTTTTACAAGGCAGTTATTCACCCTGCACATGGGTGTAAGTTGTCACACTGAGCAAATGTATACAATACAAACCATCTTCTTTTGGTATAACTTAGGGTTGTGCTTTGTAATTGTTGGTAAGAGTCGAACTAGAAAGAAGAACTTACTATATAAAGAAAATATGTTTATATGAATGTTTTTATAGGGATTACCCCTGAAATACTAGTATGGGACCTGGGGTTCCATTGTCCAGAAACCTGGGACATGGGGTTTTCCAGATAACAGACCTTTCCATAATTTGGATCTTCATACCTTAGGTCTAGTATAAAATCATGTAAACATTAAATAAAGCAATAAAAGGTTTAAAGAACACACAAAAAGAATCCTCACTCAGCACCCAGTGCTTGTACTCACAAACTAGTATTAGCTGTCCTTAGGCATTTTAAATGCTGTCTATAAAGTACACACTATATGGCTGTTCCTCCCTGTGCCTCGAGTTTTTTAATTAATAAATAAGGTCAAATTGGGCATGTGAGTTCGGTCATTTTCTTTTTTTAATAAAATGACATAAATTCGGAGTTAAGCAAATAACCCCCTAAATGACTTAGGCATGTTTGTGTGCTTCTTCTTCTAACTAATTGTTCCTCAAACTATGCAACAGGAGTCATTTCCTCCAGGTTTGTTACAATGCAAAGATACTGCAATGTTATCCCAATGTTGTGCTTTTTGGAAAACTTGCACAAAATTCCTTATGCGTAAACATTTTTAGGGGGCCATTTCTTACAACTTGATTTTTCATGGTCAAGGTTTTTAGAGGGAAACTCAAATTGTTGATGGAAAAATAAAAACTCTTTAAAACTTTTAAAAATTTACCATACATTAAAGCAGCTAAAATCCAAAATTACTCCATCTCAAACCTGTTGAGGTCATGTAGAAGTCAACGGCAGATATCCCTGAAGTTGTTTAGTATTCTGCACTGGATAATCCCATAAAGTTGATTAAGTATGTAAGTTCAATTTGTGGTTGAATATTAATTTGTGGTTAAAGTTAAATATAGTGGGTATATAGAGATTATGGGACAGATTTATCAAAAGTCGAAGTGAATTTTCGAATTTAAAAATTTTGAATTTCGACATTTATCATGTACTGTCTCAATTTGACCATTCACCATCTAAAACCTGCCTAATTGCTGTTTTAGTCTATGGGGGACCTCCTAGAACATATATGGAGTCAATTGGTGGGGGGTTTTTTAAGGTTTTTTTGGGTAAAACGTTGAATTGAATGCTTTAAAAATTTGAATCGATGGATTTGAATTTGATCAAAATAAATTTGAATTCATTTCCGTTGGTCTTTTTGAATTAGAATTTTGAAGTTTTTTCACTTCGAAATTCGACCCTTAATAAATCTTCAGCCATATAGGTATTGTATGTATTTATTGGTGATGAAATTGCTAGAAGTGGCCACTTTTTATTATAAAAGGACGCAAAATAAATACAAAAGAGATCCTCTATTGTCCTAGACATCCCTAGAAAAGTGGCATGAGCTTCAAACAGCTAAAAAAGTGTATATAATATATGCATACTGTTGTAAACATAATCCCACATTAAATATAAAAAAATACCAGTGATTTGTGTTTTCTTATGACTTTTATGGATTACAGGATGATATAATGTCACTGACATAATATTGTTGAGGATGTAGTTTTAGCTTGTTAATTTGCCAGGCATAACCTTTCAAAATAGACTTTGCCGAATAGGGTAATAGAAACTTTCATACTTTTATGAACATTGTGTGAATACTTGAGGACACCCTGGACTCAGCATGAGCTTGCTTGATATGTACTTACTTTGAAAGTCTGATGAATATGTAATTTTACCATAGGGTGGCTGATTTATCATCCTTTGTCTAACTCACCTGATGGGTCTACAGCACATGGCACTTTTTTAAAAAAAGTCCCACTTAATTAACACAGCACAGCGTGTTGCATTTGGCAACTTATTATACAAAATTAAGGAAGGAAAATATCCAAAATATAATCATTTATCACTAAAGATGCTGCCAAAATTCGTCATATCATGTCTAGACTATTGTAACTCTCTTTTAATTGGCCTTCCCCGCCAGAGACTGTCACCTCTCCATTCCATAATGAACACTGCCGCTAGACTTATACACCTCAGCTACCGCTCCTCCTCTGCCATGCCATTCTGCCAATCCCTGCACTGGCTTCCACTGCCCTTCAGAATTTAATTCAAATTAATAACCCTGACATTCAAGGCACTTCACAACTCAGCCCCTCCCTACATCTCTGAACTCATCTCTATATACTCACCCAAACGCTTCTACGCTCCTCTACTGACCTGCTACTCAACTCTTCTCTCATTACCTCCTCACATGCTCGCATTCAAGACTTTGCAAGGGCTGCACGCCTTCTCTGGAATTCTCCCCCACGATCTGTCCGACTTTCTCCAAACCTTTCTGCTTTCAAGAAATTTCTTAAAACACACTTATTTAGGGTTAGTCCACACCAGGCGACTCTGAGAGATTAGTCACCTGGCGACTAATCTGCTCTTCTTTTGAGCGACTAATCTCCCAGAATCGACTGGTGTGGACTAACCCTTAGATTGTAAGCTCTTTCTGCATAGAGCCTTCCTCACCTTCTGTACCAGTATTTATTGTGATGTATGTAACTCAATATTTATTGTGTGTTGTAAGTAACTCCTTATGTTCTATTTATTAACAGCAATTCATGTGATTTTAATTACTCCCTTTTGAATATCATTTTATGTAAAATGTAAATGTTTTTGTGTCAAACAAAGGCTTAACTGTATATATTCATATATTTTATAGGGCATCTGCTTTTTGTGATATAGCTAAACCTCTTTTCTTCTTCCACTTCACTCTTAATATATCAATCACAGGCATTCTTTCTGTGTTTGAGTGGTTTACGTCTGAGTTTCTTCCACACTTCAAAAACATACAGGCAGGTTAATTGGCTCCTGATAAGAGTGTGTGTCAATTTGATTGGTCATAAACTCCACCGGGGCAGGAACTGATTTATATGATTTATAATCTATGTATGCATTTAAGTTTACTTGGTTTTCTGGTGAAATATATATTTAAAACTGCCATTGCTTTAATCCTACTACTGGGGGCAGTATAAATTAAACTTACCTGCATGAATACTTACTCTAATGTTCCACTGACCCTCACTGAGAATAATGTATCTGGGGTAAAAGTGCCCACTGCACTCACTGTGTATTATGTGCTTGGTTCACAATACTGCATTTTTGTTTGTATACAAATCTGTGTTGGCAGCCTCAAGATTTTAGAAAATGAAAAGGGACTAGAAAAAATTTAATTCAGGTCTCTGCCACCCTATTTGTATGTCTGAATATTTTATTTATTTTTGTTTTCACGTAATGTGTGGTTTCTATGTATGGAACAGTTGTAAATGAACTAGAATATATAAAGGAATTTTTTTTTTCACTATATTTATATAACATTTGAGCTGGTGTACAGTTGATGTGTTTTCTTTAATCTGTTCAGAAAAATACTTTTAAAGCCTTTACTCTGTGGGAAATGAAGGTGTATTAATACAAATTCGAGGGACAGATATTACTTTTTGACCTTTATGCTGTTTAGATCTTTCCTAATAGTCCTTTGAATTTAACAAGTTGAAAAGTACGAGAAAAAGTTGCTGGAAAAAGCTGCACGTACAGGTTAAACCATTTTGGGAGGCTTTGGTATGGCTTTTCAGCTGCACCCATAACACTGTTTCATTATTTTGTTCCTTTCTCTTGAATATCAGCACTGAAATAAAACCAACGGTATACATGCAAATCAGACACAAATTATGGAATGATAATGGAATGATATGTTTGTGGCTGCATTTTGCACCCCTTTTCCAATTTTGAACATAAATTATTTGGCCACGTAAGAAAATAAATTAGAGAACTCAATTATAAATTATGGTTTAAATTTGTTTAGTCACGTTTAGTGCTGGGAATTTGATTAGGCCCCATAGAGCAAAGTATAAAAATCTGGTCCTAAGCAGCAGTGCCAATAATGTGTGATCTAAGATGACATGACCAGTCAGCTACAACAAGGAAACAAAGATTTGAAGTCACAAATATTGAACAAAATAGAATAATGGTATATTTACTAATGTCATGGCTCAGACAATAGAAGTATACAATTCTGATGTTAAAAAACTACTGATCACCAACTAAAGATCTACTGGGCACCCCTGCATTATTTTGTCTGAGAGTTCTATGATTTTCCCCCAACAGTTTTATAGTTTGATCCAATGTTAACTACCATAACTGAAAGGTGACATATTCAAAATCCTACTGTATGAAGTCATAGGAACAAATCATGTAAAGTAATTGAATTAAGGGGATTATAGCCCAAAGAGAAAATTAAAATAGTTTACAGTGAGTAGGAAATTAGAAATCTTTGCAGGACGGAAGCAGCACTGGAGAAGTTGCTTGCATAGCCAATAAACGCTCAAAGCTACTATACTAAAGATTCCATTTAAAGTAGAATTCAAAACTAAATAAAAAAAAAACCCTACCCCCACTCCCACCAAGACCATCCTCCCTCCTCCCACACATCCTAAGTGTTACCCTGGAAAATGCCCCTAACGTTTTACTAACCCTTCGTTGCAGATTCAGGCATCGACTTCATGGGCGCCATATTCAGCCGCTTCAGTAATCTTTAAAATGAGACCGGCACTTTGGCAATTTTCATGAGTTCCGGCACATGCGCAGTTGCCGTGAAATTGCTCCAACTGAGCATGCGTCTCCACTCTCATTCCGAAGATTACCAAATAGGGTGAAGATGGCGCCCATGATGTCCGATGCCTGAATGAGGGATAAGTAAAACATTAGGAGCATTTGCCCGGGTTAACACAACAGGAGGGAGGGGGGTCTTGGTGGGGATGGGAGGTAGGGTTTTTTAAATTTAGGGTTGCATTCTCCTTTAAAGATACCTAATAAAGAAAATCAGTTATACGTATTTGTGGGACAGTGATAAGTATGCCTTTGCTCCTGTTACACCAGGTTGTGCAGGCATGTAATCTGTTATCCAGAAACCAGTTATTCAAAAAGCTCCAAGTTATGGGGAGTTCTTCTCCCGTAGGGGCAGATTCACTAAAGCACGAAGTGTCTAACGCTAGCGCTAATTCGCCAGCGTGACGTCAAACAGAACTTTGTAAATTCACTAACACCGGCGAAGAAGATAGACTTGCGCAACTTCGCACCCTTACGCCAGGCGAAGTTGCGCACTGACGAAGGATCGTAACTTAGCAAATTCACTAAGATGAAAATTTTCCTCAACGTTAGCACTTACGCTAGACGTTACTTCTCCTGGTCAGACCAGGATAGGAGGTTGAAAAAAAAATGTAAAATTTTTTCTTAACAGCGCTCTGCCTAGCGAAGTAACACTAGCGCAACTACGCTACCATTCGTTGACCTGAACGTAAATTCGCACTTTAGTGGATTTGCGTAGCGCTGGTGAAAATTCACCTGGCGAAGTGCGGCAAACGCTAGCGAAGCCTACGCTGACGAATTTTCGGATCTTAGTGAATCTGCCCCATAGACTCCATTTTAATCACATAATTCAGATTTTTGACATTGATTTTCTTTTTCTCTGTAAAAGCACTACCCTGTACTTAATCCAAACTTATATATAATTAATGCTTAGTAGAGGCAAAACAATCCTATTGGGTTTATTTAGGGGCAGATTTACTAAGCTCAGGTGAAGGATTCTAATGCAAAAAAATTGATTTTCACATTTTTTGGGGCCAATTCGACCATCGAATTTGCTAAATTCAATAGAATCAAATTATTCAAATAAATTGTACGATTTGAATAAGAAAATTGTTTCGATGGTCAAAGTACTTGCCCTTTAAAAAAATTTTTGATTGCCTACTTCGCCAGATTAAACCTACCGAGTTGCTATATTTGCCTATGGGAAGTTTTTTTTTTTTTATCGAATAGAAATCATCCGATTTTTCGTGAAATTGGATGAATTTGTAAAAATTTTTCGTGAAATCTGATATTTAGTACGATTTTTTCATGAAATGGGATGATCGCTATTTGTTCATTCGACAGATCGAATAGCGGTAAAATCCGACAAAGTCGATTTCATCGGATTTTACTTCAAGTTAATTTTGCCTTGTTTATTAATAAAAATAACTAGTATTAATCAGATCAGGAAAAAAACTGGTACAATCGAGCAAAAACACGAATTGTAAGATTTTTGTGGGTATTTTGCCTAAAAAAAAAACCCAGTGCAAACCACAGTATCTTCAAATTGTGATAGGGACATTTCCCATTGATTAAACATGACCTTGAGAAGTCTCAGATGGTGGATTTTCAATTCAGGCTTTTTTCAGAATCAGGGTATAATATATCTCGAAAATGCCCTAAAAACTCTGGCCAGAAAAAAAATGTTGTTTAGTAAATAACCTCATTAATGTATGGAGATCTAAACTACGGAAAGATCCCTTATCCGGAAAACCCCAGGTTCCTAGCATTCTGGATAACAGATCTCATACTTGTGTGTAGATGAGTTAAACGTCAATTTACATATTATATGTATATACAGGTTACATATTCAGGACATTATATAGGTGATGTCTCTTATTATATTGGGAGAAGACATACATAATTACATAACTGCATATAATATATAAATTGTTTAATAGGGACAGTTACTTAGAATAAAAAATATTGCCTTCTAGAAGTACCTTTTAAGCCATATCTGAAGTGATAAGGAAGGTTAAATTATGGAAAATAATAGGTCACAAAGAAAACAAAGAATAACAGAAGAGAAAGGTAATAGAGAAAATATTGAATCTCTAAAAGAAATGTTTAATTATGGGAAATGTATATACTGTATACATGCATGGGATATTAGAGATGGTTTACTTAGGGTCGGGCAAAATGTCTGGCACCCCTTATTACCTTTTTATCTTTTTTTTATCAACACGTTTCGGCCCACATGGAGCCGTCGTCAGGATAAACACATGAAGTGAAATCCAACATTAAATAGCAATTGTATCTAATCAAAAGGTTAATACAAAACACCTAAGAGAGTTCAAAAGTAACACCCAATACTATACAGAAAAACTATTCCCTAACATTAAAGTGACTATAAAACATCTGTAATATGTGTATTGTGTGACCATACCAAGGTCTATAAAACAGATCTAACGGTATTTCTTTAAAAAAAAAAAAAAATATACAAAATACGTGCTGAAAGGGTGTTAAATATCTTAAAAGTGTAACTGTTAATTGTATCAAATAGAGACATCTAAAACAATTAAAAACATTATAATGTGGAAACTGTATATCAAAACCTGATAACCAAACCTAATTAAATCCCCCTGAATATAGTGGTTATATAATATTTATATAATATAATAGTTAATTCAGTGGGATATAATTAGGTTTGGTTATCAATGTAGCTAATTTGATATACAGTTTCCACATTATAATGTTTTTAATTGTTTTAGATGTCTCTATTTGATACAATTAACAGTTTCACTTTTAAGATATTTAACACCCTTTCAGCACTTATTTTGTATTTTTTTTTTTTTAAAGAAATACCGTTAGATCTGTTTTATAGACCTTGGTATGGTCACACAATACACATATTCCAGATGTTTTATAGTCACTTTAATGTTAGGGAATAGTTTTTCTGTATGGTATTGGGTGTTACCTCTGAACTTTCTTAGGTGTTTTTTATATTAACCTTTTGATTGGATACAATTGCTATTTAATGTTAGATCTCACTTCATGTGTTTATCCTGACGACGGCTCCATGTGGGCCGAAACGTGTTGATACACCATGTACGAATAAATACACGTTGTTACACAGCTGATGTATTATGCCGTGAGTGCTTTTTCTGGACTATTATTGACAATTTTGGTTAGCACCCGGCAAAGAATCTAATGAATGGTGAGTGCCATTTTTGATCTATATATATATATATATATGTATATATATATATATTATTTTCTGGTATCAGCAACTCTTTAAATATTTGTAAATGAGTTTGATATATAGGAGAAATTAAGGGACCTATTTATAAAGAAGTTAGTAGTAATGGTTCCTAGCTTGCCTCGCACTGACCGTTTCTATTGCTGTTTTTTGCCTATGTATAAAGTTCAAGTAAAATGGTAGAAAGAATATAGTTGTAATGAAGTAGTAATGAAAATGAGTAATAAAATGTCTCAGAATTCCCAATATTCCAATGGACATGTAATTGCGTTTTCCAAATTAGTGCAAAATAGCAATACCAATGTAATTTTATCTAGATTTTTTTCATTCTCCAACTGAACAATTAGGATTTCAAGCAGAAAAACTAATTTTGCAATGATTATTTTAGTTAAAGTTCTTTAGAAATAGAGTGAATTGAAAAAATGCCAAATAAAAATTGTATAATGGTACTAGAATTAATCATTTCTGCTGAAGTTGAAATATGCAAACCTCAGCCATGTTTCTAACACTGATGCTTTATAAATAGGTTAGGCTATAAATACTGTAGGTTGAAAAGTGGTTATATGTGTTACATGGGAAAGTTCATCCTAAATTGTGTTGTATTAGTGGCACTGCTGCTTTAAAAGACATTAGAAAATTTACAGTGGCCAATTGCCTCTTAAAAGCCACATGATCACTGTACTTTTAGCATGCTATGACGCTTTGTTCGGCCTTTAAATAAGAAACTATGCCAGGCCTTACCAGTGTGGCTTCTTTTGTGTACCATGAGCACATTGGGGCCGATGCATATTATCCCACAGATATCACATTTTAGTTTTCCGTTAGGAAGTCGAATACCTCCAACTCCTGTCAAGGCCTTGGTGCCTTGTCCGTTCAGTGATCCGTTCATTTTCTCCCCAGCTGAATCAAGCATTCTTAAATCCTCTGCACATTCCTCCCCATTCATTTCACAGACACGTCCGTTCTCTTCATCACTGTGATTCTCTACTTTGATATTGCCAGCTGAAAGAGAAAATGAGATTTGTGTTTATCTTAACACAACTGCAACACAACTCAACAATAAATTTAGAATGTTCAGAAATGAAAGGGTAATTTACAGAGACTCTGGACAGATGTGAACAAAAAAGCTCCCCTTAGTGCTCATTCAGGAAACATGAGCTGCAGAGTTCAGTGTCGGTGGACACAGGCCAGCCCTGTCCTGACCACCTGCCATAGGCATAAGCATGCATTAAGGGCTTCCTAAGCATGTCTCTGTGCTCCGTCATGGAATGCAGAGACCTGACGTGATTCACCCATGAACAGAGCAAGGTGAAAGTGCAATAAATCATGGCAGATGGTGGCACTTCTCTACCTGCCCTATACATACTCTAATGGGTAAACATTTAATTAAGACAGGTTACTGTGTGGTAGAGTGCAGGAATTAACTTTTTTATTCCATAGGTCAAAGCTTTGATGCATGTAATGAAACACAAATAACCCTTTCACATGACGAATTCTAAGTTCTGCGGATTACCCCGTGGAATGTTGCCTAACAAACTATTTGTATTTGTACCAATTTTGCACATTTCTTCCATCTTATTTTGCAACACATTGAAGGCTAGGTCCTGCAATAACCAACCAAAACATGCCTAATACTGATATGAAGGTCAGAATAAACTCAACCTTTACCCAACCCTGACTTGCAATACCTTAAACCTGCACCTGGCCCTAACCCATAAAATGTTGGCATTGTACGACCCACGCCTAACCCATACACAGCATTATCTCACTTTCTACACTACTTCTGTGCACGTCTCTGGTTCCAAGACAGGGAATCTTCGGGAACAGTGGAGGAATGTATTTCCCCAGTCTGATCTGCACCCAACCCTAGCCTGCAATGTTTGACCAAATTTCAACCTGTTGTAACTATTTGTGATGTTGTCACTTCCACAGCACAGTTGGCTGCAAGTAGGCCAGCTGTGAAGTTTGGTGGGATTTGTCAACAGTTGACATATTGTGAAAATGTTTCTGAGAATCACAAGGCAAAAAATGGGTCAAGGTCCACCCTTTCTTAGATGTCCAAATGTATACAGTATGTCTATTCTGAGAGAATAAATCCATCTGAAAATGACTCTCCCGTCTTTCTAATGTGTCTCATTTTGTAAGTGTATGTACCTGAAAGTTCATAAAGGTTCAGTTGTAAACCACTGCAGCAAACATGCTTCTTGTACAAAATAACATTTATTAAGGTTATGATGAATTAACACAAGTTATTAAAAAAAATGTCATGCAAAACTCAATGCCACAACACAGACACAAAATGTGGCATGCTTATAAATGTCAAGCATGCCAAGGTTTACTGAGAACATACTTACGGGAAAAAGATTTGAGAATGATTGCGTGTAAATCCCTAAAGCGCTCAGCCTCATGTACAGCTGCAATACAGAAGGCAAACAGGATGCTGGGTTGAACAGGCTAATGTCACAGTTTTATTGAAGTGGTGACAGTGTTTCATATTAAATTGCCCTTTATAATGTTAGGTGTGAGGCATGGAAGGCTGTTTCGTTTAACATGGCAGCAAGCTGCATTATGTCAAAATATCGATATGTTTCCAGGTTTAATTTCCAGTAACAAGCTGAATAGTTTTTCTTTAAAATTAAATATAATTTTTTATTATACATAAACATTTTCCTGTTAAATTGCAGCTATAGAGCAATGTCTAACACATTTTCCTTTTTCTCTCTTTTTAAAGAGGGGCCATTAACGTTAAAAAATACGGTTGTGGTCATGCAACCTTTGATGCAGTTATTATTCAAAATGCTGCTGTTCATTAAAAGTACTTGAAAATACCCCACTTCCATATAGTCACTCTCAGGGGGCTATTTACTAAACTCTGAATGCTAGAATTCCAAAATAATGTGTGATTTTTCTTCGGACTTTAAAAAAAAAAAAAAAAATCACAAATTTTTCTGAATTTATCAAACTCCAAGGTTAGAAAAGTCTGAATTTGAAAATCCGGCATCTTAGACCTGTCAAGGTTGCATATAAGTCAATGGGAGATGTCCCAATGCTTTCTTGATGTATGTATGTATGTACAGTATGGATAACTTTATTTGTAAAGCTCTGTTAAGGAGCCTCAGTGCTGTACAGTGCATAAAAGTACGATATATATATATATATATAAAAGTATACATGGGGGAGACAAATCACATAATAAATATATACAGAATCATAGGACAAATAAGTTAAGTGCTATGTGGGAAGGACATAGTGGGAAAATGGTCCCTGCCCTGTAGAGCTTACAGTCTAAGTGGATGGGAGGTTAACATACAGGTACAAATTGGAGATAAAAAAGAGCACATGGTAAGGCATAGTCAGTAGGCGCAGGGCTAGGCTACTGTTCTAGTGCTCCAAAAGGTACGCTCTTAGTTTTTTTTAAGAGATTGGGAGATTATTCCTTATGGAGGAATTCAGGGATGGAATTCTAGAGGTAAGGAGCAGCAAGATAGAAGGGTCTGAGATGTGAGGTGGCAGTGGATGTGGGTGGTTTAAGGAGAAGGTGGCTCTGAGAAGAGTGGAGAAGATGGCCAGGAACGTATAGCGAGACAAGAGAAAAGATGTAGTGAGGAGTAGAGGAGTGAAGGGTTTTGAATGTTAGTAGAAGGATTTTATATGCTATCCTTTGCTTGACAGACAGCCATGCTAAGGATTTTAGTTGGAGTTGAGAATATTCTCTTTTAGGAGAGAGCAGAAGAATCCTGGTAGCAGAGTTTAAGATTAATTGGAGGGGAGAGAGAGATGGGAGTCAGGAAGACCAGTTAGGAGGCGATTGCAGTAGTCTAAGCAAGATAAGATAAGGGCATGGATTAGTGTTTTGGTCGTTGAGAAAGAAATGGGCGTATCTTGGCTATATTGCGGAGGAAGAAACAACAGGTTTTGGCAGTATTAGTAAAGTGATTAGAGAAGGTGAGGGACTGGTCAAAGATGACCCCTAAGCAGTTTGCTAAGTTAACCAGGTTAATTGTCATGCCATCAATAGTTATGGTGAAAGGAAGAGAAGGGCTCGGCTTGGGTGGAAAGACCATGAGCTCAGTCTTGGCCAAGTTGAGCTTGTGGTGGCGTTGGTTCATCCAGGAAGAAATAGCTACTAAGCAGCCTGCTATCAGGGTTTGAACATCAGTGGTTATTGACGGTGTGTATAAATATATCTGAATGTTGTCAGCATACAGGTGATATTTAAGGGCAAATGAAGATATAAGGTATCCTAAAGAGAGAGTGTATACCCCTCCACCCCACGAAGACCCCCTCCTTCCTGCTCCCAGCCTAACCCCCCCGGGGAAATGCCCCATACTTTATACTTACCCCTCAGCACAGATTCAGCCAGCGGAGCTCCACACAGCCATCTTCAACCTGGAAAATGCTATAACTGTGCATTCGCCAATGCGCTGGTCTCCCAGTCGAAGCAGTTGAAGGTGGCTGCGTGGAACTCTGCTGGCTGAATCTGCACCGAGGGGTAATGGAAGAATAAAGTAAGTAGATATAAAAGACTAGGAGAATAAAGTGGTTTTGTGAGGGGAGGAGTAATAATAGTTTGGAAAGTGGGCCCATGGTCTAAGGTCTTCTGGATGGCCCACAGTCTAAGGTTTTCTGGTGGGCCCCTGCCATCCCAGTCCAATATTGCCTCACCTGGGCTGGTGTTTCAGGGTCCCCTGCAGCAACTGTAGTTTATTGCCCCCCCCCCATGCACATACCTCTGCACTTTGCTTGCGCACGTATACATATTGTGAATTTGCCGCAACGGGGCAGGAGGTCAGCAGCAGGAAGATGGCTTGCACAGGGAGAAGGTCTGGGAGCCCAGTCCGACCCTGCTGCCTCAGATATTTTATTTAAATACTGAAATCATATTGACCAGCATATGAAATCAGCACATTTTAGCCCCAATATTCCTTCAGACCATGTTATAGTTTAGCAATCTAATATGGGTTAATGACAGGGCAACAGCTGCCTATAATTAATGTGGAGGCAGGCAAGTGCTAGTCCTTTAAGATACAGTACTCCACCTTGTCATACATGGTACTAAATCACCTTAGAAGAGTAGAGGTATAAGGTCTATTATTCAGACTGCTTAGGATCTTGGGTTTTCCAAGTCTGTAGTTGAGATCAACATACTTAAAGTCTGCGTAAAATCAAATTTAAACAAACCAAACAAAAGGATTTTTCTGGCAGGAACATGTATTCGTGCAGCTTAGTTACAAGATGCTGTAGTATTATTGTTAATAAGAAAAAGGAAATCTTTTTCAAACTGTGAGAAAATTGAAAATGTGCTCTATGGGAGATGGCCTTCCAATAATTGGGAGTTTTCTGGATAGCTTGTTTTTGGATAAGGGACCATACATCTACTAAACGCACATATTAAAGTTATAAAAATGCTAAGCCAGAACTTTCTGTATAACCATTGTTTAGGATCAGCACTACAGATATACTCCATATGACCCAATATACTATCAATATGTGATTTTAGAGCTTAATAAATAAGAACTCACCTACGTTATATTTCTTCCTATGGGATTTTTAAAATTGTAGTTATCAATGGGTGAAAGTTAGAACTTACAATTTGATAAATAGGGTTCTAAAAATCCCATGAATAAAACTTGGGTGACGTTTTTCTGCATTAAGCTCTAAACTCACTTTCTGATAAATCTGTAGTAAGTCTAACTTTTAAAGGATAGCAATAGGTTTTCCATTAAACAGCAGACTATGAATCCATAGCTCATTTTGTGCACCTTCCTTCCTTGCATACTTGCATACAAGTGGGAAATACCATGATGCTTCCCTTAGCAAATGCATATTAGCAAATGTATATGTCTGGCTGCTAGTAGTGTTGCTTTATGGAGGTCTATTAGCAATTTACTGCAGCAAATAGTAAATAAAGGCAAAACTGTAAATAATTTATGTACTTAGGAGAGAGGGGAAGAAAAAAAAGAAAGGAAATATATCCTTGTGTAAAGCTGCTTAGCCATCAAATAACAGAAGAGCCCTGCATTTGCTGATAGAGTTCAGTGATGATTCCAGGCATTTATCCTGTATGATCCTAGCGGGGCAGGGAACTTTGGCAGGGTTGAGATAAGCTATCTCCCATGGGACAAATGTTCAAAACAACTCCACCCAGGTGATAAACTAAGATTTCCTTGAAAAGAGTGATGTCTTCTGTAACTAAAAGCATCTACATCATTCCAAACCATGTATATCAGGAAGTAGTGGAATACTATAAGCTGCTACATGAACAAATGCATCCAATATTATCTGTGTATTCTCTGTACGTGGCTTATTGGATCTATATATTATATCTAATAGATTTCTAGGTTTTAGAATGATCTTGCAAACCTAAATGATATAAATAATAATTATACTGTAGTCTTTCTGTGATGTATAGGTCTGCCTCATCAATATATCTAATTACGTGATTAGATCCTCCCTTTACTTGCGAACACTTTTAAATGGATGCTTTCAATGTTTATTAATTAAGTTATTGCCTTTTGAAAGAAGGATCTGGCTTGTAAAGCGAAGGTTTGGAACTAGAAACTGCATACATGTGTTTTAGGGTGGGCTCGTGTCTAGGACAAAAGAGGATCTCTGTCTTTTTTTGCTTCCTTGGATCTAGCAATTTCACCAACATCACTAATAAATACATACATATGGCCTTTAAATGCCCACTGAATTTAAATTGATGTAAGCATAAGTAAATGAAGGTTCGCTAGGAAAAATACAACGCTGGAGAAAATTTATGTAATTTTGCATCAACAAATCATTGCTGATGAAAGTACAGCAGCATTCATTTACCGAGATGTAATTGTGCGTTTTGACGAATAGTAGTTGTGCAAAGCGAAAATTTGCATGAAAGTAAATGTGGCCCTTAGAGTATTTTAAAGGGATACAGGCATATCACTGGTGTGACTGAGCACATACTGTGCTTAAGCAGGTAAAAAAACGGGGAGCTACACGTAGTGCTTCAGAGTCATGGATCTTTGGTACTATTGGCTTGTAAAGAGGCCAGAAGAATAAGGCAAAGCATTTCTAGCCTATTCCTGTTTTGGGCTTTAGGTCTCTTTTAAATTAAATAAGCATAATTTCTGTAAAGCAGTAATGCTAACCAGTTACTGTCCCCCCTGCATTTTATAAGAATTTTGCTAGTTCTTGCAATATCCAGCACTGTCCTTGTTCCACTTCCTCACACTGTCCTAAAGTATTCCTATTTTCACAATGCTTTTGTCTGAAGAAGAACCATAAAGAAGAAGTGTATATTTCTGGTTAAAGCATGGGATAGGGGAACAATATAAGCTGCTCTGTTTTCTTAAAATGGACTAAAAAAAAATTATGTTTCTCCCTTGAATTGACAATGGTGGGTGTGAATGAGATTGGGGACTTGTAAGCTCCATTAGGACAGGGACCCGACTACAGACTGATTTGTAAAGTCTACAGCAGTCCAGTAGAATATCTCAGCATTATATAAATACCTGATACTAATATAGCCCTATTTCTGCCATGGCAATTAATTTCCAAGCTGCCTACACCAGAAAGAGTATATGCCATTGATGCTGTATGATAAAGCACTATGTGTCACATTATCAAGTATGTGCCAGCTATGGAAAGATGGGTTAAATATAAGAGAATAAGAGTCCTGTATCTAATTCCTGATGGATGTTTTGAATGACAAACAAGCTCTGGGCACCAGGTCTCAGAAGCTTTAATCTTCATCTAGACATATTGGTTGAGCAATCTAATTTTTCATGTCTTCTAAAACCAAATACATGGTAAGGTTCATTAAGTAAGGATTTTTAAACGAGCTGTATTTTTCATAAAAGTTTTGAGTCTTTTACCTTGCATACTGTGTGCTTGTATCCAATCTACCAGGGTATTTTGGGTTATATCCAGTTGCTTGTATCCAATCTGATTGAGTGAGTTATGATACTCGCTGTGCTCAAAGCAGATGGAAAGCATATTTATACTTATTTATGACCACAAGAACAAGTCACAAGCCACTTGGAAGCACTATTAAACATGCATTTACAGCATTTTAAAAGGTACTTGGACCAAAACATACTCCTAAAAAAGTGCCCTGCATGTGAATTGGATGCTAGGGAAACCCTTGCCAGATCTGACACTGTTGTAATGCCAAGGTTCCCCTAGTATGTTGCTTTCATCAATGCTACTGGCTTGTGCCAAGGGAATAGAATAGGTCTTATTGATGTGCAAGCCAGTAGTAAAGCTTTGCACCACAATTTACATGGGATTCATTAATACCAGGGCCAAGGTTGCAACTGGAGCAACTTTATTTGGTAGCATTTGTATCATTTAAAAAAAAAAAATCAAATATACATGATGCACTGGAAGTTAACTGATACTACAAGTATGTGTGTGTTTGGGGGGTAAATACAAGTTATTAATGCTGGGGCAGGGCAATAATGCCTTTTGCTGTGAGTGGGGGGGGTTTCAGGTTATGCTTCTGAATAAAGAAATAACTTTAATTTTAAACCTTTGCATGGTCTTTGCATGGATATACATAGCAAGTCTTGCCTCCCCTCCCAGCCAAAAGAAGTAAACATTGAAATGCTGCGGTTTGCATACTGTATTGTAAGTGGGTTTCCACATCACTTGCCTATTGTACAAGCAGACGAAGAGGAACAAGTGCAAATAATGAAATATAGGGATATAGGAAAAGAGGAAGCTGAAGTCACTGAGCTGCCTAACTGAAATGCAAGAATTATGGAGAAGTGACAGAAAGGGAAGCAAACACCAGGAATTATATTTAGTGGCTTTTTATAGGATGTGGGACTGCTAGACGAACACTGTACTTTTCATGTTAATTTCAATATTTTTAGCTGTTCTTGTAAATCCAAAATGCCATTTTTGAACTCCTAATTAGACTGTCACAAACCTGTTCTTTTACTACACAGTTCCTTTATCATCTTCAGTTTCTTATTACAGTGTTATGGAACTGTTACATATATATATAAATATATAGATATAGATATATCTATATATTTATAGTGGTGCTCAGGGTTGGACTGGCCTGGCGGGACACCGGGGAAAAACCTGGTGGGCCCCGATCCTTATGGGCCCCGCCGGACCAGACACCCTCTCCACTCGGCGCGCATTGCTCACATCAAAGTAAGGGGGCGGGGGCTGTGTTTGCGCATGCGTGCCAAGCCACGGCAAGCGCACATCACAGGGAGGAGGCAGTGGGGGCCGTGGACCCCAGTCCCAGTGGGCCAGGGGGGCCCCAGTCTGACCCTGGTTGTGCTCATAGGTTTACATACCCTGGCAGAATTTATGATTTCTTAACCATTTTTCAGAGGATATGAATGATAACACAAAAACTTTTCTTTCACTCATGGTTAGTGGTTGGCTGAAGCCATTTATCATCAAACAACTGTTTACTCTTTTTAAATACACAAACTTCCCAAATAACCCTGATCAAAAGTTTACATACCCTGGTGATTTGGCCTAATAACATGCACACAACTTGACACAAAAGGGTTAGAATGGCTATTAAAGGGAACCATCTTCACCTGTGATCTGTTTGATTGTAATTAGTGGGTGTAACAGACCCTTGCATCTTTCATCCAGTGCTGCACTGATGTGTTTTGGATTCAAAGTCATGGGGAAAGCAAAACAATTGTCAAAGGATCTGTGGGAAGAAAATTTGGGGATGCAAGGAAAAACCCACAAATAACTTCAGGTGAAATACAAAAAATACTGGAGGAAAATATGATCTACTGACCTCAATATCATTGAGCCACTCTGGGGAGACCTCAGATGTGTAGTTCATGCAAGACAGCCCAAGAATTTATGGGAACTGGAGGCTTTTTGCCAGGAGCAGCTTTTCCATCTGAGAAGATTACGAGCTTCATCCACAACTACCACAAAAGACTTCAAGCTGTCATTGATGTTAAAGGGGGCAATACATGGTATTAAGAACTGGGGTATGTAAACTTTTGATCAGGGTCATTTGGGTAGTTTGTGTAGTGATTATGAGTAAACACAGTTGTTTGACAATAAATGGCAAAAGTTTTTGTGTTATCATTCATAGTCTCATAAAAATGGTTAAGAAATCATAAATTCTGCCAGTGTATGTAAACTTATGAGATAACAGTGTCACACCACATGCTTCTTTTTCTGCTTAAGTTAAAATAGAGTTGGATGTCTGAGACAGTCTGAAAACCCCAAGACCAGTTTGAAATTTCCAGTGCTGTAAAGATGTAGCATGGAAGGGTAACCTGCAACATGCTATTGTTAAAAGAAATGTTTTTAATGACAACATATCGAACATGCACATCCTCACTGTGAGGCATATACTATAATCTATCCTGGTTATGCAAGGCCTAAAAATACAAGAAGAAAGAGAAACTTCAACCGAATGTGACTAGAAAAGTGGATGCATGCTATGAATTGAATGTTTCGGTTCTTCCTAGGTTATCCTACTTTAGGTTTGAGGTGAAACAGACCATAGATGAGGACACACATCCATTACAACATGATATATTTTAAACTCAAGCTGTTTATTTTGTACTATTGTAAATACTTTTTTTCATACATTTTACCCTAAAGTACTCAATATTATATACTTTAAATAAAACAATGACTTTTTCAGGGATTAGATGTAGCAAAATGGTAATTGTTATGGGTAGGAATAGTAATTATTTTCCCTGAGACCTTTATGCTTTTCCAGTGCTTAGCTGATCCAGGACTCTTGGTTAGTGATGGGTGAATCTACCGTGAAACAAATTCGCGAAACGCAGCCGCATCTCATTTTGGATGCAGGCGTCCATTTTTGGACATCGGCGTCCGTTTTTGCCAGGCAAAATTTTACTTTCATTTCGCAAATGTATTCACCTGCGGCAAATCATGGGAATTCGCCCTAGCCGAATAAATTTGCCCTTTAACTACTCTTGGCTATTACATTTCTACGGGGTTATTTATCAAAAACTTCGAGGTTTTTTTTACTATAAAATCTGAATTTTTAGACTAAAAATTTTTATTTCAAACCCGGACGCAGCAAAAAGTCAGAATCTGAAAATCCAGCATCTCATACCTGCCGAGGTTGTATATACTGTAAGTCAGTGGCAGAGGTCCCCTGGACTGGGGGCCCACCGGGAAAAAAACCCAGTGCACTCCTCGGCTCTTGTGGGCCCTGCCGGCCCAGTCCCCGCTCCCTGTGCAACTCTTCTTGCCACAGGTCATGGCTAATACACAGTGTGTATGCATGTGCGGCTGTGGGGGCGGCTCGCCAGTCTGACCCTGTCCGTATCCTACACATTTCTGTGGTCTGCACTGGAATTGGACCGAAAATCTGACCAGTTCGGTCTTTTCGGGCAACAATTCGAACAATTTTGGCTTTTCGGTAAAAAAGGTTACAACTCAAATTTCCGCTTGAATTTTCATGTTCTAAATAATAAATAAGGTCCAATCATGGATTCTAGTATGGTCTAACTTTTTTTAGTTAAAAATTCAGGTTTTGATAAATAAGGCCCCTAGTGTCTATAAGGGTAGATACACATGGTGCTATTTACATGGGGTGATTTAGACTCTAGCTGGCAGGGAAGCAGTTTGGGAAGATTAGTCGCCAGGCGACTAACCTCCCCCAAGTGGCACCGTGTGTCTCTACCTTAAGGGTCAGGCTTTTTCAATGTGGTGATTGAGTATGTGCATTTATTATTATTCTAAACAATGCCACAAGTCTGTATTGTGTACACTGTCTGGACTAGATGGAAAACTTCTCCCAAAATATTCAATCTCTCCCAGATTCACAGCATATGGGAAACGGTTTTCCTTTGACCCCTGCAGCAGCACCTTGGACCGGAACCATTTGCAAGTAAAACAGGGACTACATAAACATTTTATCTAAATAGCTATAATAAAATAGTAATACAAAATATACAAAAATAATAAGTAAGTTCCTGTAAGTTATTCTACTTCATATTTGCCAAAAGAGCAATTTAGCCAGGTTATTCACTAGCTAATGCACTGTGAGCTGATGGAGAGGCATCTAGGAGAGTTCCCAGAGCATAATTCATTTCGATGGCACAAGGCTTTGTAAACTGCACTGAGTGACGCTGTTAGTTTGGAGACCAGAGTGTACAAGGCAGATAAGGGTGGCTGGAACTGGTGGCTGAGGTGAAAATTCCTTTATGGTGCACATGTACAGCCAGCAGTCAGAGATTAGTTGCTCTTACTATGGTGTTATACTATTAACACTGGGTGGACAACACATATTTGTTTCTTGGCTTGTGGCAGTAAGAGGTGATTCACCTTTAGGTTAACTTTTAGTATGTTATAAAATGGCAAATTCTAAACAACTTTTCAATTGGTCTTCATTATTTTTTTTTTTATAGTTTATTAATTATTATTAATTATTTGTCTGCTGATTCTTTCCAGTTTTCAAATTGAGGTCACTGACCCCCATCTAGAAAACAAATGCTCTGTAACGCTACAGATGTATTGTTTTTGCTACTTTTTATTACTCATCTTTCTATTCAGCCCTCTCCTGTTCATATTCCCATCTCTTATTCAAATCAATGCATGGTTGCTAGGGTAATTTAGACACTAGCGACTGGATTGCTGAAATTGCAAACTGGAGAGCTACTGAATAAAAAGTTAAAGAACACACTCAAATAATACAAAATAAAAACCAATTCCAATTTGTGAACAACCCCCTTTCTTCTTTGTTAAAGTTCGGCTTTTAGCTCTACTGCTCATGCGCTCCC
Organism: Xenopus borealis; assembly: GCA_024363595.1. NCBI lineage: Eukaryota > Metazoa > Chordata > Amphibia > Anura > Pipidae > Xenopus > Xenopus borealis. The sequence goes on along the minus strand of CM044441.1, from coordinate 59,394,385 downwards.
ACACAAAGAAAAAAAAGCTGGGTGTTGATTTGCTCTGTGGTGCGCGCTGGAAGAAACGTGGGCTGCTGCAGTTTTCTGTTGATAGGAGCAACGGCTCGGGGGGGGCTGTAAGTATATACAATCACTTGGGGTACCTAAATTTTCACACCCTCAAATAATGAATGCCTTTCCTTCTCTTTTAATGTCAGTTGCCTGTATTGAAACCTGCATGGGATATTTAGTGCTGCAGGCTATGGAGAGATCATGATAGACAATGGAAATGTGCCAAGAATGAAGTGCATTTAAAAAAAAAAAATAATAATTGTGCACACAAGAAAACCTACTCAATTCTCAGAAAATATGTTCATTTAGCCAATTTTGTCTGTTCTACACAGGAAAACTCTAGGACGAGAGAAACTGCAAAGGAAGTTTTGTTTAACACCCTCCTTTTTTCTTACAGCTTTCAAAACTGCTTGCGTTTATGTGATAGCCACAAACCAACACAACATGCAGTTCTTCTCAGTGATGTGACATGCAGCATACCATACTGGCCTTTAAGACATAAACAACACCCTTCCCCAAAAGGAGAGAAAGACAAAATAAAATGGGAAATTCATTTTCACACTTTTCTAAAGCTTTAACAGAAATACTCCACTGAGCAGCTAAAGTATGGGAAACTTGTCTTCCCTTAAAAGGGAATGGGGGTACGTTTAGTAAGGGCCCGTACACACGGGCATTTTGGACCTGTGCTCCCCTGCGTTGCGTTTGGCTGCGTTCAGCCGCAGGGGAGCGCAGGTCTAGACGCACCTCATTTTGTTCAATGAGGTTGTACCCACGAGACACGTGTAAGCGCCGAACGCAGATTCAGACGCAACATGCTGCATTTTTCCTTTTTGGCGCCTACATGCGTTCGCGTGAGTACAGCCCCATTGAAAATAATTGAGTGCGTCTATACCTGCGCTCCCCTGCGGCTGAACGCAGCAAAACGGAACGCAGGGGAGCGCAGGTAAAAACGCCCGTGTGTAAGGGCCCTAAGACTGTGAATGCAGTAAAGCTATTTATGGCTATGGAACACAGTGTTGGCTTTTATTTGTCAGTACTTAAAATTACTACTCAAACCATCATGGAATGTCAGTTCGTACTGATGACAATGGAGAAGTTCTGTCAGGTAACTGTTTCAATGTTTCCCAATACTGGCCCTTGAAAGCAAACCATGGCCTACATTTTGAGCATAATTACTAAGTGAGCCACAGTCCATAAAAGTAATATCTATCATTTGTATTATTATTATTTGCTTAAGCTAAATTAGAAAAAAACACATTCAGACGCAGCATGTTGCGTCTGAACCTGCGTTCGGCGCTTACAACCATCTCGTGGGTACAAACTCCTTGAAAAGAATGAGGTGCGTCTAGACCTGTGCTAGACCTGTGCTCCCCTGTGGCTGAACGCAGCCAAACGCAACACAGGGGAGCGCAGGTCACAAACGCCCTAAAGATACTTTAAGCAAATAGCCTTTCCTGAAAAGGTCAATAAAACTAGTAACAAATAGTTTTCGAAATATTTATAATGTGATCATATACATTTACATGCCACATATAGGAAATATGATCTGTGCAACACATGCTCTTTAGAACAAATCTCTGTAGGGAAGAGCAAAATGGATACTACAGCAGGGTGGACCTGTGAAGGGTGACATTAAGATATTTCCATATATGCAGAATTAATAGACAGATATGAAAATCCTGCAATCAGCTACCTGCCTGTGCATTTTTAGAAATAAACATTCTATATATTCATGGTAGAATAACCGTTTTCACCTTTAGGTTCCCACAGCTGCCTTCAGGTGCGGTAACTGTTCATAAAACATTAAATAGAACAAATTAGAAACAGTCTAAAATTAATCTAAAAGGTTTCCTCTGCAAAACAGATATAAAAAAATGCATACATAGACCCACACACTAGTTTAGCTGCATGTAAACTTCTACAAATAGGTTTCCTTGTTTCCTGTAGAGCAGTAAGCAATATAATATTTGGTCCTTGTAGTTTCCCCCCATAGAGGAGCAATGGAACCTATTTATGTCTGATGCAAGTAGCCTAATGAAATAATATGCAAAGAAACCATTTAATGTGTAACCACACATTTACTGCCTTTAAAGACCCCGGAAAAAAATATACGTGCAGCAATGCATAGCACTACTTAATAATTTCATAGCTACATCAGCCCTGTGCAGACTGTACTCTAATCATTTTATTCTACTCCCTAGTAGTAAAAATCCAGTGGCAACAACAATTACTTTATCAACTATATAAAGAGCTCTGTATAACAGTGGCTTGTAAAGCAGGTCGACACAAAGGAATCGATTACTCAAAAGAGCCATGTTAAAGCAAACCTGAAGTTTGCCAATAAGTATGAGAGCAATCCTGCTGCAATTTCGAAAAAAATCCGTTTTATGGTCCGATGAGGCCCTAGTGGAGTCTTTTGCCCAAAGTTCAGAGCAATATATCTGGTACATTTCTGCTATTACCCCTCCTCAAAAAACACCATTCCTATATTAAAGTATGGTGGTGGTAGCAGCATGCTTTAAGGCTATTTTGGTTTAGTATGGCCTTGACATTTTGTTTAATAGAAAGATGAACTAATGGTACACAACACAGGTAAATACTGCAAGAGTATTTAGAAGCTATAGCTGGATAATGGTTTCAAACAGAAGGCCAAAATAACTCTGAAGTTTCACCGATTTGCAATACAAATATCACAGGGAACAACATATTATTGCAGCGTTTATTATTCAGCTGTGTAACAAAATTGGTCAGGAGTCTGAACACTTTTGCAAGGCACTTTAACTATTTTTCTTGTAATCCATTAATGAAACTAAGGTTAAACATCTGAAGACCTCTTGTGAGAGCCAGTGGATTGATATTTTACTGTAGCATAAATGTCATTTCAAACACATTCCCCTGAAACTCCTGAAATAGTATATGCCATAAATGGAGGGACTGACAGCTGATCCCACATCCACAATGTGTGCCTGCTCCAAACACAATTTTTGACAGTTTTCTTTATCATAAAGGAACTATGCATGGCTTTATGCTCCTTTTGCTGGAAACATCTGCCATCCCACAAATCCTAGTTTGCAAAGGGTTTGAGCGAACCATGTTGATGTTCTGTGGTAATTTGTGTAACACAGTTCCTGTGTCAGCCTTGAGAAACTAACCTTATCTCCTGAAAGGCAGGGACCAGCAAAAGCCAGCTGCCACACAAAGCCTGGAGCAACTTCCTCAATGCCCACCCTAGTTCCCATGGTAAAATAGAGCATTCTCATGTTTGATTTTCAGTAAAGAAAAAAAATGCAGAATGCTTACTTATACTGTATTAATGTGAAACACCCACAGTTAGGAACTGGGTTCCTGGCATGATACAAAGGTACAAAAATACCCCAAAATTCCAGCTTGCAGTACTGACAGAAGTTACTTGCTGACACTAACATAAACATAGTGATGAAGCTGCTAAACTCAGAGTAGACAGGATTACTGCTTAAAACACATATATTTTAGTTGATTTAGCTAGCATGTTATTGTAGACATATCTAAGGTCACTGATCTGGTTCTGCAAGCTGGTCCTATGTACAAAGTACAGTTTTAATGGTATATTAGTTATTAAAGGCCATTTATAGCTTTTATTGGGTAGCTGGCAATCCCATCCCAGTAAATCGGTTCTAGAAGATCCTCCCCATCTGTTAAAGAGGGTAATACACTAGATGGTACCACTGTAAAACTATCTCTGTATGGTACTTTGAATTCCCTGGGTATCTGACTTTCCACCTAATTTCATATGACTATGTGCTTTAATTGTGCCCTGTTGAGACCCTTGGCAATCGTCTTACTATGGAGGGGTGGCGTGAGTGTGTGTATGTATGGATACTGGGATTCATTTGGAGGGCTTGAACTTGATCTTTTTTCAACCCAACTTAACTATATAACTATTCAGCACTACAGTATATCATAGATGAAAAATGAGTCCCTGCCTTGTAAAACCTAAAACGTAAGCTGTAATTCTTTTTGAAAACAGGTCTAGCTAAAAATCTTGGGGTATGTTTTGGGAAACCCTATGTATAAGTGACATATAACTAGATTTATGATGTCCCATTTTTAATAGAGACCAGTGGACATGAATAATATTGTCTAGATGTTCTATTCTTGGATGTTAACCATGCATGTATAAAATGTTTCCAAGCAAGGAAACACCCACAAGCCTATATGATGTCATTTACTAATAACATCATTTGTTTCCAAAATCCCCACATACATATATATACAGTGTCTGGTGTAGCTCAGCTTTTAGTATGATGTAGGCAATGATATCCTTATACAATTTGTAATTGGTCTCCTTTTAAAATGTTTAGATATTTCTTCAGCAGCTCCCCAGTTCAGAATTTCAGTTGTGAGGGTACAGTTTACCTTAGAAACCAGGCAGTGGTTTAAATGAGACTGGAAGATGACCAGGAGAGAACCTGATTATAAAAATAAGTAATAAAAAGTAACACAGGATGTTACAGACAGGAAAGTTGCTATTCATCTGACATCTGCCTTAATTTAAATACTTAGTAAACTACTGGCTTAGTTAGACACACCTTCACCTACTGTATCTAAGATGTACATATTAAAAAAAAAAAAAGTTGTTAATCATCTAGCAATCTGTTATCTCCCTTTCCAACTTTACTGTTTCTCCAAGGTATGCAGCTTCTATGAAGCACAGTTCGATAATGTGGAGTTTATCGGAGTGAACGTGATGCTTTCTGGAGATAAAGGCAACTTCCTCTAGCAGCAGATTAGATCAGCAGGCTCTTTTGTATCCGTGTCTAAAAACCCACACACCTCAGCACATTGCTGCTAGGTTTCCAGCTAAACCAGAATTCTGTATTTTCCAGAACAAGTGTTAAGTTAATTTACAATGACCCTGAAAAAGTTTGTACACACACAACTTGCTCGACCGCACACTTATGTCAAGTTGTTGCTGCGTTTGTTCTGTCACTATAGGATAGATTGGGGTCTGTTGAATCACGTGTTCATGACTTAATTGACCCCAATCTATGCCACAGTGAAAGAAAAGTTCTTACACATCCCACCTGTGCAAATTAGAAGATTGCACAAGAAGATGGGTCACAGTATCAGCAAAGGAAAAGCCATTCACATAAATACTTTTTGCTATTGTGCATATTGTTCCAGTTAGCCTTTTATTATAGTCTCCTATCTAATAATATGCAGTTAACATTGCATGTTTATTACATATGAATGCCTCCCTGGCATTTTGCAATATGGGAGGCCAGACTGTACAAGTATGAGCAACATTATGTAAACACCGGGAAGCACCCTAATAACTATGAATTCCCTCTTACTTACTGCAGCTCGCCTTCAGTGGAACAAATTCATTTACCCTACAAGCAGTCTTGACAAACGTAAGCAAACTGTTCTGCTAAAAGAATCTATAAATGAGAACTGATTCATACAGCCTAAGTAATGGCTCTTCTAAATGACCTTTCACTCGTCATTCCGCTGCAGAGGCTTTTCATGTATTCCACTGCAAGGGAACGAGTTAATGCATCCCATTCTGTTTGTACTCACTGCACCAATGGTAACCACTGAACTCATGGAGAAAGTAGATCACAATTTCTTTCCCCAGCTTGGCCATGATAGCACAAGGTACAGACCATGGTGTCAGAAGGTGAAGGTCAGTCCTGTCCTTAATGCCCACCATAGGGCAGGTGGTAAGGATAGGGCCTTGTTGAGGACATCTGCTGCTTCTTAATTTGTGCATCTGAGTGATGCACAATTTTAGAGGATATGAGAAGGGGGCACCTCCTGCATCTCATGAATACAACACTGTCCAACCAGCTACACAATGTAGTGCAAAGGCCTGCAGCAATTCTGTGATAGAGAAAGGCAGTGTGGAAATTGCAAAACAAGTGCAGTCCACTTTTTTGCACTGTGCACACTGCCTTAGAGTTTTAGGTTTTCTTGCAATGTTTAACCTTCTTATTTTAGTGCAGACTGTGGAGTTCTATTAAACTATTAAAAGTTTTCCTCTGTTCCAGTTACAGAAAGCATTCTTCCATAAAGATGAAGCGTGAATGCAGCATAATTTAAAGGCACTGATTCGGCAAGCAATGTCATTTTTAAAGAAAGCAGAGATCCTGTGAGCAATGAACGAAACAAAAACCAGCAAGACAAAATGTGTTTGGAAAACATTTTTTTTTTTGATGTGTGGCACATTCAACATCAAAACAGTACAACATTTCATGCTTTGAGAATATTATAACTTTATAGGGCTGAGCAAGATAACATACTGTACCTACCGATGCTATATATTATTCTTATTTTGTGATGGATGAGTCTGGGCATTGGCACATAGAGTGATTTCCAGAAAAATGTGTACCAATGTAACAAGTTCAGATGTTATCTGAAGTTTTCTTGCCCAAAACACGGTTAATACAATTTACAACTTCATCATTTCAGAGAGGTGAAATTTGTCTAGACCCTGATAGTATTTCACCAGTTATGTAATTAGATATTATTTGGCCCACAGCAAATAATTTTTCAGATCCCCAAAAATTTCTAGAGGTTGACTTGTTTTACTAGTATTTATTGAAATTGTTTATGATCTAGGGGCTCTAGTGGCCCGTATACCTCCTGGGCCCCCCTGCAGGCGCAGGGTCTGTTTCCTCGGCAGTTACGCTCCTGTATTTCATTTTATATACATGATGGTCTAAAAGAGACTAGAAGGTGCATGTTCTGTATACAGTAAGCACCACAACACAGTTAGAATCTTACCAATAGATTTTTCATTCGTGGAATTCTGTTGTGATGCTGCATTTGTAGACAGATCTTCAGGCACAGGCATGGGCTCATCTGGGTCATCCAAGCCATCGCTCATTGCAGGGCTTTGAGTTCCTGTAATATGATTTGAAATATCACTGAGCCAATTTTACATATATAATTATATATCTTATTTTAGTAATTTGAAATACTTCATTCCGGGCCCTCCGAAAGTTTTTCTGGTTGGGAACTTGGCATGTCCCTGTATGGGACCTGTTATCCAGAATGCTCGGGACCTGGGGTTTAATAATGAATCCTTCTGTAATTTGGATCTTCATATCTTAAGTCTAGAAAATCCTGTAAATATTAAATAAACCCAACAGGCTGGCTTTGCTTCTAATAAGGATACATTGTATCTTCATTTGGATCAAGAACAAGGTACTGTTTTATTATTACAGAGAAAAGGGGAATCATTTTTAAAAAAAAAGTATTATTTGGATAAAATGGAGGTGGCCTTTCTGTAATGCTGGTTAATGGTTTTCTGGATAATTAATCCCATATCTGTTCAAAAAAATGGTATGGCAGGGCCGGATTTACATTGCTGGCGTCCCTAGGCCCACTGCTGTTCATCGCCTCCCATACTTTGGGGCAAATTCACTAAATCGCGAAAATGCACTAAGATGTGAATTTGAGCTCAGGGTGGCGAACGGTAGTGAAGTAGCCAAGCCAGACAAAGCAAATTTACGCTAGCTATGCCTAATTTGCATACTGCGTGAACTTAAGTGTATAATAGAGGTGTATGTTACAGCCACTACATTACACTACACAATCCCAGGAAACCTTTAATAAATAAAGTAAAGTTGTCCTATTGCCCTACATGTGCCCCCTGTATAGTTGTGTTGCCATATGTAGGGGGGGGAAGGAGGGTAAAAAAAATTTCGATGTTTTTCAGACTATCACCCTACAAAAGGTAAAAGACGCCAGCGTTCTTTGGGACTTAGAAAAAAAAATTTTATTTTTTTTTTCAAACTACTACCTATTGTATTGAACTTCACCAGGTCTGACCTGGCGAAGTAACGACTAGCATAAGAAGTGAAGTTCAGAAAAATGTTCATCTTAGTGAATTAGCATAGTTGCGTCCCTTTGTCAGTGCGCAACTTCGCCTGGCGTAAGGGTGCGAAGTTGCGCAAGTCTCTCTACTTTGCTAGCGAATTTTCGCCAGGGACACTGTTAGTGAATCAGCGAAGTTGCGAATTGACGCTGGCGAATTAGCGCTAGTGTTAGACGCTTTGCCCTGTAGTGACTTTGTCCCTTTGCCCTTTATTTGCAAATTTTCATCATCAGGACTGGAGCAATGGGGATTGCTGCATGGGAAATTAAAAAAAACTATTGTATCTACTACGTATCCCTAGTGTTTCTGAATCAATGTGGGTGTGGCTGAGCAGCATGCCGCCCCCTAAAATCCTGCCACCCTAGGACCGGGCCTAGGTGGCCTTTCCACAAATCCGGGCCTGGGTATGTGCTTATTTATTAGGAGTGTTGCAAAGATGATCTGCACTCACAGAGCTTATACATTTTTATATGTGCATTTATTTTAAAGACTTTGTTAGTTATTTATTCCCATATACCCACCAGCTTTCCAAATTTTTTGCAACACCAGATATTAGCCAGAAAGGTTGTTATTATTGTATCCATAGATCAAATAATAAAGGTCAAAGAGTTGTCTTTTTGATAAGCAATGTACTGGCAGACAAAATTTGCCTATTGATCTTTTATTTGCGGAATGCACTGATGGTCTAATGTGTACAATATATAATCACATAATTCAGACACAACTCACTGTATATTAAACATTTATTTTTTATGCCACCTGAACTTAGTTAATTATGCAGTTGTTTCACATATGTGTAGACCAGGCATAACCCATTGAAGCCATTAGTAAAAATTTAGACCGCAAAAAGATTCCATTTGAGAATTTGTGTAAAACAATTTTCCACTCCATTTTTCAAGAGCCCACTGCTTAGTTTTACACTAGACTTCTTATATGCCTTAACTGAAAAGTATTACATGGTTATAGGTGGTGTATTTTTGCATAGCTTTCTAAAAAGACTTCTCAGAGAAAAATATTACATAAGTTTTGCAAGGTAACTCTAACAAACCCAAAGCACAGTCAGGGTGAAATGACACTATGGGGCAGATTTACTAAATTCACATCTATTCACATGAATGATTCGAAATTCGATCGAATTTTCAAAAAGATTTGAATTTCGAATATGCAAATTAGGTAAATTTGACAAGTGAATTCAGTAAATTCAATCGAATCAAATAATTTGAATAAAAATCTATTTGAATACTCGACTATCGAATTACTTCCCCTTTAAATTTTTATTCTACTGCCTAGTTCACCAGTTTCAATCAACCGGAGTAGCTTTGACGAATTTTGATCGAATTATAAAAAATGTTATAATTCGATCGTTCGACCAATCGAATTGCAGTAAAATCCTTCAAATTCGAATTTGAAAGATTTTAGTTCCCTAACTAACCCCATGGTCGAATTTCAAATTTTTTTCAATTCAAAATTCGACCAATAATAAATCTGCCCCTATGTTTTCCACACATGTAGCTTTTTTATAAGTAAAAAGGGCCTTGACCAAATATTGGACTGCACAGTAGGAATTGACCTGTAGACCAAAAAGCTACAGAGAACCAAAAGAGTTGTGTAAGTTGTTTTTTTTTTTTTAAAGAAACATTTAAAAGACAGCCAAGAAAACAAATTTGAATCCAGAAATTCATCACATGGTCTCAGATTTAATTACACTTATGGGAGGTTTTATTATTCATAATGCTTGGGACCTAGGGCCCGTATCACAATAACCTAATTATCAACAGTCTAATTTTTGTGGTTTTTGAAACCACAACTAAACTCACAAACTCTAAAACGACAATGTTGTGAGATTTAATATAAAATCCTAATAAAAAAGTACAAATGGAAAACTACACAGAACTCTGGGCTAAAATTCTTAAAATTCAAGTTTTACTGACAATTTCTAGTGAAAGAAACATACAATAACCTCTAAAAGTCCAAACTGAGCGTGGCCCAAAAAAAGCGCAGCTCCCATTAACTTCTATTGGACCATGACTAGTGATGGGTGAATCCCCCGTTTCGCCGAAAAATTGGCGGATGTCCAGCGAAATTCGCGAATTGGCGAAAAAAATCTGTGAAACGAAACGAGTCGCGTTTTTGACGTGCGTTGCGTCGTTTTCGTTGCGTTGCGTCGTTTATCGACGCGCGTCGCGCCGTTTTCACCGCGTCGCGTCAAAAACTACGCGCAACTGTTTTTTTTCGGCGAATTTTTTTGGCGAATTTTCGCTGGTGTTTCACGAATTTATTCGCCAGCAGCGAATCGCGGGAATTCGCCGCAAATTCGCCTCTAACGAATAAATTCGCCCATCACTAACCATGACAACTTTTACCTGGCTAAGTTTTGTATGAATAATGAGAAAACCTCAAATTTTTTGAGATTTATGGGAAAAAAACGAAATCCAATTGTTTGTAAATGGCCCCCTAAAGGGCAGATTTACTATTGGTCGAATTTGAGGGTTAATTAACCCCTGAATTCGACCATCGAATTTTGGTTGAATTTTAACCCTTCAAATTTGAATATTTAATTTGACGGGTTTTAATGAAATTCATTCGATCGAATAGGAAAAATTAGATTCAATCGAAAATTGACCTTTTTGATCCATTTTCGAAAATGCCCTTAAAAAAAAATTTGCTGGTCAAAATTCAATTTTTTTTTTTTTAATTCGAAATTCGACCCTTAGTAAATCTGCCCCTTAATCAATAAAGGGATACCGTCATGGGAAATGTTTTATCAAAACACATCAGTTAATAGTGTTGCTCCAGCAGAATTCTGCACTGAAATCCATTTCTCAAAAGAGCAAACAGATGTTTTCATTTGGAAATCTGACATGGGGCTAGACATATTGTCATTTTCCAAGCAGCCCCTAGTCAAGTGACTTGTGCTCTGATAAAATTCAGTCACTCTTTACTGCTGTACTTCAAGTTGGAGAGATATCATCCCCCTCACTTTCCCCCCAGTAGCCTACCAACAGAACAATGGGAAGGTAACCAGATAACAGCTCCCTAACACAAGATAACAGCTCCCTGGTAGATCTAAGAACAACACTCAATAGTAAAATCTTGGTCCCCCTGCAACACATTCAGTTACACTGAGTAGGAGAAACAACAACTTGCCAGAAAGCAGTTCCATCCTAATGTGCGGGCTCTTTCTGAAAGCACATGACAAGACAAAATTACCTGAGGCGGCTGTCTACACACCAACTAAAAAAAAATACACTCATTGGTCCAGGAATAAAAGTTTATATTCTAGAGTGAATTATTTACAGTGTAAACAGTGCCATTTAGAAATAAAAACGACATCATAAAAATCATGACAGAATCCCTTTAAATAAACCCAATAAGATTGTTTAGTCACAATAATGGATTTATGCAGCTTAGTGGGGATCATGTACAAGATACTGTTTTATTATTACAGAGATAAAAAGGAAATTGTTAAAAAAAAGTATTTGCTCGTAATAGATAATAAGGGAGTTGGTCTTCTGATTTCTAGGTTTCTGAATAATAGATCCCATATGTCCCAACTATCCTGTATTCATTGGACAGTCCTGATTTTGACAGCTCAACTCGCAATCCCGGCTTGTTACAGATCTCCTGCACTGAAAAGCCAGAAAAATAGACGTTTCTAACTTAATTGGCTTTTGGCAGAGAACCCAAAAGAGCTACCAGGTGCACTTGGATACTTTTGTAACAATTTAAAATAAGCAAATACGTTATTGGAGCAATATAACACAACAGGTCTCTTGGGGAAACTGTCTAGCAGCTTAAAGGGTAATTCACTTTCCTTAGCAAAACTGTAATAACACATAAAAACCACAGAAATGTGTTCAAACTTTCATAACCTGCCAAACTTTGTAAAATGAACATGGCAATTAGGAGGTGTGACCTCAAAAATGTACATGGTAAAAAATTTTGGTGCTACACACGGCAAATATTTTTGTCCCTCTTTCTATTTCCAAAATGTTGGGATGTATGCATACCTGAATATGATTCACTGTGCCATTAGAAGAAAAAGCAGAACAGAAATAAAGGGAGAATATTGGAAGGATTTTCTACCTTCATTGCAGCTAAATACATTTGTCATTGCTAACAAATGATGTTTCTTAAAAAAAAATATTTTAACATTGTTCCTAGTTCCTTGTAAAATAATTACAATCGTGTTTCAACGACAATACAAACACACCAATGACAAATGACTTAGATTCCCTAACTGAAATTTTAAGCAAATACCATAACATGTGTTATCTGTACAACTGCCCTAGTTTATGTGAACAGAAGAATTTGTCCGTGCCATACGTTCCAGGTGTACTAGGCATAATCTGTAAAGCTAGAGAGCAATGTTAAAATAATGTCAATAAAAATGAAGAATTTAGAGTCCAATCATTATTCAAAGAACCAATTATTCTGCGTGCCAATTCCTATAGCTGGAACAGGATGGAATAAGTAAAGACAACACTCACAAAACACGTAGGGCATTTACGCTAAACTTGCTCAAACTGAACTGATCATCTGTGTACGCCGTCCCACCATGGTGACTGTAGTTTTAACTACCATGACTTACTTTGATAGGACTTTACTGACCAATAAACATCTTCAAGAACCGATTCACTGTACACAGAAACAGTTTGTGTGAAAGTATTACTAACTCTACATTTTTCGATTTTTTTTTTCCAGAGGAAAACTCAATTCAAATTGCGTTTTTGGGTCGGTAACATTCAATTGAATTTTAGATGTTTGAGTTTTTTCATAACTAAGCTCCCATTTGAGTTGTGAGTAAATTTGAGTAAAAAAAAAACAGTACTCTAAAATTTGACCTTTGATAAATAAACAGTACCCCTGACTATTTTACACCTTCCTAACTACTAGTATACTACTTTATCCTATTTGCCTCAGAGGGGGAAAATGCCTTCCTGACTCCAAGATGTAGTAAGAGCTGTTTTCAATAATGTATTTCTTCAGTTGCTAAAAAACCATCCAAACCCTTCTTGAAGATATTTACAAGGGCTACGTTTTATTTTTGAGAATAATTCTGAAAAAAACAAATAGAGAACAACCACAGCAAGAACACATTAAACTTCAGTTTGGAAATAATACCCATAGTCAACAGAATTCACAAGTAAAACTAAAATTAGCTTTGCATTATAGAGAAATAGTAAAAGGATTAACCATCCAAAGACCTGAACTGTCATTTCAAAACTGGAACTTTTTGCAATAACTCGAGCTTCCTTGGCTACTGGCTACAAAGTCTGTTTAACACAAGCCACCAGTACAAACCTCATAAACACTGCTGCATTTGGTTTAACCGTGTGGTTTTGTAATGCAAATATATAGTTTGCGAAGAAAAACTGGAACACTTTTCTTTAAATAACTGTTAAAGCACTTTTGTCTTGTGGAAATGACTATACTTGTGCAATTTTACACGTTGGAGTAGACAGAAGTATTTTACAACTAACAATGTAAGTAACAAATATTCACATGTGAACTGCTGCTCTTATTTGGCAAAACACTGCCAGTTAATGCAGATAACATCTCAGCCTTTCGTTCCTTGGAGGTGCCGGATACTGTTCCGTTAAATATATCTCACTTTTTGCTCTTTTCATTTCACAACTGCAACAGTTCCTACGATCAGATATTAGTTTCAGAAAAGGCAGAGATGTGTGAACTAAATGAGGTTTATGTGGGTTGTGTTTTTCTGCTATCAAGAAGAGCTACTTGCTGACTTTCCAAAATATAATGAAAAAAAAAATCCATTTTATTTTCTTTGCTATGACTGAATCTTACAATGGATATCTGGAATCATTTTGCAACCTAAAGCCATGGTTATATTGGCATTAAATGGACTGAAGGTAAAATGTATGATACAGAAACCCTGTATGATTAATACTCCCTCCACACTCCCATGATACAGATTGTGAACCAGTGCACAATATAGATCCATTGTAGTTTGACCCATGTGCTTGCTGATTTGCACACTATGAGCAGACAGCTTGGCGGAGGTGTAATGAAATGGAGGTCTATTTTTCTGTGAGAGCAGCTTACACAGCAAACCTTGGAAAGCACAGAGGCTGTTGTGGGTGCACTCCATTGCCAGCTATTAGGCAAGTGCGATCTGGCGAAAATTGTTCCAACCATACAAAAAAGGGGCCAATTGAGGCACATTCTCTGATACCTTGCTTTACTAAAATTTGTTTTGCAATGCATACGTTTTTAAAAACAAGGGTTTTTAGGCTAAGCCACTATATTCCATTAAATGAGAACTAAACCCTAAAAATGAATAGGGCTAAAAATGCCATATTTTTTGTATACTGAACTTATTGCACCAGCCTAAAGTTATAACAGCAGCAGACTTCAAACTCGTCACAGGGGGTCACCATCTTGGAAAGTGTCTGCGACACTCACATGCTCAGTGGACTCTGAGCAGCTGTTGAGAAGCTAAGCTTAGGGGTTTTCGCAAATTATTAAGCAAAAAATGAGGTTGGCCTGTAATATAAGCAGATGCTACAGAGCTGATTATTAAATTCTGATGCTAATTGCACTGGTTTCTGTGCTGCTGTGTAGTAATTCTCCATATTAATTAACAATAAGCCTTATACTGTGACATTTATATTCTATGAGTACTGTATATTTTGAGATGGTCCCTAAACTTAATAACTGACAGCAGCACAAAGCATGTGCAGCAGAAAAGAATGAGGAGCTACTGGGGCATTTTGGAGACACAGATCCTTACTGCTAAAGAACTGTGGTTGCCTGGGGCTGGTACAGAAGCCCAATATATAATGTATAACATTTCTAGCCTACTTCTGTAGTTTAACTTTCCTTGTCCTTTAAGATAAACTTCATGGGGCAGATTCACTAAAAGGCGAAGTGGCCAACAGCAGGGACCTCACTAATTCACTAACAGGCAGAGAGGACAATTCGCTAATGAACAAGACCATTGCTAGCGTTTGTTCGCACCCTATCGCCAAGTGACTTTTTGCTCTGGTGAACTGTTGTTACTCCATAAATTCCCCAAGGTGTTGATTTTATTGAACGTTACCTCTGTTGCCAGAGTTTCCTTTGCAACCTCGAACTGATAAAACGAGGCTACATCTTCCTCAATTTTATATCAGTAAAACCATACCATGTATGCAGGAAATGTATTAAAGTTGTAAAAAAGCTTTACTTTTTTTTTTTTTAAAGTGGGATTGCCTTCAAAAGTCCGAAATATTAAAGATTTATGTGTGACCAATTTTTTAAAACTAATTTGAGGCATATACCATGTTTGTTTAAGGGTGGGCTCATGTCTAGGGCATTAGAGTATCTCTACTGTCATTATTATGGCTCAGTGGACATGTGTTTGAAAAAGTGGCCACCTCAAGCATTTGCACCAACATTACTAATGAAGATGTCCATAAGACTTTTAGATTCCTGTCCTATTCAGATTAACCTAAGCGCAATAGTGCTAGCAAAGTGAACAGAGCTTTGGTGTCACAGACAGATCCTTAGCTGTTGTAGCTCTAATAGAGAAGAGAACATTAGGGGACAGGTTTGGGAAGGGAAGCTAAGGTTGTATGTTGATCAAATCCAAGAACAATCTTGTGTCTCTTCAAGAGGGGAAATTAATATTTGTGGTGTGATGTTTATTCAAAAGTGTCTATACTGCTGATAGAAATTGGCACCCCAATAACATTCTTTGGTGGTACTTTTGGTTTTGTGCTTCTACAGTTCCTCAAATTGGCTATTGAGATCCATGACTGAGACTCTAATACAGGACATACCCTGCCGGCATCTCTGAAAGCATAGATTGTATTCCATTTTTAGTAGGGGTACTCAAGATACTCAAATAAGCCACTCCACTATGTGGAGACAACTTACTGTTCCACTGGTGTTTTACATGCACTAGGTATAAACTGTGTTAAAAAAAGAAAGGCTATTTTATTAAAAAACTCCTCCAACAACATCTGTACAGGTAACTTCGGTGTGGAACAGTTTTCAGAGAGTTGTGGGAAAATTCAGTTTTTGCTCAAAGATCTACAATATGATACATGAGACATTCTTGCATCTGGGACTATATTTGTTTTAGTTATTACTTACTAACTAAAAGAAATGGGAATATAATTTTTTTTTAGTAATTACTTACTAACTAAAAGAAATGGGAATATAAAACCCTGCATAGCTACTACAAACTGCCTTCTGTATCTTTGTTCAGGTTTATTAGTTAATACCACGTCCACTCCTCAAGGTATGTTAGTGGTTAGGTGCATGGCTCATGTGGTGTATTCTCTGCAAGCATATTTCTGGTCTTCACAATGTAAACCTCTGCACAGGCAGTTTCCATTACGAATGACAGGCTCCTCATCAGTATTTGGGCTCCTCTCCACTTGAAAATGTTGGGTGGAGAATATGCTTTGTGGGCTGGAAGCGTTAATGCTTATTTAACGTAAACTCCATTACTCTCCATTGTCTCATAGGACAACT
Source organism: Xenopus borealis (assembly GCA_024363595.1). Taxonomy (NCBI): domain Eukaryota; kingdom Metazoa; phylum Chordata; class Amphibia; order Anura; family Pipidae; genus Xenopus; species Xenopus borealis. The sequence goes on along the minus strand of CM044441.1, from coordinate 59,377,995 downwards.
TTATTTTATTTATTAAAGGCTTCCTGGGCTTGTGTAGTGTAATGTATTGGCTGTAACATATACTTCTATTATACTTTTAACATTATAGCCATATGCTAATTAGGTATCACTAGTGTAAATGCTCTTTGCCTGATGAAGTAATGGTAGCGCAACTTTGCTACGTTTTGCCTCCCTGAGTGCAAATTCGCATTTTAGTGAATTAGCGGTGGACTGGAATTCACCTGGCGAAGTGCGGTGAAGGCGTCGCTAGAGAATTTCCGCACTTTAGTGAATTTGCCCGATAGTATTCTGCCATTGTATAGAGAAAGTGACCTGTTTAGCGAAGTCTATCATGAATTATCTCAGATTACTATAAAAATAGTTAGTACTGATGCTAAAGTATACTTGTAGATAGTTTGTATAAATTAGAAAACAGTTTAATTATGTCCTTAACCCTTTGAGTGCTAGAACTGTATGCAAAGCATTGGCAAGCTGCATTTAGCAGACTTAAAAGCTAAATATCTTTCAGTGATCTCACCTGACATTTGGGTAATATCCTGTGCCTCATCTGTTTCCATGTTTTTCTGGTTATCTGCAAATTAAATTTAAAGACTGTTAAGGACGGTTGAATTAAAAAAAATCCCCTAAAAACTCATATCTAAAATGATTAGAATATTCTCCTTCTATGTTCTTTCTTCTGTTCTTTCCTGGGTATCAGACAGCAGCAGACCTTGATCTTTTCATAAAGAAAAACTGAATTACAAAGATGTATAAAAAAATATCATTATGAGCACAGGAGGACCAAATTTGTTATTTATTGTTAATTTCCTACTGCATAATAACCCAAAATGCAAACTGACTGCAACAAAATTAAGCAGAAAATTAAATGGCCCTGGGTCATTGTAGGCACAGAATTCATTCTCTCGGCTGATCTATAGTTATGTTCCTTTTAATTTACTGAGCATGCATCGATGAACCTTGAGTCAGTTTGGTGACACGCGTACAATCAGCAATCAAAAACGAAAGCAATTTGCTGAAGAATGTCTCATTTGCTCAGGCAGGGCTGCATATCTGAGCAGCAGCAGTTGCTGCCTCTATTAATAATAAATACACCTCAAGCAGTGGCAGATGGGCAAAACAGAAACTAGGGTCTTTACTGCATAAAAAAAACTTCAAATCAGACTATAATGGTGCTTTTCTACTTATGGAGAAGTATACCTCCCAAAAATAGCAAGGCATACCCAGGGGAGAGATGCAAGACCTTCCTGTTTTACTAAACAGATGGCTTTACAGTTTTGGAACAAATAGTAGGAAGCATTTGCCCCCCTGTTGCAACATATAATGTTGTGGAGACTCACTAGCAAATGACAGGAAACACTAGGGAAATATAGGCTGGGGGTTAACTGGGTAGAAAAAAGGTAAAAGTTTAGTTAAGCATTAAGGTCAGTAGACTTAAGTCCAACATTCACCTGGTGCACATCTGTTGACTCCCAGTATGACAGCATCCCACTGTCAGGCAGGTATTGTCAGAACATCTGCCATATTGATTTAAAAATTGTTTTAAGATGGTATAAAAGAAATGTTAAATCATTGAATATGTTTTGCCCTTGCTGCAAAATGAAAAAAGCACTGTAGTAATGTTGTGGTTATGTACATGGCTACCACTGGACCCAATGCATACAATTTTTGGTTCCTGCCATGTGTGGGCCCATTCTGAACAGTGCTGATCTTTTTGTTTCAGGTTTAGAAGTAAACCCTGCTGATGGCTGGGCTAACACTGCAAATTACAATGAGACCTGGACTTCTAAAATAAACAGCATATGACTAGGTATGCACGGGACTTGTGTTTGGCTACCTTATTTTATACCATCTAAGGAATATACATTGTTTAAGCTCTTACACATAATTGTTACAGAATAGTTCAGCGATCCTAAAAACTTTAGAAAGGTACTAGTGTAACTCAGAATACAAAAGAAGGTTTAATGCCTTAGTTGTAGTGACACTTTTATGAAGATCGGTCTCGAAAAATGTCTCACATTCCAGTATTGGCCCCAACATTCAATTTGCAGTCAGAAAAATACAACACACAGGGAAAGGTTCAGAGTGAGTGTTGTACTAAGCATAAGGTTGTGAGTGAGTGTTGTATTAAAGGGATCCTGTCATGGGAAAAAAATTTTTTTCAAAATGCATCATTTAATAGTGCTGTTCCAGAAGAATTCTGCATTGAAATCCATTTCTCAAAAGAGCAAACAGATTTTTTTATATTTCATTTTGAAATCTCACATGGGGCTAGACATATTGTCAATTTCCCAGCTGCCCCAAGTCATGTGACTTGTGCTCTGATAAACTTCAATCAGTCTTTACTGCTGTACTGCAAGTTGGAGTGAAATCACCCCCTCCCTTTCCCCCACCCGCAGCCTAACAAAAGAACAATGGGAATGTAAACAGATAACAGCTCCCTAACACAAGATAACAGCTGCCTGGTAGATCTAAGAACAGCACTCAATAGTAAAACCCATGTCCCACTGCGTACTATTCAGTTACATTGAGAAGGAAAAACAACAGCCTGCCAGAAAGCAGGCACAAGTCACTTGCTGGCACAAGTCACATGACTGGGGCAGCTGGGAAATTGACAAAATGGCTAGCCCCATGTCAGATTTCAAAATTGAATATAAAAAAAATTTGTTTGCTTTTTTGAGAAATGGATTTCAGTGCAGAAGTCTATTGGAGCAGCACTATTAACTAATGCGTTAAAAAAAAAAAACATGTTTTCCCATGACAGTTTCCCTTTAAGCATAAGGTTGTGAGTGAGCGTTGTATTAAGCATAAGGTTGCAATCCAGCAAAGATAAAACTTCACATTTTTAAATACAGTACAACAACATAACTAAAATAACAAGGACTTAAAATACTTAGGTCAAACCCACTTCCTAAAAACTACCTACTCTTCCCTTCCTGAGACTTACAGCAATCCCACTCTCTAAGGACCTGTATTAAGGGCTGTTACATTTTCTAAGGACTTGTATTGAGGGCTTGTAGGCTTCCTAAGGACTAGTCTGTACACTTCCTAAACACTTTCATTTAGTAGTGGTCCATTTCCTGACGACTTGTACAGAGGGCTTCTACACTTCCTAAATGCATGATTGGTTATGTAAATAGCAATGATACCACTTCTAATACTGCTATAGTACTTTTTCAAGACAACAACATTCTTAAATAGTAACACTATAACTAGTGCTTCTAAACTATTATAAGCACACCAGGTTCACAAATGACAGACAAAGGGGGTATACTAATAGACATTATACAGGTATGGGATCTCTTATCTGGAAACCTAATACGCAAATTATGCGAGGGCAATCACACATAGGGAGTTATTTATCAAAATCCGAAATGTTCTCATGTTTTAGGGCTAGAGCAGACGGGGAGATTCGGGGGCAATTTGTCGCCTGGCGACTTCTCGCCGCAACTTGTAGCCCCCGAACCTCCCCGAATAGCCAAGTCCTGGGGCGCACCGGCGTTACTTGAAAACGCCGGCGCCTATTCACACGGAGCGGCGCGCTTTTTGAAATCGCTCCAAATTGCCTCACGAGTCAATTTGGAGCGATTTCAAAAAGCACGCCGCTCCGTGTGAATAGGCGCCGGCGTTTTCAAGCAACGCCGGTGCGCCCCAGGACTTGGCTATTTGGGGAGGTTCGGGGGCTACAAGTCGCGGCGAGAAGTCGCCAGGCGACAAAATGCCCCCGAATCTCCCCGTCTGGCCTTAGCCTTAAAGTCCAATTAAACTAGAATCCACAATTTAAAATTGTATTTTTATAATTAAATAAAACAAAAAAAAATTTGACACATGAAAAGATTTTTTTGTGCAATCGTCAGAAAAGCCTGAAATATTCAGATTATTCGAAGAAAACCAAGCGCAGACCATAACGTTCAAATTGCAAATAGGACCTCTGCCTTTAACTTCTACAGGAACTCGACAGGTTGAAGATCGATTATTTTCAGATTCAGAATTTTTGCATTCTCAAGGTACAGTATAATAAATCTTGAAAAATTTGAGGTATTTTTCACAAACATTTGGGATTTTATAGTAAACAAAAAAGTTTTTTTGAGTTTTTAGTATTCCAACTTTAATAAATAACCCTCTTAGAGTACATTTACAGTAAATCATGCTATTTTTAAAAACAATATTTACTATTTCTCTGCAATAATAAACCAGTGCCAATAGATTGAAGGCCTGACCCAGTGCGCAGTCTGCCATATGTATGCAGATTTGGAATAAGAGTTCCAAAATGCTTACCTCTGGGAGTCTGGGTGGATGTAAATTGGAGCAAATTGCAATTTGTTCCTCTAAAGTGGCAACACTGCAGTTATTTGACAATCTTGAAAGGAGTCTCTTGTTCACTGAGCAGGATCAAGCGGGGTGAGATAGTTTGGGGAAGAACAGCAGCAGGATATTGAGGCAGCTAGCTGAGTGACAGAAAATCTTAGGTGTGCAAAAAGAAAAGGGAGACTGATCCTGGGTTTATACATCCCAACAGGTTTGAGAGTGAACTCTGGATTGGCAATTCTAGATGGGGCTGATCTCTCAGCCAGGAGACCAGTTTCTCTAGTGATGGTGGGGAGGAGAGCAGAGTCAGGCCTCAGCAGATTGTGGTTGTAAGGGATTCAATTATTAGGAAAGTGGATCGGGTAATCTGTCGTCCGGATCGCTACAACCGAACAGTTTGCTGTCTACTTGGTGCCAGGGTTCAGCATGTGGTTGATCGGGTAGACAAATTATTGTGTGGGGCTGGGTATGACCCAACATTCTTAGTACATATCGGTACTAATGACAAGATAAATAGTAGATTGAAGAGTGAGTTCAGGGATCTAGACTCTAAGATTAAGGGAAGGTCTTCCAATGTCATTTTTTCAGAAATTTTGCCTGTGCCACGTGCAAGTTTAGGGAGACAGCAGGAGCTTAGGGAACTAAATGTGTGCCTCAAGTCTTGGTGTAGGAAGGAAGGGTTTGGGGTTCCTAGAGCACTGGGCTGATTTTTCCTTGGGGTACAAGCTATACAGTCGTGAGGTTGGAGGAGTGTTTAAACTAGTCAAGTGAGGGGTGGGTGAGAGAAAGAATTATGGGGAAGCTAGGGTAGATGGGGTAGTGGGATTAGTAAGGGGTCATGGGGAGGAGTGAGGGGGGCATACAGTTTATCAGCTAAGGAGGTCCCTCTGTTACAAGGAAAACAGACTAATACTAACAATACATATAATTCCCCTCAAAGTAATGCACATTTAAAAAGTAAAAGTAGTAACCTCTGCTGTATGCTGGCAAATGCAGGAATAATAGGAGACCTAGAATTGCATGCTCTAAAAATTATGATATAATTGGTATCACTGAGACCTGGTGGGATGAAAGATGTGACTGGACTGTGAGTTTAAATGGTTACACCCTTTTTAGGAGAACAAAAATGGGAAGTCTTTAAAATGCTGCTTAATAAATATACATGTCAGAATATTCTGCTTGTAAGCAAGGACTGTTGTTACAAAGCAAAACCTTTTTGGTTCAATAGAAGTGTTGAGGTGGGTAAGAAAAGATGTTCTTTTAAGGCTTTCAAGTTAGCTGGGACAGCCAAATCATTTATAAGGTACAAGGAGGCCAATAAATCATGCAAAAAAACAGATAGGCAAGCTAAAATAAATATGGAAAAGGATATCGAGGTAAGCAGTAAAAAGAATCCAAAATTATTTTTTAAATATGTTAAAAAAATGAAGCAGGAAGGGGTAGGACCTTTATTATCAAAGGGGGTCGGCTCAGATTCTGAACGCATACTTCGTCTGTCTACACAAATGAGGAACCAGCTAATGAAGGTTTCCTTAATTAATAGTCCCAAATCTAATAACGCATCCAATGATGCATTGCTCAGACATGATGAAATTCAAAAGAGACTAGAACATGTTAAGATAAACAAAGGTCCAGGGCCAGATGGGATTCATCCCAGGGTAATTATCAAGCTTAGCTCTGTGATTGCAAAACCTCTCTACTTCATTTTTCAGGATTCATTGAGGTCTGGTCATGGTGCCGCTATTCAAAAAGGGATCCCGTTCTCAGACTGAAAACTATAGGCCAGTTAGTCTGACGTCAGAGGTAGGAGAGCTTTTCGAAGGATTAATAAAGGATAGAATACTGGACTTCATAGCAAATACTAACTTAATATCTTTTTATGAGAAGATAAGCAGGGACCTCGATTCTGTGATGGCAGTGCATGTGATTTACTTCGACTTTGCTAATGCATTCAATACAGTGCCACACAGAAGTTTACAGGTTAAATAAAGGAATGTTGGCCTGGAACTAGTGATGGGCGAATCTATCTCGTTTCGCTTCTCCGAAAATTTGTGAATTTCCAGCGAAATTCACGAATTGGCGAAAAATTCGCGAAACGAGTCACGGCATGGTTTTTGACGCGCGTTGCGTTGTTTTTGACTCGTAGTTTTCTACGCGCGTTGCGTCAATCGCGACACGTTGCGTCGGTTTTAACGCACGTCACGTCATTTTCTGCGCGCGACCTGCGAATTCGCGCCTGGCGAATAAATTCGCACATCACTACCTGGAACATAGTATTTATACCTGGCTAGAGAACTGGCACAAAGAGTGGTGGTAAATGGAACATTTTCTAATTGTACCAGTGTTGTACCGCAGGGCTGTGTACTGGGTCCCTTGTTTTTCAACTTGTTTATTAATTACTTTGATGTGGGCATTTAAAGTATGGTTTCTATTTTTGCAGATAATACTAAATTGTGCAGAACTATAGTTTCCATGCTGAAACTCTGCAGAGTGATTTGTCTAAGTTGGGAAACTGGGCGGCAAACTGGAAAATGAGGTTGTGTTGATAAATGCAAGGTTATGCACTTTGGCAAAAATAATATAAATGCAAGTTGTATACTAAATGGCAGTGTGTTGGGAGTCTCCTTAAATGAGAAGGATCTTGGGGTTTTTAAAGATAAGTTTTCCAATTCTGGGCAGTGTCATTCTGTAGCTACTATCGCAAATGAAGTTCTGTTTTGCATAAAAAAGGGCATAAACTCATCTGGAGTATGCAGTGCCGATTTGGACTCTAGTCCTTAAGAGGGATATAAATGAGCTAAACTGGTTAGAGGGATGGAAGACTTAAATTATGAGGGTAGACTGTCCAGGTTGGGGTTGTTTTCTCTGGAAAAAAGGTGCTTGCGAGGGGACATGATTACACTTTACAAAATACATTAAAGGACATTATAGACAAATATCAGGGGACATTTTTACCCATAAAGATGATCATCGCACCAGAGGCCACCCCTTCAGACTAGAAGAAAAGGACTTTCATTTTAAGCAGTGTAGGTGGTTCTTCACAGTGAGGACAGTGAGGTTGCCAGTTAAAACAGCCAATAACCATGAAAATGCTTTGAGGCTTCAATTGTATTGCCCTTTTTTATATTCCAACCTTCTCCTATTCATCATCCAGTCTGTCTTTCAAACCACTGCCTTGCTTCTAGAATAAATGGGACCCTAGCATCCAGATACCAAAGTACTGCTGAACAAAAAAAATACAAAAATAGAAAAAGACCAATTGAAATTTTTATAAAATATCACAGTCTACGCCATACTAAAAGTACATTTTTGAGTGATCTCATTAAATACTTTCATTATTCCACATCTGTAATGATATCCTTCCCTAAGACTACATAACTAGGTATATAGGTACTAGGTATATACCAAATAATCTGTGGCTAAGAGGTATGCAGAGAGAACAAACAAGATAGCTCTGAACGCCTACAGTTAAAGGAAAACTTTGCCCCCAAAATGAATATTTAAGCAACAGATAGTAGTAGTAGATAATATCATATAAAGTAACATATTAAAGAATCTTACTAAACTGGTATATATATATATATATATATTTATTTATTTATATTTAGGTTAATATTGACCTTTTACATCTCTTGCCTTGAACCACCATTTCATGATGGTCTGTGTGTCCCTCAGAGATCACCTGACCAGAAATATTTCAACTCTAACTGTAACAGGAAGAAGTGTGGAAGCAAAAGACAGAAGGCTGACCTTTAATTGGCTCATGTGGTCCTACATGTTTGGATTGTTTGTGTGCACTGTGAATCCTACGATCCTGGGGACAGCCCTTATTTTTTAAAATGCCAATTTTCGATTTAGGATGAGCCAATGGCACATGCTACTAAAAAAGTATATTATTATGAAATTGGTTTGTTTACATGAAGCTGTTTTATGTAGTATCTTTTTATAGAGACCCACAGATGCAGCCATGTGGATTTGTGTGCTAAATGCGTTGTGACTCAGGGTTAATTGAAGAAACTGTGTTATCTAAAATTATCCTAACTCATTTAATGCATTTAACCTTTTCATTAACATACCAAACCACCAATGGTGAACTCTTTAATTGGATGGGATGCTGTGACACAATATTCTGTGTTAAGTGGGAAAAATGGGATAGATGAGTTATTCTGTGACAAACACACAATCCAAAGTGGCTTCATCTGTACATTGTTTGGGGGGTATAGTCTGGTAGCATGTGCGTTATAGCATAGTATTCATTCAGTTTTTTTTTTTCATCTTCTGAAAACTTAGAGCTGTTTAACAAGAAGTGAAATATGTTCTGGCTCATGACTTCACTGCACACACCCATAGGAAATGAGCAATTTCATGAAGGAACCGGATTTGGCTTTACACGTTCTCTTGCCTGTTGTGTGCTCTCTCTGTGTTGCAAATAATGCACTAAAGGTAGTAAAGTGCAATGTAGTATAAGTAATAATCATGGCTCTACACGTGCTGCTATTAAATTAATATTTTGCCGATGAGGACTAGTTGTGATACAGGTGAAAATATGTTTGATCCTCTCAGAGTTGTAGCTTTCCCCCTTGTGACACCTTAAGAAATTTAAAGTTTCTTTTTTTTTTTTTGGTAAATAGTTTAATTTACTTTTGGGCAATTACAGGTGACATACATATACCTTAAAAGTTTTTGTCAATCCATAAAGTTCATGCAATTCTAAATCATATTTAACCATCATGAAAGTGTGTTGGTACGTATGATATAGTGTTGATATATTATGTTCAGTAGAACCCCCGTTTTACATCCCCTGATTTTAAGTTTTCCCTTATTGTGTTTTTTTTTGTGGTCCCACCTATATAATATGTTTAATACATTTCCATGATTTTACATTTTCCTGGATTTTACACCATTTTTTCTTGTCCCCTGAAAAACGTAAAATGGGGGTTCTACTGTAGTTTTTTACAATGAATATTTCATTCACAGAGTAGGAAAATGGGAGCATGTGCTCACAAACATGGAGTAAGCATACAGACCACATCACTTACATCAGTTCCTGCCACTGTGCAATTCACCATCAAGTAAATTAACACAATGGTCAGTTCCATCAAGAGCCAAACGATCTACAAGAACGTTACTAGAACATAACTAGCTCCTTCAACAGAAACCTGCAGGAACATGAGGAGAAAATACAAACAGCACAGTAAATGCTCTCTTTGAAATCTTGAAATGAATGCTTTGTGATACTGTGCTACTATGACTGACACAAGCCTGTGTATCAATATGGAATTCGAATTGCATGTGTGGGATCTATTAAACAGTAGACATTTTCTGTATTCACTTTTGCTTTTTGTCTATAAAATGAAAACACATTGTATTTGATGTTAAATAAGCTAGCATAAATTTGTATGTGGCAAATGAATCCAATTTGTTTTTTTTATCTGGATTTTTTTTTATTTTTAAGAATCTTAATGCATAATGCTTCACATTATGGAAAAACCTGTTATTTAAAAAAAACTCCAGGGTCCAAAGTATTTGTATTATTGATCCCATACTTGTACTAACAAATAATTTTATATATGTTTCACTACGTGACTATAAATCTGTGATACTGGTTTCTGCAATATACCAAGCATATTGTTATACAGGCATATTCTCTTCTGAACTTCTAACTTCAAAAAGTATTGTATAACCTAAAAGAAAGGAAGAATGCACTAAAGTTGCTTTTCTTTTTTGCTGAAAATAGCAAAATCTGCATCACATGTTTAAAGTTCTCTCATATTCTCTCATATTATGTAATGCTTACACTTTAACTTCACATGCTTTACTAGTGCAATTCCGCAGACATTTCCATTTCTGCTGCTTGCAAACTTTATAAAGAATTATACCATGTAAGTTTTTTACTATTTTTGTAGATGCTCTTATACATTCAGAAAGAAGACAGCTTGTCATATGTCCTAAAAAAGAAAATATGTGCAAAAACACAGGAGCAAACTGCCAATTGTTTTCACTTTGCTCCCTTTGCACAGTGTCTGTGGGAGCTGGCCCTTCCCCCACTGTATTTCCCCACCACACTGTATTCATGATGGGTTGGGGGAGGCACATAGGCATCCCTCCCTCTACCTATTCACTAACTTGTGTAGGTTGCCAAACAGACTGTACTTACAGTACTGCCTAAACTATAACAGGAAGCAAGGACAGGGCTACTTTGTGACAAATTTTTAATCCAACATACAGTGCAAAAATAATTATAAAAGGAAAGTTAAACATTGATATTGTGTCCCTAATTGCTTTAGCACTTACACCTGCGCTCATTGTAAATCCATTGTCTCAGTAATCCAGAGACAGATTACCGAGAAAGCTCTGAATTACAGAAAGGCCATCTCCCTTAGATAGATGGACCTGATCAATTTATGAACCAGTGCTGAGTACAGGTATGGGATCCGTTATCTGGAAACCCATTATCCAGAAATCTCTGAATTATGAGAAGACAGTTTCCCATAGAATCCATTTTATCTAAACAATTCAAATTTTTAAAAAAAATTATGTAATTTTTCTCTGTAATAATAAAACAGTATCTTGTACTTGATCCAATCTAAGATATAAGTAATCCTTACTGGAAGCAAAACCAGCCTATTGGGCTTATGTAATGTTTACATGGATTTTCTAGTAGACTTAAGGTATGAAGATCCAACTTAGGGAAATATCCGTTATCCAGAAACCCCAGGTTCTGATCATTCTGTATAACATGCCTGTATTGAAGTGCTCAAGTAGGCAACAGAATTGTTGGTGTCCATTTTTGTGCTTATTGCTGTGCCATGGAGTTGTAAATCAGCCCTACAGAATCAGAATCAGCCCTGCTAGATTCAAATTATAGACATTTTGATCAAATCTAAAATGTGATGCCTATGGGGCTGATTTACTATTGGATGAATTCGAGGGTAAATCAGCCCTAGAGAATCAGAATCATCCCTGCTAGAATCATATTATAGACATTTTGATCAAAGCTAAATGTAATGCCTTTTGGTCGAATTTTAACCCTTCGAATTTGATGGGTTTTAACGAAATTCGAATAGGAAAAATCTGATCGAACGATTCAATCTGAAAATGCTGAAATAACCCTATGGGAGTTTCCCATAGGGTTATACAGCAAATCGGTAGGTTTAAGCTGGAGAACTAGGAATTTGAATTTTTTTTTTTTTTTTGTAAAGGGCAAGTACTTCAACCATCGAATGGTCAAATGATCGAATAGATTTTTATTCGATCTATTTGAATCATTCGATTCGATCGAATATTTGAAATTTGATGGTTGAAGTGGCGACAAAAATTATTCAGAAATTTGAATTAGAATCTTTTTGAAAATTCGATCGAATTTCAAATCATTTACACAAATTTAGTAAATCTGCCCCTCAGAGTCCAAATAAGAACAATGTTTAAAAACACATGGCCAAAAGGAATTTTCTAATAAATACATAACTACTACCAGAATCTGAAGATCAACAATGTTAAATTCATTATTGTTTTTTTTCTGTGTCTGGAAGAAAGTGAATTTTAAATGACTTCTCTATTGACCAGTACAGTTTTGTAATGTAAGCTTACAACATACAGACAAAAACACTTTTTCACTTTTTTTTTTTTAGGGTCAGAAGCATTTTAGTAGGCATACACAGACCAACTACATACATTGCAATATCAAGCATCAGTTAAACATTTATATGTATGGTAGTACAGGTACGGGAGCTTTTATCTAGGTATGGGACCTAGAAAGGGATCTTTCCGTAATTTGGCTCTCCACACCTTAACTCTGCTAAAAATCATTTAAACATAAAGTAAGCCCAATAGGATAGTTTTGCCACCAATTAGGATTAATTATATATTTGTTTGGATCTGGTACAAGGTACTGTTTTATTACAGAAAAAAAGTAAATCATTTTTAAAAATTAAAATGACTTAAAATGGACTCTGGGCTTTCTGGATAATGGATCCCATGCCTACACACACATGGGTCTAAAGTTATACCATGGGGTTAAAGAAACTTGGAGTGAAAGTGCAAAATCCTAATCATTCCTCTATACTACAGAAGAAAACTATATGATATCCTGCTGATTTCAGTCCCAATAAATTCTTGCACATAAGTTTTCACTTGTTTTTCTCATGACAGTTTTGACTAATTAACTGTATCATGGAAAAGAAGGGTAAGACTCCAGTACATTCTTCCAACATTTCTCCGAAAAAATAAAATAAAAAAAGCAAATAAATAATAAATTTTTTAATAAACTATACAGAGTGTAGTTTGCACCGGAGTTGCACTTTTATGTAAGCTTATTAAATGTATGGACCTTTTGGTTTTTTGTATATGTTTATACTACAGATGTCATAATGTGTATTACACTTTCTTATCTATCCAGCTTTCTTTCACAACTTCCTTAAACGGCTCATGTCATGATGTTCCCTATTTCTTCTTTTGCTCTCCGCTGTTTTGCCATGCATTTTGCATATCTCTTAAAAGGATCTTATGGCACATTTTGTATTCACATCCTGGTATAATTCCATAGAAGAATGTTATATATAAAAGCATGTTTATGTACCTGTATGTGATCATGAGGGGGACTTTGATGCCATACTAGTCTTAAACACAGGCAACCTTCTGTGTATCTCATTTCAGATATACAGCATAGAAATTACTAAAGTAAAGGATGCAACTTTTCAATTTGTTTTTTCTTTAAAACAGGAAAAAAGAATACTTCTTTCTTATTATACTGTATAGTCTGCTTTGTATTGTAAGCCAAAATACACTTCATACATGGTCTAACTTTGGAGCAGAACAGAGACTAAAATAAATATCATTATCCATTTAGAGACATCATTGTGTATGAACTTGAAGTAAACAAAGTGAAGTATCAGTGCACACACACGTTTCTATAATGCAATAATTGTTCCTCTATGATCACATCCATTTCATAGTGGGCGTATGTATGTGCAAAAGGGACCTTTAAACCTCATGTCATTTGCACCATTAAAACTCAAAATCTATTCAGAAATTTCCCAGCAACCACATTTACCTATAAAGTAACGGGATTTTGGAAATAAACGTTATACAGCTAACAAAATGGATTTGATTTGTTCTACTATGGCAAGAAAGGTACAATGAGTGTGCCGGGTATTTTACCAGTGCAGAAAGCTGGCTGTCAAATAATTCATTCAACACCGATTGACATCATTATGCATATAAACAAATTACACGCTGAATGTTCTATTACATGGGAAATCAACAACTGTAGATTGCTTTTTACACTGTTATCCCTTTTAAGGTAGTAAAATCTTTTCAGTCAAATCTGAGATAATTTTTTTTCACTTCAGTTTGATAGTTACTTTTAATATATCCTTAGCCAGGAAAACATATACTGTGAGCATTTCATCCTAAAAGTGTCATGTGTCAAACAGTTTATCTTATTAAAAAAAGTAAATTTTATAATGTATCAACCTTAACACATGGGTACTCTTTTACTTTAACCCCCTCCCTCCCCAAAAAAAGCTGTAAACACAGTTCCTAATCTATATACAGTTATGGAATCTGTTATCCAGAATGCTCGGGACCTGTGGTTTTCCGGATAAGCAATCTTGGATCTCCATACATAATTTAAACGTTAATTAAACCCAACAGGATTACTCTGCTGCCAGTAAAGATAATTTACTTTTTATTTAGGATCAAGTGTAAAGAACTGTTTGATAATTAGAGAAAAAAAGGAATAAAAAAAATCTGAATTGCTTGATTAAAATGGAGTCTATGGGAGATGACTGTCCCATCATTTTGAGCTTTTTGGATAACAAGTTTCCAGATAATGGATCATGTACCTGTACTGTATATATATATATATATATATATATATATATATATATATATATACATGTATTTCACCTTCATATTTGATACTTACACATTGACAATAATCAACGTTATTATTTGGTGCAAATAAACTGGACTTTTTTCCTCATTACATTTTAATTTTATTTATCTGCAAACCTTAGTTAGAACAGATAGAAAGCAATTAGCATCTTCCCAGGAGAAACATGTGGACAGTTTTTGTTTAGTAATGAAACTGCTGAACCATGCCTACAGCCTGCAGGAGAAAGTTTATAGTACAGGTCTGGAATCCCGTTATCCAGAAAGCACCGAATTACAGAATGGCCATCTCCCATAGATTCCGTTTTATCTAAACAATCTATATTTTTAAAAATTATTTCCTTTTTCACTATAATAACAAAACAGAACGTTGCACTTGATCCCAATTATTGTAAGTGTATTGTTTACATGATTTCCTAGTAGACTTAAGGTATGAAGATCCACATTACAGAAATTTCTGTTATCCGGAAAACCTAGGTCCTGAGCATTCTGGAAAACAGGTCCCATACTGTTTTTTTAGTTGTACCTTTATTATACTTTTACTATAGCCACATATACAAATTACAGCCAAAACTGAAAACACACTTAAAGAGATACTGACACCTGAAATTAAACTCTTTTTTACATCTTTTATAATATTGGCTTTGAAAGCTACTTCTAACTTTGCCATAAAGTATTTTGCTCGATGCTTTTACATTACCTGTCTGATCCCCCATGTTCCTGTATGAGGGGGCTGCCATATTTGTGCAGCAGGAGTCCTTTAGCATTAGAAACTGTAAGTAACAGGCTGAGATGGGACAGTCAGGTTGGCAAAGTCAGGCTTAGGAACGTCAACTAATAATTATATACAAAAGCAAACCTCTCAGCAAAAATTGATCAACATGTACATTCATATGTTAAAATAATTTTTTTTAGTGTCAGTATCACTTTAAACAAGCATACCCACCGTTCATTTTATATTATACAGTATTGTTTAACTACAAGGCAGTATCAACTGTGCCTTAAGCAGCTATCACTTAAAGGCCCTTTATTGCGAATTTTCTACACAAGGGTTTACACAACTTGTGCGCGAGTATTTATGTATTGATACAAAAGTACTAAGCTGCTAATTTCAGTGGACAGATAGTGTGTGCTTGCGTTATTATGACTTAAATAATAAGAGGTTGCAAACCGGCAAACCTGTTGCTATTGTAAAACTGACCAAACGCAATACAGGAAACATAGTTAAGAAATCATGAATCTATGACAAAACACAACCACGGCATGTACTTTTTTTTTTTAACTCTCTCTTGGGACACCTGATCAGTATATATATATATATATATATATATATATATATATATATAAATATGTGTGTGTTATCTAGGGTACATTTAAATACTGTTTATATGCAGAGATAAACTCATGTCTAGAAACTGCTTGAGAAGATCCTTCTTACAGAATACACATGCAAATCTACTTTTTAAACCAAATCTCCTTGAGGAATATATGATGCTGAGAGAACGTAGTAACATAGTAAGTTAGGCTGAAAAAAAGACACACATCCATCAAGTTCAACCTTTTAACTTTTTTTAACCTGCCTAACTGCTAGTTGATCCAGAGGAAGGCATAAAACCCCCATCTGAAGCCTCTCCAATTTGCCTCAGAAGCCTTGGAAATAAGAGGCATGAGTTGTGGCATGAGAGTGGCACAGTCAGTAGACATGTATTACCTGCTCTTCCGTGGGTTGGCTGTACACAGCTCTCCCAGTCCCCAGCAGCTGTTCCATGTGCTGCTCTAAGAAGCGCTGCAGGATGAAGCTCTGGTCTCAGTCCCACCCCTCTCCACTCCACTTCCTCATTCCAATGCAACATCACTGTAGCCCGGCACTTGGCATATGCTGCACTGGCTTCCCTCTGTCCCTGCAACTGCCATTTAATAGGGAACCTGTCTGCGCAGTGCTGTGGGGACAGAGGAGGCTGAGTGGTAATTGATGATGTGCCTGTCAGATGATAACACACCTCCCAGTTTAAGCTTCTTTGCACAAGTGGACAAGACGGAGAGAAACAGATGTTTGGTGCTCAGTGCCCCCTCACTAGAACAGCTCTATTGTGTATTGCCAGGACTGACTTGCCCTTTATTTACTTCTTCATCAAGATTTCTAATACACTTTTCCTAAAAGCTATAGAAAAACGAACAATGTAGCTTTTCAAGCAAAAGCCTTTATTCTACAAATTTTCTTAAATTTTTCTCTGACAAGATTTCCAGCTTTCCGTGAAAACTGATATCCTTTGCCAATAAAATCCATGTTTACCCAAGCATTGTAATATATGTGTTATATCAGCTGGATGCAGCCATATACTGTATGTATATACACCCTTGCATGCCCAGGAGACTTGTCAAATATTAAACAGTGATGTGGTGAAATGTGAACCAGACTAAAAATAATATAAACCTCTTACTATAATTACCACCTGTAATGTAGTGGCTAATGTATGCAGGGTGATGCTTCACTCCTATTATGTATATATGCATATATGCATGTTAATAGCCACTATGGAGCTCAGTAACCATTTAAACGCACCTTCATAAAAACACATAACACTCCCACTTTCCCTAGAACTTAGTGTTACATAATCCTTCAACAAAAACTAATTGCTGGTTTGTAAAACATAAACATGGGACCTGTATTTCTGTTTTTGGATAAAGGATCTTTCCATAATATGAATCTTCATACCTTAGCATACCTCCCAAGCTCAGACGTGCATAGCTCATGGAAATGTTTTGACCATGCCCATTTTATGGCCGCACCCTCTAAATAGCATGTCCATGTCTGAACACATTTCTGGGGGGGGGGGTTTAGGGTCATGTTTTATTACAGTTTTGCTAATGAAGGTAAATTGCCCTTTAAGCTGAAAATATTTTATCTGCTTATCCTAAATAGTTACAACTGTAAATTTGCTTATCTTAAATAGTTACAACTGTATATTTGCTTATCTTAAATAGTTACAAATGTATCTAAGTGCAGGTGCTGGGTATTCTGGGCTCCCTGCCTAAAAGCCTCTTATATAAATACATTTTAGTAACTTTAGCATCTTTTTCTGGCATCAGTGCAGGAGATTAAAGAGAAACTCTGGAAGTTTCGGTAACAATCAGGGACTGCGGGCTGAGCTGTCACAATCGGAACTGTCCCGTAAAAACATGACAGTTGGGAGGTATGCTACTAGAAAAGCGTGGAAACATTAAATAAACCCAATAGGCTGGTTTTGCTTCCATTAAGGATTAATTTTACCTTAGTTTGGATCAAGTACAAGCTACTGTTTTATTAATACAGAGAAAATATTTCAAATTTAGATTATTTGGATAAAATCAAGTCTATGGGAGACAGACTTTTCTTAATTTGGAGCTTTCTGGAAAACGGTTTTCTCGATAATGGATCCATACCTGTACTGTATACAGTTAACCTTTTTTTTGCCATTGCAGGCATCATAATCTGCCATCATTGCATCCATTAAATACCGTGCTCCACAGTTTAAAGGGCTCATTCACTGTAGCGGTGCAACAATTTAACATGGATCATCACCATCTCTTTTTCCTTTCAATGGAATGTATTCCACAGAATTCCAGTACAGTATATCAGCCTGCTGTGTAATTTACAGGGCAACTTGCATTCACTGCAACAGTATGGGCAGCATTTGCAACCAGCATGGCAAATCATATGGCCAGCACACATTTTTCTTACTACATTTATGTTGGAGAACTATTCCAGCTGGCCTGCCGTGCCAATGAGAGTGTCCAATTCTTTTGCTGGTCATGCATATTGGCCCTCACTGTGAATAAGCATATATTGATACAGATACCCTTCTGAATATAATCAACCCATCATCAGGTTTTGAATCCATTTTATCTATTTGGACTTGCTTTGTAAAGCCTTCCAGTGCTTTTCCCATATGGACTGTGGGGAAGAATTATGAATGTTTGAACCAGGGATTCCAGAGAGGTGCCAGCTGATATTTTCCCATTTATGTGATGGAACATCTCTCTGAATCTTACATCTCAGCTGCAAATCATAAGCAGGGAGTAAGAAGTATTTATTGAATTAAACTAGCAAACAAAGGATCAACTATGAAATGCTATATATTTTATTAAAGAGCAGAAACCATCATGCCCATGGTCCTCTATGATATCTTTAGTTACAAAAGGGTCTGCAAGTTTACCACCGCCAGTAGGCACTTCCTATTCAAAATCCTTTGTATTTCTTTTTATGTCATGATATTTTGGCTGAGGATAAATTGCCTATTGAAGAGAAACAGACTTTTAAGTGTTGCAACTACTGCATTTGAGCTACCTGGCCACATTAAAGGGGTTGTTCACATTTAATAGAGTCCAATTTACCCTAGCAACCATGTATTGATTTGAAGATACTGGAATATGAACAGCGGAGACCCTGAATAGAAAGTTGAGTAATTACAAGTAACAACAATTATAAATGTGTAGCCTTATAGAGCACTGGGACCAATGACTTCCTTTTGAAAGCAGAGTCAGCAGATGAAGGCAAATAATTAAAAAAAACTATGAAAAATAAATAATGAGGGCCAAATGAAAAGTTGCTTACAATTAGCCATTCTGTAATATAATAAACATTAACTTAAAGGTAAACACCTCCTTTAGGAACAGAAATTATGATCCTACCTACTAACAGTTGGACCACAACATTTTCAGTCTAGAAAACCTTTCCCCTGGGGGACCATTGGGGACTTAACTGTCAAAGGGAGTTCCTTAACCATGGCATGCAATTTGCAGCATAAGTTTGTTTACAGATCTGAACTTTATTTCGGAAGCCAAAATATGTCATGCAACTGGTGAACAAACAAACAAATCAACAAAAAAATTTAATATACAGCCTTGTAATTTAACAATGGAATACCTATGCCAGTGATAGAATGTTGCCATCAATCTATGAAGACTATAGCTTTGTTAGAAAGATATCTGGCAGCCACATGGCAACTAATAAATACGTCTTTATGCAATGTATCAATCCATTACTAAATGACAATGATAAATGTACAAAATATTTTAAGAAAATTATATTTTTTTGCGACAATTTGTCTTTAATGTTTGACCATCTCAAAATATTTTTTCAAACATTAATTTATCTGTGGCTTGTGCCATGTATTCCTTCTCTGTTACAGTGGGAACAAAGTAAATATTTAAAAAGACCATGTGCCTAATTCAAATGTAACAGATGGTCTTCCTACCACAGTCCCAAAGAAGCACACTGCAGCAAAACCCATCTATGGAAAAATGAAGACAAGAGCAAACCTTAGAACAAACACTCTGTAATATGACTGAATATATCACTACACATGTTAATACTTTACAGGTTCTGTAGTAGTTGATATAAAAGAAGAATTATGTGGGGCATTTTGTGAACTTCTTTGGGTCAGCACTCAAGAGCAGATTCAAACTTGGTCAGATATTGTACCGGTTCTAAAAGTTTGATAAAGGGTCGAACGAGGGATGAAACGTTGCTGTAATGCCCCAAGCACTGCAATAAAGGCATTTTATTTTTGAAGTACTTAGTGGTGCTGTTCTATCCTCCAAATTCATATATGTGCCGGGGGAAGGTGGCCACTGGAGAAACTATGACAAAGAAAGAAGCCAAGCGGCTGTGCCAACTGTTTCTTCAACTCCAGTTTTAATCCCATTGACTTTGTCTGTTGTGTAAGAGGGTAGCTTGAGGTGACATGTAGCCCCTTCTGTCACAACTTTTTAACATAACATACAGTTATAGTTAATCCTGACTTTCTATACTGGCAGTTGCAATGGGTGGGTCTCAATATGTGGATGTATTGAGCTGAAAAAGCTAAAAAATATTGGGTTTTGATTAGTAGCAGAATTACTTTTTCTTAGAGAAATGTCATGAACCATGAGTTCTGGCTACTAAGATTTGCAGGCTATATAGTTTACCCAGTAGAATGCAATATATTTGATATTGTTAAAACTAGTCAGATGTATGTGAGAAAGAGCCTGGTTATTGTTGATACAGGTATGGGACCCGGTATCCAGAAAGGTGAGAATTACAGGAATGCCATTCCTCCATAGTCCATTTTAAGCAAATAATTCAGTTTTCTTACATTTTTCTCTGTGATAATAAAACAGTACCCTGTACCGGATGGTAGTTAACCTGCATGAATCCATATTGGAGGCAAAATAATACTTCTTTTAGCAGATTTAAGGAGTTTTCGTTTCATTGCTAATCTATGCAGTGCAGATGACAATTCATGCAGCAGACCACAAATTTCCAAATAGCCATAAATCAAGCACCTGAACTGTTTACTAATGGGCCATGAAACTATCATTTTACAATGGGATCAGTTTCAAATGAGTAGGATGCTAGTAGTGCACATATAACAAAATATTTATCACCTCATCCCTTTAAAACAAAATATATATGAAATCTTTAAACCTCAGAAGCATGGTGTTAAGCTGGCCATAGACGCAAAGATCCGATCATACGAATCATCGTACGGACATCCCCATCTCCCGACCTGCCACTAACCTTCAGATTAAAGGAAAACTATACCCTCCGGACAATGTAGATCTCTATAAACAGATATTGGATAAAACAACTCATATGTAAAACCCTGCTTCATGTAAATAAACCATTTTCATAATAATATACTTTTTAGTAGCATGTGCCATTGGGTAATCATAAATAGAAAATAGCCATTTTAAAAAATAAGGAAGGCCTCCTGGGATCCTAGGATTCAACGGTGCACACAAACATACCAAACAAACTATAAAGTTAGGTCACATGAGCCAATTAACAGACAGAGTTGTGTCTTTTGCTTCCACACTTCTTCCTTACAGTTAGAGTTGAAATATTTCTGGTCAGGTGATCTCTAAGGCAGCACACAGACCATCACAAAATGGTGGTTCAAGGCAAGAGATGTAGAAGGGGAATATTTACTTAAATATATATTCCAGTTTGGTAAAATTATTTAATATGTCACTTAATATGATATAAACTACCTGTTGCTCAAGTATTATATATAGTTTTCCTTTAAATAAAGTAGTAAAAGCACAGATCAGCCAATGTTCTGCCCCTGACAGGGATTGTACGAAAGTTGTGTCTGACAAAACCTAGTAACAGTCACCCACTGCAAATCGTAAGATCGGCAATACACGCAGCGAGATTATCGGCATCCGACAGAAATGTTCTAACCTGTCCGATAGACCAAATGACCGGTCGGCATGGCACGACAAATGTTGGTACAATCCACACACGATCCGAAAATCTTATGAATCCAGAATTTCAGAGCTTAAGCCTCTGAAATGCAAACACACAGCAGCATTAAATCAGCCTGTTGTTCATCACAATAGCTATGAAATTAGCCACATAGGTACTTGTATGTTCAATTGTGAGTGAAGAAGTTAAGTTTCACCTGCGTTTGACGCTTGTATGTTCCTAAATGATTAATGGATTAAGATCCGGTAGAATGGTCTATTTGTTTTTGCTTTCCCCTGTGGTAGTAAACAGGAGAGATCCACTGCAAGGGAACTTAGGTTGAAATGCTCATGTATAAGAGCCTTAAGAGGTGGATTATTCTGATTATTCTGTATGTCCTGTGACATAGCAGACTCCTATATTAAAGAAACAGTTTTATAGAGATGGGATACTTCCCCGCAGTATAAATTCTATAATCTCAAGTGAATTGAAAGAGTTAACATTTTGTTCTGGTAAACTGCGGCTAGCTTTATTTTTGTACTTTGATAAATATGCCCCTAAAAATCATATACCCTATAAGTGGGGAGTTGCCCTATGGTGAACATTTATGACCCTTAATTACATCATGTCTTATTTTACTACTGAGTTTAACCAATCAGCAATGAGGTCTGATCACCAAACTATAGTAAGACAAAAGCAAATTCAAATGTGTTGTTTTTGGGTGAATGCAAAGGGGAAATGCAAACTTTTTTAATGAAATAAAATCTATGAATTAAAAATATTCCCTGGCTTTAAAGTTAATTGCAAATGCAATATATTGGAAGCCAGCTTTCCAGCAACCAAGACTTTAATTATTTGTATACAGTATTTCTCCAAAGGTCTGCTATCTGCTGACTTCTGATAATTTAATCATGAGTTTTGACAGACCACTTGCAATTTGTATTGTATGTATGTAAGTATGGTCTATTGAAAGTGACTCCCTATCTGATATTAACACAAGACGATTTGAACATATGTTTGAAATCAATCAAACAGCAGGACCAGGATCTGGGTATGTATTAATGGGCAGTTTTATACTTATAAGGATGTTCCCTCATGACCCATACAGAAGTGACTGTTCAGGGCATTTGAAATTCTCCTATAACAGATAACAGAATGCAGCATTCCTAAACTTTTTATTGTGGAATAAGTGCCTGAGCAATAATACTGACCCAATGACCTAAATCTCTGAATATTCTATAGCCATAACCAATGCCTTTTTATACTGTGTTTTGGTTATTCAACATCTTAAACTTTGAAGGTTTAAAGAGTTAAAATTGTCAAAATCAAGTTTGTATGCCCTTCTATTAAGAAACGTCAGAAATGTTCGCGATTTGAAATGAAGAATACAAATGTGAAATCATCTTTTCCCCTCTTTTTTAATTTATGTCCATGGCAGTGAATCAGGAAGGTATTCATTTGATTCTGAGCATCGAGACAGTGATGTTAATGTTATGCAAATGTAACAGGCAATTCCTAATCTATCCTGAAATGCATGTGTCAGAACTCTTGTGCAGTACAGGTTACTGATGATAAAAACACAAGCAGGGTTATTGTTCACATTAAAGGACAGAAGACAAGCCTCCACTTCAGATTTTTTTTTTCTTTTCATAGTAAATGTAAAACAGGGCAAGGAACTGGCAAGCATGGCAAAAGAAGTATGGTACAACTGAAAGCATTGTTGGAAAAACAGAAGAACAGCTAGTCGCAATGCTGCTGTGGCAGAAACACATGGCTTCCTTGAACACATGGCAGTCACTCATTCTCATACTGAATATGTGGCTCTTGTGTCTATTTCTGGTTTTTCTGTAAGTGGCGGTGAAATAACATAAGTTTGATTGAACAGAGTTCCAAGCAAAGGTGTTGAAGATATTTGCAATGTACATAATTACATTTTGAAGCAGTATTCATTGCCACTGCAAGTTCTGACTCTTGAACCACTGTAGCAGAAGCCAGCTCACCTCTAGTCAAGACTCCAGTCTGTTTTAAAATTCATAACCAGCCGTGCAGAAAACGAATAACTAGTATGTAGCTATTGGAGCTTCCATTCACATTTTAATATGACTGCAGGGCACACATTTGCATAGCAGGTAACAGACAAACAGCAGTATTTATTTAAGCATAAAGGTGGTGCTAAGGGCATAAATGTAGATGGAATTGTATGGCTGCTGCAACATGCTGGGAGGCCCTGCACTTAGGGCTGTACAGGGTGCTTTTTGCACTCTAATTCTAATGTTGAGCATACTAATGTCACTTGGGTTCTATGGCATCAAACCATAAATAAAGCCAACAGCATGACAAACTACTGTGCAGCCTCTGCCAAGTCAGTGAGTTGCGTTTGTGAGACCAGTTTAAAACCAGTTATTGGACTTGGTTTGTACCATAGAATCAACCATAACATTATCTAAGGGAAGGATTACGGTTATGATCCTTCGGTAAAGAAGTACTTTTTTAAAATAGTCACTTTCTTATACAGACATGTTGAATACAGGAAATATTGTCCTTAATAAGTCCTGCAAATGAGAAATTTTTCCAAAACTCATAAAACTAGACATTATGCCCGTTGAATTAATGGACGCTAGAACATATGTAGTCAAACATTTATAAAAACAGACTTGTTCCAGTCCAAAAAAAGTGGACAACCATGGTGGACACCTAGAGTGCTTCTCAGTAGGAAACTACTGCTTCCTAAAGAGTTTGGGCAATGTTTGTTTATGGTATAGATCACACCAGTGTTTTTTTTTCCACAAAAAAATGTTTGCCCTACAGAATTTCAGAGGCGACTCTGCCTCAATGTTACTTTTAGAAAAAGAGCCGCCTGACTTTGTCAGCTCAGCATCCCTGTTGCCGTAGCAACGTCGGGGATATGCGCTGAGTGAGCGGGTCTCGCTTCTAACAACGCGAGATTAAAGATAGGAACAGTTGGCACCGCCTCTTGATCATTCGCACTTCCCATGCGCATGCCCATTTTCCGCCAATCATATTTTTTCCTTGGCGTCCTGTAGGCGGAGTTGAGTGAGTCAGAGAGGTACTTTCACAGCTATGGGAGGCCAGACAGTAGCTGCTCCTCTGTCACCCGCCGGCCAGCAACGCTCTATCCCTCTGCCATTGGGCAGCACAACAAAGAGGGGCGGGGCAGCACACTGGGATTGGCTGCGGCTCTCCCGTGAGGGCGGGGCTTTTAGGCAATAAATAAAGAGGCAAGATGCTCTGTGAGGAGCTGGTGGAAGTCTCTCTCTACCCCGACCCCCCATTTACCTTTACTGACTGCGCCGCGGACTCCCCGGGTCACACATCCCACAGCTCGAGCTGCTCCTCTGTCACATGGTGCTTTGGCATCTGTACAGCTGGCGGTGTAGCGGTGAGCAGAGGAGTGGCACACCGTTATGTAGCGCCGGTCTTTCCATAGGTTGAAGGCAGCAGATTATAAACCACTAATGGAAGTCTCTGCTCTCCAAGTGGGACATTCACAAAGATCTGAAAAATCGCTAGCACAGGCTTCGCGAGCGTTCGCCGCACTTCACCGCACTTCGCCAGGCGAATTTTCGCCTGCGCTACGCAAATTCACTAAAGTTCGAATTTACGCTCTGGTCGGCGAACGGTAACGTATTTACGCTAGTGTTACTTCGCTAGGCACTGACTCTGGCGAATTTACGCTAGCGAAGTAGATAGACTTGCGCAACTTCGCACCCTTACTCCATTTTCGCACTGGCGAACGATCGTAATTACGCAAATTCACTAAGATCAACTTTTTGCTGTTCGTTAGCACTTACGCTAGAGCAATACAATAGATAGGAGGTTGAAAGTCCCAAAAAACGCTGAGGCGTGTTTTACCATTGTGTGTGATAGTCTGAAAAACATTGTTTTTTTGGGGGGTGTTACCCTCCTTCCCCCCTACATTTCCTGACATATAGCAACACTACTATATAGGGGGCACATGTAGGGCAATAGGACAACTTTATTTTTTTTATTAAAGGTGTCCTGGGCATGTGTAGTGGTTGTACACTTCTTTTTCAGACTATCACCCACAATGTTAAAACACGCCACAGCGTTTTTTGGGACTTAGAAAAATTTTCAATTTTAAATTCGCCAGAGACGGTCCGTGCGGCACATGCGCAGTAGCGCAATTCCACGGACACAGGGACTGGACGCAGAGACACTTGAACTTTATTATATAGGATAACTGCATGATTCTGCTCATTGCAGGGGGCAAAGTTTTAACAGGTGCAATATTGGCTCTAGTAAAGCAATCAGTGAGAAGTTAGCTTTCAAACGACAGACCAGTAACTGCTGCATGCTCATAGGTGTTTTTTGCAGAAACCTCCAGATGCTGATAAAGAATGAGGTCACCCCCAAGTGAAGTTGTTCATTATTTCTAACATTGCCATTAAAGGGGCATCTCATCTGAAGACAAACTTTCAGAATGATTTTTTTTTTAGAGGATTTACATTTGGAGTCCCTTTATTTGAGGTTTTTGAATAATTTGGCTTTCTGTTCTGAGTCTTGCTAGCATAAAATTTAGAATGCTTTTTGGTTACCAGCGTTATTAGTATCAGTATCCAGAATCTAAAGTCATCCAGACACTATTTTAATGCAAGGGTTAGTAGCACCCAGTATCCAGAATCTAAATCCGCCCTGATACTATATTTATTTTATCTTTATTTTGTTTTATTTTTTATCTATCTGTTCAGGCCTTCTCCTCTTCACCTTGCTGTTTGTCATTCAAACCAGTGCCTGTTTGTTAGGAGAAATGGGAACCTAAGATCCAAACAATAGTTTTCATTACAAACTGGAAAGGTTGCAACAAAATATTTAAAGGGGTTGTTCACCTTTGAGTTAACTTTTAGTATAATGTAGAGAGTGATATTCTGAGACAATGTGCAATTGGTTTTCATTTTTTATTGTTTGTGGTTTTATAGTTATTAAGCTTTTTATTCAGCAGCTCTCAGCAATTTGGTTTCTAGGGTACAAATTACCCTAGCAAACCTGCATTGATTTGAATAAGAGACTGGAATATGAATAGGAGAGGGACTGAATAGAAAGATAAGTAATACAAAGCTGCAATAACAATACATGTGTAGCCTTACAGAGCATTTGTTTTTAGATGGTGTCAGCGACCCCCATTTGAAAGCTGCAAAGAAACAGAAGAAAATTGCAAATCATTAAAAAACTATGAAAAATAAATAATGAAGACCAATTGAAAAGTTTCTTAGAATTGACCCTTCTACAATATACTAAAAGTTAACTTGAAGGTGAACCACCCCTTTAATGACTGATATTATTATTCTGTATATTATTTTTCCACTGATCACTTGTTAAAACAAACAAACCTTTAAGATTTACTCTAATACCACTTAGAATTCAGTAGTGATCCATTGTAGAGAAGTAAATGCTTTGATTAATTAGTCAGTTCATGTTACCGACTGGCTAAAAACGAATTGAGCTGGAAACCGTTTGGATTCCGCATTTTAAAAAATCTGCCTCTAAATAAAAAAAACAAATACATAAAGATGGGATGCAACTTGTGTCCGAAAGGCATATTACATTATACATTAGTGTGGAGATTACAATATTCATCTACCTATCACATTCAAGCATGTTATGGTCAGTTTTATCAGGAACCAATGAACCTGCCTGTTTTTGGAGTGTGGGAGGAAGCCAGAGTACCCAGAGGAAACCCACACAAGCATGGGGAGGACATAACAGGCCTGACTGGAATCAAACCTAGAATCCATTTCAACAAGGCAGCAGTGCTAACCATTGTGCTACTCTGTGCAAACCACGTTAAAGTAAGACTATTCTGAGACTGAGCTGCTTTTATCCCTGCACAGGTCCCATCTATTGGCAAAGCTTTGTTTTTATTTACCTTTGTTATTATTTATATGTTTACATATTAGAGAGAATAAAATTCCAAGTCAAGTGTAAACCCCTCACGCGAATACCGGTATGGAATCTGGAAAACCGTTGTCCAGAGAGCTCTGAATTACTGAAGGCTGCCTTCCATAGACTCCATTATATCCAAATAATCCACATTTTTGGATCCAATATTTTTTCTCTCTGTATTAATAAAATTGTACCTTGTACTTGATCCAAACTAAGATATAATTAACTTTATTGGTAGCGAAACCCGACTATTGGGTTTTTTTAATATTTACACTTTCAAACCATTCTTTGGCTTTTAGCATCCCATACCTTGCAATTTAATCAGGATTTTCAGACTACCAGTAGGCCAATGATGTGGATAATTATCTGTCTGTGTTTTATATGCAAGCTGAGAAAATATCTGCTCCTTTTTGCTCCTCTGTTTAGCTCCACTAGCATGTGCATAGCATTTGTGTGCCTTTGTGCAACTATACTAAGCAGATTTTGGCCCCAAAAAGGAATACTTTAATTTTTTTTGGGCCAAAATCTGCTCAGTGTTGCAGCACACAGGCCAACTCTATATCCATCAGTATAGCCATGCAAAGCCCAACTTGGGAACTTACCAGTTCACCAGAAAAGCATTATACGATGACAATATGTCAAAATTCCCCAGATTAAAATCTTGCACACTATAGAGGAATGTAATTTAAATCACAAGCAAAACATGGCATATTTGTGAATGTTTAGTGCTGCGCACAATGTCAAATCAATTGCTGGCAAATATTACATTGCTCAAGCAAAGGTTAGTGTTAACACCTGCTCTGGAGTTTCTTTAAATAATTTGTTATATTACATACACTGCGAATGTTTGCAAAAACATTTGAGTCATTGAGGTTTGAAATTGGTCAAAAGGCGGTAAACAATAGAAATCTCGTTCGCAATTGTCTTTGAAAACACTTTTTTAATTTACATTCCCCCATTTTGTTGTAGTTTTTGTTCTACCTATAGTAGAATTTATTTTAAACTAAGAAATGATTCTATACTAACAATGTAAAATCCTTTAAAGGGATCCTGTCATGGGAAAAAACATTTTTTTTTTTCAAAATGCATCAGTTAATAGTGCTGTTCCAGCAGAATTCTGCATTGAAATCCATTTCTCAAAAGAGCAAACAGATTTTTTTATATTTCATTTTGAAATCTGACATGGGGCTAGACATATTGTCAATTTCCCAGCTGCCCCAAGTCATGTGACTAGTGCTTTGATAAACTTCAATCACTCTTTACTGCTGTACTGTAAGTTGGAGTGATATCACCCCCTCCCTTTCCCCCACCCAGCAGCCTAACAACAGAACAATGAGAAGGTAACCAGATAACAGCTCCCTAACACAAGATAACAGCTGCCTGGTAGATCTAAGAACAGCACTCAATAGTAAAAACCCATGTCCCACTGCGTTCTATTCAGTTACATTGAAAAGGAAAAACAACAGCCTGCCAGATTCCCTCCTAAAGTGCTGGCACAAGTCACATGACCAGGGGCAGCTGGGAAATTGACAAAATGTCTAGCCCCATGTCAGATTTAAAAAATGAAATATAAAAAAATCTGTTTGCTCTTTTGAGAAATGGATTTTAGTGCAGAAGTCTACTGGAGCAGCACTATTAACTGATGTGTTTAAAAAAAAAAAACATGTTTTCCCATGACAGTTTCCCTTTAATGTAAACAATACATTCTACATGTCCATTCAGCATTCCTAATATTGTTGTTCTCCCCATAATTCATTTATATGATATAAAGGCTGCATTCACTGGTATTTTTGCTCTGTGTGAGACTTTTCCCAATAAAGTCAGTGTCAGTGGACAAAATGTTAGGAAATATCTGTGAGAAAAATATTTGGCAATCACTACGGTTATGGATAACCGTCAAATCATGGATGTCTACATTAAAGGAATAAGTCCTCTGCATGCATCATACCTGCCAACAGACCTTATTTCACACTTTTATATAGACCTCCTTAGTGATATTTTTGAGACATACCAGCTAATTCATGATGAAAGTTATCATGAAATCCAGCGGAGCCTATAAACCAGTTAAGAGATGAAAAACTGTTGCACAAAGTGGTAAATAATGACATTTCTTTGTTCTACATGCCCTAACTGTTCTGCAGCTGTAAGTATTGTTTTCTGTCATATCCTGTTGGAAACTATAAATGCGAACTCAGAGGCAAATATGAAAATATGTAATGTCTTTTAGTTCTCTTGTGCCATGTTTAATAGCAAGAACAATGAAGACCAGCTTCCTAGAAGCAGACATTCAGAAACCATATTTATCAGAACATGATGCTCATAGAGTACAACCTATCTACAAATCTCTAACGGCAATAATTATTATGATTGTTGGTGTTTTTATAAATTGTTGTTCAACATGTATCCTTTATACATACCTATACCACATACAGTTTAAAAAAACCAACATCTCATTATCCAGGATGCCAGGAGTCTAGACAATTGTGAGGAAATCTACTTTGTAAACAGGCACCCTCCACCATTGGGCAACAACTTCCTCCCACAGTTCTTATCTATAGAAGGTATTAAAACCTAAACTTCTGCAAGGGTAAAGAGACTAAGTGATATCATTACTTCACTCCACAGACTCTGTTCAATAACACTTCTTACTCTCAATCTGTAAAATTTCTTCACATCCTTTATTTATTCGTATA
Organism: Xenopus borealis; assembly: GCA_024363595.1. Taxonomy (NCBI): domain Eukaryota; kingdom Metazoa; phylum Chordata; class Amphibia; order Anura; family Pipidae; genus Xenopus; species Xenopus borealis. The sequence continues at coordinate 59,347,971 of CM044441.1, read as the reverse complement.
CATACAGGTTGTCAGAATTGGCACGATTTTGGCACAGTGTAACACATGCTACTGACGCGTTTCGTGCCCTTCCAAATAGGCACTTCCTCAGAGTACTATAATCGATTATCTAGAAGCTCAGAAATATGGGAAAACCATCTCCCATAGAATCCATTTTAAGCTGATCACGCAATCCTAAATAATGGTGGACATACATTGGCAGAGCCATTCGTTTTGGAGAGGTCACTAAATAAGCGGATCATGCCCTTATACGTCCACTTTGAGTGAGTGATATCAGGCTGATTTGATGGTGGACCCTAGGGCCTGATCTGATCACTATGCCAGGAATACAAGCGGCCCTATGAGGACCGACTCAACAAACTGATGTGGTCCTTGAGCCAACGGGATTTTTAAAGCAGGGCAGATATCGTTTGGAGAACCCCATTGGAGGGCCTCATACACTGGCCAATAAGCTGCAGACAGACAACCTTTGACTGGCTATGGTCCAGCTTTCCTAACCACAATATGCAAATAAAGACACCATGATTAATCCTTGATTAACAAGAAATCACACAGTCATTGCACTAACTAACCACCTTAAAAGAATAGCCAGTCTATTAGGCTGAATATTAAATTTATGTTGAAGCAAGTAGTTAAAACTATCTAGCGTACTCTTTTCCTTACAATGGTATCACTGATGTAGATGAGCTCAAAAGCATTGGAATTTAAACTAACTTTCAGTATGATGTAGAGAGTGATATTCTAAGACCTGCAATTTGTTGTAATTTTTTATTATTTGTGGGTTTTGAGCTTTTTATTCAATTTTAGCAATCTAGCTGCTAGGTTCCAAAATACCCTAGCAACCATGCATGAGGCTGGAATATGAATAGGAGAGGACCTGAATAGATACATGGGTAAAAAAATGTATCAATAACAATAAATTTGCAGTCTTACAGACAGGGTCGGACTAGGCTGTGGAACACCGGCCCAGACCCTCTTTTGCACTCCCTCTTCTGCCTGAAAAAAATACCAGCATGTGCATGCACGCTTGCATGTGGAGGGGGTGCAGGGCAGCAGCACACAGTAGTTTGCGACTTGGGGGCCCGGACCCTCTCCTGCACTCCAGCTTTCCAGCATGTATTGACAGGACACAGAATAGTTTGCATCTGGGGGGGGGGGGCTGTGTGGAGGCCCCTGAGGTGCAGGCCTGTTGGGCCTTGGGCTCCGAGTCTGACTCTGCTTAGAGAGTATGTGTTTTTAGATGGGGTCAGTGACCCCCATTTGAAAGCTGTAAAAAGTCCGAAGAAGTAGGCAAATCATTTAAAAACTATAAAAAATAAAAAGGGGAAGACCAATGAACATTTGCTTAAAATGTGCCATTCTATAACATAGTAAAAGTTGAAACCACCCCTATAAAGGTAAGTTGACTTCAATATTCAGACATGCAAAAATGTTAAGGCCAACCAAATCACGATTTTGCATGATTAGCATTATATAGGGGTTCTCCTGCTTTTTGACAATAAATTCATTGCTTTTTCTTTTAGCCAGCTAAATTGCTACTGTCCACCAAGGCTATAATGTCTAGAGAGACTCTCTGTTAAACTGTTCAGTATGAAAATAAAAACTGGGTTAATAAATAGGCTATGCAAAAAAAAAAAAAATTCAATATAGTTAGGCAGTCAAAATGGCATCTATATATTGCAGCCTTCTTGCATTTCCTATCATGGAGACACTGCAGAATCAGGGCTGCCAGCATGGCTGCTGAACTTCTCTCATGGTGAGAGATGCTGCTCCTGCTGGTAGCAGAGTTTGGGGCCATCCTCTCTGTAGGTAGAGGCAGCCTAATACTTAGTGGAGGATATAACTACATAGTGCTGATCTCACGTCTTCAGTGAGGAATGGCATAGTAGCAACCTATGGAGTTCTGGCTTTGAATATAACCTTGGGCTAAATCCTATCCTATATAATTAAGTTTCAAGTGTCTCTGCGTCCAGTCCCTGTGTCCGTGGGATTGCGCTACTGCGCATGTGCCCCACGGAGACAGCCAGCGCGAAGCGTCTAACGCTAGCGCAAATTCGCCAGCGTGACGTCAAATCGTAATCGCAAATTCACGAACACCGACTCTGGCTAATTTACGCTAGCGAAGTAGATAGAATACAATAGATAGGAGTTTGAAAATCCCAAAAAATGCTGTGGCGTGTTTTACCATTGTGGGTGATAGTCTGAAAAAGAAGT
>CM044441.1:59286369-59342442 GCA_024363595.1 Xenopus borealis | reverse complement strand
TATAAATGTTTGACTACATATGTTCTAGCGCCCGTTAATTTAACGGGCTTAATGTCTAGATTATTTAATAAACTGTGAATAAATGCTATAACCATTTTACCCTATTTCTGACTGCTGGTGTTTTTTTATTAAGGTATGTAACAATGGGGTTCAGTGGGAAGGCTGAGCATGAAAGGTCAGTTAAGGAGTCCCCTTGTCATGTCTACTATGCGGTAGTTGCAGGTCTATAAGTCTCCGTTACAATTGTACATGTGGTGAAAGAACCATTGTATGCTAGGACAGGCAGTAAGTGAGACTGTTGTCAAACAGCCACCATTGAAAGGAAATATTTTTTTATTATAAGGATGTCAGGGACCCCATAATACTGAACTTTTTCATTAGTAAACAAACACAATTTGGATTATGTGAAAATAACAAAATATGAATTTGAATAGGAACACATTGCACTGACAACAAAGGGAGGGACTACAAAATAATGTAACCCCAGTCATAAAGAATATGAAAAAGAGAAACACTGATTCCCTATTAAAGATGTTATTTAACAGATTCAATTCATTAGGCTTACACCTTTGGAGAAAATTAGACACGATAAGTAACTGCTATACAAGTAATTACATGGCTAATAAACTCCACCGTTTTGGTGTAAGAAAAACCCTCTGTCTAATGATGACTCAGAGTTCTTCAATGTCATCCCATGCAGGGAACCACTATTAACCCTGATGAGATGCAGTATGGCTCAAGTATATTCAGTGCCATTTACTGTGATAAAAACACAGATGCTTCGCAATCACATAAAACCTAAAAGCGTTTTAGCAAATCCCTAGTTTCAGAGTTAGTAATCAATGAATGCTTATAGTATATTTTTATTTACTTGTGTGTATATATATACATACAGGGCTTTCAAAAAAACTGATGTATTTTGAAAAATAACAGCTCATAAGTATCCTCAGAATTCAGGGGGTTATTTATCAAATGTAAAAAAAAATTTCTACCTCGAATGAACTCAAAACTCAAATGGTGTCTAATTTAAGAAAAACGCGAATTGAAAAAAACGTAATCAGCGAGTTTGGGGTTAACAACCCAAAAACTCAAAATAATCGAGGTTTCGGTGGGAAAAAACTGGAATCGCTCATAACTGATTGAGTTTTCGGCAAAACCCTCCAAAAAAAATCTTGAACATCTTGAAGGCTATTATATATAGGACCTCTGCCACTGGCTCCTTCATGACCGTGACAGATTTTGACCAAAAAAATCATCTTGAAAACTTTTTTATTTAAATCACAACTCAAACCTTAATAAATCTGCCCCTAAAATATTAATTTTTTAAAAAAGAAAAATACTAAAACTACAGAGCAGTTTTCAAACATCACTGTTAAACAACCCGCCCACAACTATCAACTCCAGAGCAAAAAAAATTTTGAATATGTTTTGTCAATATTTGAAGACATGGCAAACCCATTGTAGTTTTTTCTGCTGGAATGGGCTATGAAACATTGTTGTTTAAGGTTTTACCCCTGCTGACTAGAAATGTTTTTCAGTTCAGGAACAGCAATGGCCACTTTTAGTCAAGTTTAATGCAGTTTATTCATAATTAAGGCCTAGTGGAAAGCCCAGCAGAACCATGTGATCTGGGGAAAGGTGACCTGAACTCATGGAAACAGTGACACAGTCTGTGCTCCACCTTCACAATCATTGGGCACAGGATACGTGAAGTGCAACATTTATTTTATTAGTATAATTCTTTATGATTCCCAACGACCTGCATGAAGAACATGTATATCACCCACATATTTTTGGGAAACTCATGTCATTGTTTTAAATGCCTTTTACAGTCACGGACTTTATCTAAAATAGCTGCCATTGATTTGAATGGAGTCCAGAGTCTTATAAAACAATGGCAAAAACCCATTATTTGGAAAAGGGACTTTTATAACTTGGGGAATGTAAGAATGAATGTGTAATGGAAATTATATTATGGTGGGAGTATGCAAATCCTGGAGCGACTGTCTCCTCTTGACCAAGCAGTACTCCAAGTTGCCCTTCAACAAAGGCAGCATACGTGCACCTAATATCAAAAAGGGGGATTGTGGCACTGACAACAGGCAGACTGCAAAAGTATTTATTTGCAACAAATAAAGTAAAGCTGACAATAAAGTATCCACCTCTTGTGAATGATAATTGTATTAAAAAAGTCAGACTAAACCAGGGATCCCCTTTTCAACCTTTAAGCAACATTCAGAAGAAAAAAAGAGTTGGGGAGCAACACAAGCATGAAAAATGTTCTTGGGTGCCAAATAAGTGCTGTGATTGGCCATTTTGTAGCCCTTATGTTGATTGTCAACTAATGATTGGCGAATTTATTCGCCAGGGGCGAATTCCCGCGATTCGCCGCTGGCGAATAAATTAGAAACGGCAGCGAAATTTCGCAAAAAAAACGAGTAGTGCGTCGTTTTGACGCGACGGAAACGACGCGCGACGAAAACGACGCGCCACGCGCTGAAGACGACGCGACGGAAACGACCCGACATACATCGAAAACGACGCGACACGCCGAAGTTGACGCGGCGCGCGTCAAAATCGTGCCGCGACTCGTTTTTGAGAATTTCTCTGGAAATTCGCTAATTTTTCGGCGAAGCGAAACTCGGGAGATTCGCCCATCACTATTGTCAACCTACAGGAGAGAATGTTTGGCAGTTCTTCTGTTTTTATGCAACCAAAACTTGCCTCCAAGCCTGGAATTCACAAAGCACCTGCTTTGAGGCCACTGAGAGCCACATCCAAGGGGTTGGGGAGCAACATTCTGCTCATGAGCTACTGGTTGGGGATCACAAGACTAAACTAAGATACACCATTTGACCTAATTTATTATTTAAAAAAAAGCTAAATTTTACCGGATTGGGGAAAAACTTCATAAAATTGAGCGAAGATCTGAATTGTATGATTTTTTACAATCTTTTGGATTTTTTCCCCAAATCTCTTGCTTTTTCCGCTTTTTTTTTTAGAAAAACATGAATTTTTCAGATTTTTGCCAGAAATAGTTGGATTTTGTGCTAATTCCAGTGCAGACCACAGAAACTTACAAGTAGGATATGACCTCTCCCATTGACATACATATATAAATCCTCGGTAGGTATGAGATGGCGGCTTTTCGGATTGTGACTTTTTGCAGCTAATATAATATATTATAATATAATTGAAATATTCAAGATTTTTTTCCACAAAAAATTCTGATTTTATAGTAAATACAACTAGAATTTTTAAAGTTTTTGGCATTCGGACTTTAATAAACAACCCCATTAGATTAGAAATTACAATATGCTGTCTACTCTCATCCTAATGCAAAATGATACTAGAAATCACACTGATGTTTTTTTATTTAAAAATTCATTATCCTAAAATTTTCCTATTACTGACTATATGTTCAGGTTGAAAAAAGTATAGAGCATATTTTACAAAACTATTTTTAAATAAACACTATATGCACTTTATTGCCACCTAAGGGTTTACATAAGGTACTACAACCTTTTATTAATTTAGAATATGGCTAAATTACTGTCACCTCATTGTTTGCCTCATAAGTGAGATCATTTTAGAAGGCACTAATATATTATAAATTGCACCCTCGCCTTAATCATTAAAAAACGTTGTATTGTGGACTTTTGATGGTGGAGAGAGTTGATCTTTTTTTGCATTTATATACATTTATTTTATCATGCACCACCACAGTATGTTTTGGATTGTATATAGACAGGCAGGTGTACAAATAGTTGGACATGTACAAAATTTTCATATTTTTGTATATATATATATATATATATATATATTGTAATATTTTCAATGTATAGACATGGTCTCAGATTTAAATAATCTCTTACGCTTGCTTTGGAAAAGATAAACACTCTGCAGACAGATAATCTGGGTCCCATATTATATACAGAGCTTGTCATTGTCCCAGTTTCTTATGCTGGTGGCATAAGCACAAATTTTAGTCAGTATATCAGGCTCGCTAAGGCAAAGTGAAGCCTGGCGAATTATCCCACTGTTTTTTACACAGCATAATAAATATGCACCTAGGTGTTTTGCCCTGTGCTGGGTTTGAACCTACTACCTAATGCATTGCTGTCTTTTCTGTATACCTCTACTCTACACTATTCTGGCAGGTTAGTGGTATAGGCTTGCCATATGCTGAGGTTTCTAATGTTAGTTGGAATACCTTGTGCTGTCAATTGCACTTAGCTGTTCTGCATTAACTTGCAGGTGCAACCAATCCCTAGTGAACTTCAAGCAGAAATCCCTTATATAAACCCTGATCTGGATTTAGCAGTTCTAGAAGTTTTTAATAACAATTGGTCACACTGCTGGGTAGGGTTCCTTGTTTCCTGAACTTGTATCTGAATCTGGAACCTGTTGGCATTGAGTTCTGTGATACCCAATATATTACCAGTCTCCGGACATTGGACTGTAGCCGGTAAGCCTGCTACCTTTTGTTTTCCTTAAATTATCTTGTGTGCAAGCATCCTTTCTGCCTCATTGTCAGTCATCTCTCTCCTAATCTGTACTGCAAATTGTAGAGTGGTAGCCCCTGGTGGTCATTTTTCTAAGTTGCCAGCCAGGCAAGGTTGCTTATATTTGTTTCCATAAGTCTCTCTCTTCCACTCTGACCAGTCTCAATCTATAGTACTACTTAGTAAGAGTTCAGTGCCCAATAGTGATGAGCAAATCTTGCCCAATTTGCCGAAAAATTCATGAAATGGCTGAAAACACATAGGGGCAGATTTACTAAAGGCCGAAAGTGAGTAACACTAGCAAAAATTCGCCAGTGTAACCATTTTTTTACTTTGCTGATTTATTAACAAAAAGCAGGCACCCCTTCAATAGGCTATGTTTGCTGTGGCGAATGAGCGTAACTCTGCCAATTCACTAAGATGCAGATTTTACTGAACATCACCTCTTGCGCCAGACTTGTCTTCGCCACCTCAGACCAGGCAAGTGCAATAGAGTAGATAGGAGTTTTTCACAAAATCGTTGAGTCCCAAAAAATGCTAGTGTCCTCAATTTTACAGGGTGATGGGCTGCAAAAGATCATACATTTTTTTGTGGTACCAGGCAACTTGCTAACATATGGAACATAAACTATACAGTGGGCATATGTGTGTATATATGTGTGTGTGTGTACAGTATATATATATATATATAATTATAACCACTCTATTTTCTTTTATTAAGGTTTATGGGGCTTGTGTAATGTATTTGCTGTAACATATACGCCCATTGAACTTTAACTTCCTGCCGTATGCAAATTTGGCAACTCTAGTGCAACTTTGCTTTGCTTGACAAAGTAACACTTCGCCAACGTTCGCCGCCATGGAAGCAACTTCGCATTTTAGTGAATTAGCATTTTCCTGGCAAATCTACGTCTGGCAAAGTGTTGTGATGTGAGCGAAGCAAACATTGATGAAGTTGCACTCTTTAGTGAATTTGCCCCCAAGATGTTATTGGGCAATTCCACTCAAGTTTTTTTTCTCGCTAGAAATGTATTAGTCTAAGGGCATTGTGGCGAAGGAACTGCAAAAAATTTAGCTTATAGTGAAATTTAATTTTGCTGCTGATCCATGCCTAGCGAAAACATTCACTCAAAATTAGTGTCCAAGGAAATGGTCACAACAGAGTTCAAAAATTGGTGTTTTGTTTGACAATCACTAATATGACTACATTGTGACAACTTTCCTGCTATGATTTCTATACGGTAGGTAATGTTCCCATCTGACCCCACCTGTTTGACATTGTCAATATACAGTATTCTCTTTGTAAAGATAAAAAATCAATCATGCTTAAACATGATAGGATATTTGATTTCCTATGGGTAAACACATTTAAAGCAAAAATAAACTGTACCTCTATGTCCGTTCCAGTTGTGCTTAGCATATTTTTTCAGGTGTTACACTGGTTTCATTAAAGATAATTCTGTTTTATTAAATGTACACAATTAACATATGGCATACTAATGTACAGATATTGATTTATTCATAAACCTTTTAATGTTAGCACTCAGTATAACCAATATCTAGCCTCAGTTCTAGACTAATTGCTCCCCTTTTAGACCCTTTATTTTGTGTTGTTTTTTCCAGCAAATGTACATGCAGTGCCAGATAAATACCCCTAATGGGTTTAGATGACAGCTAAACAAGTTGGGTATCGCTAACCCCATTTACTTTTTACTCCAAGTAATTAGAGATCACATATTCACAAAGGGCAAAATAAAAACCATTTAATGGCCGCAATTTGACAAAACCAGTCCAGTAACTTCTATCTATTCCATTTAAATATGAGATTTTCATTGAAAAGGTACATTAACTCTGGCAGCTTTCCCAAATTTCATATAGGATGCCTTATTAAACTAATACCTCCAGCTTTAATTGACTACCATTCTAATAAATGATGCAAATGACTGTATTAGTTTGGAGTTGATTAAAGGGTGAATAAAAATTGGTCAGATAGATTGATAAAACCCATGGAGCTGGAAAACAAAATAAAATTACAAGTTTTAAAGGAAAGGCTTAAAGTTTATTTTACAAAAGCTGTGCGTGGTATAAATTAGGGATTACCAACCTTGTAAACCTGTGAGCAACATTCAGAAGTAATAGGAGTAGGGGGCAACACTGGCATCAAAAATGTTCTTGGGGTGCCAAATAAGTGTTTTATTGGCCTTTTGGTAGCCCCTATGTGGATTGTCAACTTACATCTAGGCTCTGTTTGTACCTGGTTTTAATACAACCAAAACTTGCCTCCAAGACAGGATTTCAAAAATAAGTTCCTGCTTTGAGGCCACTGGGAGCAACATCCAAGGTTGGGATCACTGGTGTAAAGTACACTTCTTGGACACCATTAGCCATGTTTATTTTGACAAGGCAGAATTGTTTTCTAGAATTTCAGTATCATTGCAGCAACGCACTCTGTCGCAAGTGCACCTAATGTGATGGATGCAAATTCCAACATGATTAGAATGGTGTGACTTGCGGGGCACAAGTCTATATTGCAAAGCACAAATGGAACCCTGGACCTATCGCCAAATATAATAAAATATGCAGGCAGCAAATGTAATCCTTTGAGTAGAGAACTCAGATTGGGATGGACCGGGCATCCTTTTCATTGTGATTACCTGGGTTTTTGTCAAATTTTCTTCCTTTGTGATTAAGGGGGAAATTCACTAAAGAGTGCAAATTCGCCAGTGACAGCTTCGCAGCCATCGCAACACTTCGCCAGGCGTAAATTCTCTGGGACAATGCTAAAGTGCAAAGTTGCGTCCAGGGCTCTAAATGCGTTCAAATTTTCTCTAGCGTTACTTCGGCAGAGTGAGTAAATCAAAGTGAAGCTGTGCTAGTGTTCAATTCTGGCTAGCGCAACTTTGCTAGAATTTGTACGATCAGGCTAATTTGCATACGGTGGAATGGAGCTATTTATGTTACATTGTGCACCTAATACATTACATTTACACTGATAACTAGACATGCCAAGGGAACCTTAATAAAGTCAATAGATTTGCTTTAATGCCCTACACATAAGCTCACTGTTAAATAATGTGCCATATGAAAATGTATTGTGGAAACAGGGTACCTGAAAAAAAATTTTATGCCTGAAAAAATTATTAATAAAAAACTTGATTTACTCGGATCAAGAAAAAAGTGAAAACCTGAATCATTAAAACTGTTCAGGCTTTTTGCCTTTCCTTTTTCGAGTTTTTATCTGAAAACCCTGAAAGTCTTTTTTTGGGCTAATCCCAGCAGAGACCACGAAAACGTCAGAGGTGCCTCTCGCGTTGACTTATACAGGACCTGGACAGGTCTGAAACAGTGGATTTTTACATTTTGCAGAATTGTGGTATAACAAATCTCGAAAATAATTGTGTTTTTTTTTTTCCTCTAAAATTTCGAGTTTTCTAGTGAAAAAAACAAAACATTCAGATTTTAATAAATAACCCCCCTAACGTGGTACTGCATTCATCAACTGGGAGATAAGAAATTAACTCAAAATATGTGATAAAGTGTGTTTTCTCCATATCTGCTTTAAAAAGATGCAGTGTATCGCTGAAAGAGAGAATTATTAGTGTGAGCAATGTGGGAATCAACTACTGCCAAACTAACAGATTTGAAGGAGAATATTAAAATGTAGATTTAAATATGAAAGTGTGAAAGATAAAATTTGTAAACAGAGGTGAATATGGTAGAAAATCTGACAAATCTATCTCTGCTTTTATTTTGTCTCAATATCACCAATCTTGTGATGTTCCCTATATGAATTCAGCATCCTTCTAGTTAGCAAGCAAATGAAACTATGTCCAACAGGTGGGAGAAAATGTGCTCAGATACTGTTTATGATTCTACACACACAAAAATAACTGTTCTGGAGACAGAATTTGAAAAGAGACAGCAAGAAAAAAAACAACAAAACCTTGAAGTGCCATGGAACCTAATCAACAGAACGGACACATACCAGGATACCCGCACTCTACAAACTGCTTCCAGCTTTAACTTTGGCCTGTGTTAAAGTAATTTGGCATGCAAAGGGTTAAAAGAGATTCATTTTCTATAAATCCTAGAATATTATCATCATATCAATATCCTTTTAAGTGTTTTTATGTCTAGCATTTTAAAAACTATATATATATATATATATATATATATATATATATATATATATATATATATATATATATATATATATATATATATATATATATATATATATATATATAGGATATATATAGGTTATTCATAGGTTGTTCATATATTTTAGGTGAAATGGCTGGGTAATATAGTTCCCTATATAAACCATTAGATGGCACTCACTGAATGGGAATAGTCGGATCCAGTCCAGGATTTGTGCCAGAGTCCGTTATTTTGTTAGATTTTGTTTGTGTTGTTAGACTTTGTTTGTGACAATGCTAGTGTAGGGATGTGAAAATTAGACACCCTCACATATTTCTGACAGGCACATTCCTAATATGGACACCTAATGGGGACCTTGTGCTTATGTAACCCCTGTAGTTCTCACAGTGTACACTAGATGGCACTGTGTAAAAGTATTAAGGTCTTCGGAACCATGCGGTCAGTGTTCATTGCTTTAGCCCAACCTTGCAGGCTGGAAGGGAATGGGCATGATCCCTAGGCACTAAGGCCCTAGTAAAGTACAGCTATACTCTGTCATAGATCACTCTAGGAGTGATAGAAAGGTAGCTAGTTGAGCAGTTCATGCTCCAACAGAACTAGAACTAGAGGGATTAAGATCCCAGGTACAAATAACCCAGAAGTAGGGACTTGCCCCCAAATGTAATAAAAGGCAGTAAGTTTGCCCAGTCACAGTAACCCATAGCAACCAATAAGGTGTTTTCTTTTAAACAGGTGACCAGTAAGTGCTACCTACTGATTGGTTACTAAGGGGTTTTGCCCCTGGGCAAACAGTGCATTTTATTACATAACCCCCGAAGTGTACAGACCTAGGGATAGGGTTTCCCCTCAGGTTCCACTTAGGGCAAAGGCTGAAACCTGGTGCGTATCTTTTCCACATTCAAAGCTCAACTACTGCTGACATGACCCCTTGCCTGAAGGGATCCGACCCATGGGTGGTGCTGTGAGTATATGCTCCTTTATGCTGTTTGCTCTGTACTTATGCCGTACAACTGTATAAGCATGCTTTTTACTCCAATGTGGTGATTGTTCTATTGCTCTGCTGTTCAATAAATGCTGTTTTGGTTAAGCATAAAGAATCACTGGCGCCCAACTTATTGTGCACCTGCACCTGGTTACAGTTCAACTATATCCTTCCTCCACCCCACTGCGAGGGTTCATCCCTGAGAAAGAGAGTTTCATTCGTGGTGTAATACCATTTGAAAGTAGCTATAACTGATTCCTGGGAGGGTTGACAGTAGTGATGTGGGGGCAGGAAGAACTGAATCTGCACCCTACCCTATCCCACAAAACACTGCTATTGCAGAACTTGTGCCAAACCTGTACTTCCCACTTACTTATACTTGTACTTATGTCTTCCCACTCTATACGCTGCATCTAAACATATCTCTGGTTCCAACATCGGGAAGCTTCCTGGCAGTGGAGGAGTGTACTTCCCCAGTCTGACCTGCACAAAATCCGAAACCACAATGGTCCATCAAATTTTAACCCATCCAACTAGAGGTAAACCTGAGGGTCACCAGGGGTTTTGGGTCAACCCATTACTAGTTGACAGGTCTGTTGCACCCACATCAGTGTTATTTGTAGGCTTTTGGGAGTTGATTGGCTGCAGGGTTTTGCAAATTAGCATTAGCCTATAATTATCTGTGTATTATAATCAAGACCCACAATATTGCATGTTCTAGTCACAATTGTACAGCTGCAAACCCTAAACTGTGCTATAACAATTAAAGGATGTTTGTTATAAACGCCTAACCTTTCTGTTCATTTCCTCTAACACCGGCTGCATAGCAATACAGATATTTTTTTAGAGCATTTCTCATTCAAAAACAGAAAATGAAAAAAGCCACACTGTGCAATTATTAGATTTTTAGCTAGTCGGCTACATCATGATTTCTTGTTGGCTGAAGAAATTATTTTATAAGCCCTTACCTATGTAATCAGTTACCCTTCACAGCTTTTAATGGACTTCACCTCATTATGTGACCACTCATTAAAAGCCTTGTATCCAGAAGAATTTTATTTACATAAAGTGATCTATAAGGATGTTATATTAGCTTAGGAGATACAAGCTTAATTTTACTCATTCGTCTTAATTTTTTGTAATCATTTTCTGTAAAAAGGGTATAATGTCAGTCGTTGCTTCCATGCTACTGACAGATCCAATCTTGCAGATAATTACCATAAGGAAATTGATGCTTTAGTGTGCAAGGAAGAATTTAATTTACTCAGACATCCCACTGAACAATGCGTTCCAAAGAATATCAGGATTTCATTTTTTAAGAAATCAAATGTTGCCATATAACAGGATTACTTAAAAGATCTTTAAATTGCTTTAGTTAACTGTTTGATGTGAGGGTAGATATGTTGGGTTAAATTCCAAACTTTTGTGGATGCTTTTTCCAGTTAATGCCCTCTTTTCGCAGCTGTGGGACAAATAAGTCATGGTCTGCTGCAACCTTTTCACTAAGGAGCAGAGTAACCCCCATATGGTGAACTGTGGAGATATCTGTTCTGACTGATAATAGGTAACAGTGGCTAAAGGCATACATGGCAACTCAAGGTCTTTTGCCCATTCAATCATTTCACACTCAAAATAGCCTGAATTGTTTTGCATGGTTGATGGAAGTTATTGGGAAATGAACTGATTTTAAAGGTAATTGGCATGTTCTTAAGAATAAGGGGCCTATTTATCATGCCGTGTAAAACATTATCGATGTTGCCCATAACAACCAATCCACAATTAGATCTCAATTTCGTATTCGAAAACAAAAGCTAAGATCTGATTGATTGCTATATGCAACATTCAAGGAATTCTTAAGTAAAAAAATAAAAACTGGGTAAATAGATAGGCTGTGCAAAATAAAAAAAATTTCTAATAGTTAGCCATAAATGTAATGTGTAAAGGCTGGAGTGACTGGATGTCTAACATAACAGAACAGAAAACGTATTCCTGCTTTTCAGCTCTCCTGGTTTCCACTGACTGGTTACCAGGCAGTAACCAATCAGACTTGAGGGGGCCACATGAGTCATAACTGTTGCTTTTGAATCTGAGCTGAATGCTGAGGATCAATTACAAACTCACTTAACAGTTATGTCCCATGTGCCCCCACCCTTTAAATTTGACTTAGAGTTAGAGAGCTGCAAAGCAGGAAGTTGTGTGCTGACTATTATTTTAGACATCCAGTCACTCCAGCATTTATACATTACATTTTTGGCTAACTAACTATATCAGATACATTTTTAATATGACAAAGCCTATCTATTTACCCAGTTTTTATTTTTACACCGAAGTGTTCCTTTAATGTGGCCATACAATAAAACTGATAAAAAACAGACTGACTGGCTTACCCGATCAACCATCAGGCAGATGTCAATCAGGCAGGGGTAGAAATTGCTTAGGAACGCATCTATTCGTTGAAATGGTCTCACGGTCCGACTACCCATATACATTTCATTAGATCCGATCATTGGGCCCTAGGCCCACAATTGGATCAGCCAGATATTGGACATGTTGGAGATATTGCACATATTGGGGTGAGATCCACTCTTTTGGTAACATCGCCAAAGAAGTGGATCTCTCTGTGTATGGCCACCTTAAGTCCTGAAGCTAAACACTGACCCTTGTTCAACAGGCTTTGATTAATTGGTGAGCCTCCTTAAAATCTATTCTCTGCACTCATAGAAATAAATTAAAGGTCCCTTAACCTCTTGGTGCAAAAAGGTACTTACCATGCATAAAACCTTTAAAAACAAGAATGGTTTGGCGAAATAGACACAACAGTGAATTAATGTGCAAATGTTAGCCAAGGGTGAGAAGTCATGCAATTTGCACTTTAGACATTAGTATCTAATTTGCTAAAACATGCAGTCGCATTTGTTTTGACAACTCAGTAGCAAATGTGGCAAACACAAGACTGTGGCCGCAATGATGCTGGAATTGTGGAAAAAAAAAAAAACTTGTGACCAAGGTTCCTAATCCAGAAAGGTACAATCAAGAAAATAAGAATGTTGGGAGCTAAAACATGGAACAAGCCACAGATGTATAGACTTTTTAGAAATCAAACCTTTTTTCACTGGTTAACTGTTTCAAACAATATAAAGTTGGGTGCAAAAAGGATTTGGTCACTAAAGTCTGAGTTTAAAAATGCTTTGCAGTAAGCCGTAAATATTTGTGCAAAATGCAAGTCAGGATTGAAGGGGGGACAAAAGCAAATATACAGTTTTGCTCATAAGTTTACATACCCTAGCAGAATTTGATGTCTAAACCATTTTTCAGAGAATATGAATGATAACACAAAACTTTTCTTTCACTCAATGTTAGTGGTTGGCTGAAGCTGTCAGGAGTCCAGAAAGTCATTGACCTTTTTAATTACAAGCAAAAACATGGTTACCTTTAATAGCCATTCTAACCCTTTTGTGTCAAGTTGTGTTCATGTTATCAGGCCAAATCACCAGGGTATGTAAACATTTGATCAGGGTCATTTGGGTAGTTTATGTAGTGATTATAATTTAAAAAGAGTAAAAACAGTTGTTTGACAATAAATGGCTTCAGCCAACCACTAACCATGAGTGAAAGAGGATTTTGTGTTATCATTCATATTCTCTGAAAAATGGTTAAGAAATCATAAATTCTGCCAGCGTATGTAAACTATGAGCACAACTGTATTATTACAAATATTTATAAGCACGTCAATGTGTATTTTCCACAATGTACCACAACTGAGGTGAACACTTTAAGAAGTGGTTAAGTACAAGACGCAGCAACAGTGATAAAGGAGTTGGGTTTCTTTTAAAGGGATACTGTCATGGGAAAACACGTTTTTTTCAAAACACATCAGTTAATAGTGCTGCTCCAATAGACTTCTGCACTGAAATACATTTCTCAAAAGAGCAAATGGATTTTTTTATATTCAGTTTTGAAATCTGACATGAGGCTAGACATTTTGTCAATTTTCCCAGCTGCCCCGGTTATGTGACTTTGTTATCCGGAAACCCATTATCCAGAAAACTCTGAATTATCAGAAGGCCACCTTCCAAAGACTCCATTTGAAAAATTGTTTTTAGATTTTCTCTGTAATAATAAAACAGTATCTTTTACTTGATCCTGTTGGAGGCAAAAATTTTTTGATGGGTTTAAATAATGTTTCAATTATATTTTAGTTGACTTAAGGTATGGAGATCTAAATTATGAAAAGAGCCCTTACCCGTAAAACCTAGGTCCAGACCATTCTGGATAATAGGTCCCAGAAATTGGGGAAAAATACTTGATTGAGTTTATTCACATTTTTCTCCATGACGGAGTTTCAAAGAAGACTCAAATTAAAAAATGAACATCCTTCCCTAGCCCTTTCAATGGATTTCTTACACATACAGATGGACACAGTATTAGCCTATCATAGAAATTAATCTTGGGCATTATTTCATACAGTTGGTGAAACATCAGTAATGAGACTGATGATGCTGAAAGATTTATACTGGGGGGGGGGAATTTGATATTTACATCCGCCACTCCTTTAAAACTGATTGTGAATTAAAACCACACAACATGTTTCACTAGGCACACCTTTCTCCCTTTATCCATTAAGTGTGTCTCCTTAGAGATCATTATTAAAGTTTCAAGAGAGAAAACATTTTCCTCATAATTAAAAACATATCGCATTGGGTATGCTTATAGTATTTTTGACCTATCCTTTGATAAACATGACTTGTAACCATTACATGTGCAAAAGATAAATGAAACATCAAGATAAGCATATGGAACTTCTCCCAACTGTTTTCACAAGTGGCTGTTCTATTTGTGGTAGAGGAAGCTTGCTCTGTATTCTCTACCAGAATTCAACATTTCCACTTGCCCACACAGGAAACCTGTTTATCAGATGCAAAGAACATAGCTGAACCAAAAGCGTCTCATTAAGAAAGTGTGCAATATTAAAATGATTTATTGGTAATTTCCTAAAGGAAAGATTTAATAAACCAGAGATACATCATGAAACTTACCCTCTGACTACCATCCAGCTAGGGACACTGGCAGGAAAAAAAAAGTTGTATAAAAAAAAATAATTATAAGTTCACCATAGGATATAATGGATTTCACGAGTTCTGGAATGGAAAATAAATATATAGCATTTCATTCTGTCTCATGAAAGTAGTTATACATAAACTAGACTGATTCAAAGGGACACAAAAAATATTAGTTGAAAATGAGCATTTATGCCAAAACAGGCTTGCATTCATAGACCTAACAGCAAGGTGTCCTATAAAATAAAATACTTCTTTAGTTACGCTTTGCTTCTCCTTTTAAGCACAATAACTGATTGTGCTGTTACACTGCAATGCTTAAAGGGAAAGTCATTAAAGGTAGTCTTCTTCCCTCCTTCCAGATAAACATGTAGCTAATAGAGCTTGACAAATTATTTTAAAAAATCTGCCATTGATTATGTAGCTTAATGTAAAGCATTCACAACGTGACTGACTGATGTATTATTTGCTTTTCCTTGAAATATCTGTTTTATTGGAAGAAAAGTCTTTTCAATACACTTGAAATGATTTGTGCAGCTTTATGTGGCATTCAAATGTCTCTCAGAAATGGCAGACCCTGGAAACACCACCATGTTTTAATTTTTATAATTCATTTTCTGGGAAGGATACAGTATATCAAGCATATACAATAATAAACTCTATCTGAGCTCACAGTTCAGGGAACTTAAAAAAAAAATATTACTAATATTATTAAGTTCTGTAAATGTGAACAAGCAATACATTTACATGTTTAATGGCATTCCAAAATGCCAGATCAAGAAGAACTGCTGTTACAAAAACAAACTTGAATGAGCAGAGACAGCTTATTGTACCAATTAAGTTCCATTAGACAACTTCTTTGGACACAATGAAGAAGAAGAGCTAGTAACCCTCAATCCTCAAACATCACTTGGGAATGCAACTGAATGCCTTTTTGTGTGATAATCAGATGAATCAAGAGGCACTTCCCAGTGATATCAATGATAAGCAACCCATTGAAAGTAGTTTGTTTAAACAAGTACATACATAGTGGTGCTGAAAACTGTAACATAGTTCTAAACGTGTTTATATGGAACACATACTGTACTTATTCATTTAGCAGTTTAAACAATGAGCTAAAACTAAAAGCTAGAAAATCAGGACCATTGTTTGCAATGGATTATAGAGACTAGGGTTATACAGTTGCCAAAGTTGGCAAAATGTTTATAAACTTATGCTGGAAGAATGTACTTGCTTGTCAGCTTATCATAGTGGGTTATTTAGCTTTCTGCAAACCTTAAGTGCCATCTTTTGTCATAGATCAAACTTGGGAATCCAGAACGTAGCACTTTCTTTTTTTCCTTTCACGTGTCAACACTTTCCTGACAGGATTTGACACAGTTAAAGCATTACTCTGAAATATGAGGCATATAGGATAAGTGATATTGTAGGCAATAATGAATTATATATGGTACTGGTTTTACTTTGGGCTAAAAATTGATATTATATTCAAAACTGTGTCCTATTTGTTAGAGCTCTGTATAGATTTGTTATGGTCCCTGTCAGTGTTTCAAATGAGGCGTGGACATGTCCTAACTGTCCCTGCAAGAGGCACAGTAGGAAGGGCTCAGCTACTCACAGCCCTGCAGTCACAAGGCTTCAGTTCCTAATCAGGCCAGCGTAGCTGCTGATTGGTTTCTATCCTCCAATGCAGTCAACTGCCTTCTTTAACACAATTTTTTTATTTAATTTTGGGAATTTGGGTCAATGGACGTTTTCTCTGTGGAAAAGCTGTGACAGATCCTGGGTTTCGCCTTTTATCAGAGACTGGGTGGAGGGAGGTAGAGTGAAGTAGGTACGGATGAGGGGAGGTATATTTCAGTGACACATCTTTGGCGTTAAAACTCCTTAAAATAGAATTAGAGTTTTAGGGAAATAGAGAATTGATTCCATTTTTCGTTTCAGCATTAACTTTAAAGTGGACCTGTCACCCCCAAAAAAAATTCAAAATCATATTTTATCACATTAGTCAAGCAAAATGAACATTAATTACACTATATAAATTATTTGAATCTTGTTTTCTTCAGTCTGGGAACTCATAATTATAGCAAGCAGGCAGGAGCCATTTTGTGGACACTGTTATTAAGGCAAGCCTTACATAATCTCAGAATCTTGTTTGTGCACCAGAATGGGGGACCCAATGTCTATCCCCATGTCCTGGCTACACAATTAAATGGTTAAGAGAACTGGGGGAATGTGTGGGGAGCAGTGGCATCTAGGAAGTGCTGAATGGAAAGTGAAAGTAATTATGTGCCCCACCTCTATGCCTAAGGCATAGAGGAGTGGCAGACAATATTTGATTGACAGCTGAGATTTTTAAATGAGCTTAAAACAGTTATGAATGCTTTAATAAAAAAATTAAATAGGATTTCATGTTTCATTTGAAAAGGACTTTTATCATACAGATTTGTGTGTCTGGGTGACAGGTCCACTTTAAAAGATTGCCCT
The DNA here is from genome assembly GCA_024363595.1 of Xenopus borealis. NCBI lineage: Eukaryota > Metazoa > Chordata > Amphibia > Anura > Pipidae > Xenopus > Xenopus borealis. The sequence goes on along the minus strand of CM044441.1, from coordinate 59,325,250 downwards.
ACGATAAGTATGGGTGATTGTATTCAATTTTTGAATGGCCGTGGGCTTCCGGGGAAATTTTTTGACAATGCATGGTTGGTGCTTCAAGGGAAACCTTTTGTAAGTCTCCTTACTTCAGTATTAAGTATTATATAGATTCTGTCCTTGAGTTGTGGTGAGGAAGAGACTTTGGACGATTTTCTGTTAAGATGCTCAGTTTCCAAGAGTCTTCATGATTAAGTACTGTTGATACTGGGTATTAATGGGGTCTGTAAGGGAAATTATGAGGTAATGGCCTACGGTAGCATAAGAAGTAAGCATATAGCATATAGAAGGAGACTAATTTCATTATTTTTTCAGTAATTAGGAATCACTTATGGATGATGAGGTGTGGTAAAGCCTTTGGTAGGGAGGAAGGAAGCATAGAGCTGACCATAAAGGAAATTTCTCAGGGAACTGTATTTTATCAGATTTAAGGAAATTGGTGTGAATAAAGAGAATATGAATTTGTGGAGGGTGATTCATTTTGCATGGATTAGTTATTTTTATGATAACTCCTTTCCTGCAATGCAGTTTGCTGAGTGCTGCAGACTCCCCTGCACAGCCTGGAAAAGGAGGCAGCAGGAACAGAAGGGTGGGACTAGTAAGGTTTTTGCAGATAATTTCAAAAGATCAGCCTGAAACATTACATTGAGCAATTCACTGGCATTTTCTTGTTTTTCACACTTCTCATTTAAATATTTTGATTTGCATAAGTGATCCCTGTACCTGCAAGATTATAAAAAAAAAATAAAGAAAGCCTCACAAGGAAATGCATTTTTCGAAGCCTTTGCGTTTTCTGGTCTAGGTGAAAATCTCCACTTTATTTGATTTGTTAAATGGGTTGTAAGGGGCAACAGTAGTAACCATCCTGGAGAACGGAGCCTGGTGTCTGATTGAAGATGCAGCCTCACTTGGCAGAGGAGAACTGAAAAACATAGGGAGAGTAAAAATAAATTAAAGTTGTACTGGTTCACAAACCAAACAAAATAAAAATTCAGGTATGAGAACCATTATCCGGAAACCTGTTATCCAGAAAGTTCCGACTTACGTAAAGGTTTCTCCCATAGACTCCATTATAATAAAATAATCCAAAATTTTTAAAATTTATTTCCTTTTTCTCTGTAATAATAAAACAGTAGCTTGTACTTGATCCCAACAAAGATATAATTAATCCTTGTTGGAAGCAAAACCAGCCTATTGGGTTTATTTAATGTTGCTATGATTTTCTAGTAGTTGTGGGGGCCGATTTTCGAAATTCACATGAAATGATCAAAGTTCGATCGAATAACGATCGTACGAATTTTTCATGAAATCGGAAATGCAAATTTGGCCTCTTCAATCATCAAATATCGAATAGATCTAATGATCGGATATTCGATAATAGAAGCCCATAGGCTTCTGATGCTAAGTCCTGCTCGAATACCATTCGTACGATCGGAGCGTTCGAATCATACGAATTTTTCGTACGCTCGAAGGAAAATGCGAATTTTCCGTGAAATGGAACGATTGGTATCCGATCGTACAAATTAATTGAGAAATCGTATTGCGAGCAAAATGATAGCCTAAAACAATTCGATAAGCATTCGATGGTCGAATGCTTATTGAATTGCGGATTTGGTCGAGCTAATTATGGGGAATAATGGTAAATTTGCCCCTATATGTGTGAAGATCCAAATTATGGAAAGACACATTATCCGGAAAGCCCAGGGTCCCGATGATTCTAGATAATAGGTCCCATACCTGTAATAACAACCAATAGCAATGCTTTCCTTTATCTCACAACAATTCACTGATATTTTAAAAAACTTTGTAGACTACATTGTGGCACCTGGAATATTTTTACATAAATTAAGGCATACAAAGCAAAAGGTCTAAAAATCTGTGTAATTTCTTTTCAGCACTGCCTTCTAGTATATCAGTCAGTTTTTTGTCTACATGAATACGTACCGAAAAACTGAAGACCTGCTGAAGAGAGCTGCTAATCTTTGATCATTTGAAGACAGACCAAGTGTTAAGTGTGGAGCTCAGAAGTAGGTTTTTTATTTACATTTTGTAATATTTTTATGTTTAATTGTAAAAGACAAAAATATTTCCATAGCTTTGTAAATGGATGATCCTTATGCAAGTTGAAGCAGCGCAAATGAAGCAGTTCTCATTGTATTTCTGCCTTAATTTTGGTTTGCACATTTAAGGGTCCATAGGAGTATAGTGGAGATCATCATACAAAGACAGTCTAGATTTAACGAACTCAAGTTTGATTATGCTGATTATATTGCACAGCTTATTATATGAAAGTGTATCTGTAGGCTAGGGCCAGATATCAGCCTGCTGAAATCCTAAGGCTGATTTTAGCCCCGACCGGTAGCCAAATCTTCTGGTCTGCTCGTGTCAGGAAGCCTTCTGTCGGCTCTAGTGTGAACAGACTTGGCGGATTTTGGCTAGATTTGCAAAGTCTTGTATCTCTTCGTCAAAATACGCACATAAAAATCTAATTGCAAATCTTCATCATACTATAAGTTAATAGATACAGTATGTTTATACTGTTGTCTACCTCTTAACAACCAGGGGGTCTAGTATTTTCTAAACCACATATACTTAGGGCACATTTGTAAAATAGTAAAATGTTCACTCATTACAATGAATATGATAAAGTAATTTCAAAACATAAAAGGTGCACTTCCTATTGTCATTACCAAAATGGCATGAAAATAGAAAAATATGGAGAGAGAAACCCAAAATATTTTGTGAAATCAACAAATGTAAACAGCATAGTACAGGTAGGGGCGCCTTTTGTAGAATGCATGGGACCTGTTTTTTTTGTTTTGGATAAGGGGGTCTTTCTGTAATTCTTAGTAAGTCTGCTAAAAAATCTTTTAAACATGAGTTAAACCCAATAGGATTGTTTTGCATCCAATAAGGATTAATTATAACATAGTTGGGATCAAGTACAAGGTACTGCCTTCTTATTACAGGGAAATAATAATTAAGGAAATAATTTTAAAAATTAAAATTATTTGATTAAAATGGGTTTCAGGATAATGGATCTCATAACATTATCTCATGATATTGCCTTCCTGTCTCCATATTTTTTCTATTTTGAAGTTAATAAGATGCTTTGAGAGAGAAGTAAAAATGACATATATTTTTAAAAAATTATATTATCTATTATTTCAGGTTGTAGTTATCCATATGTTTACATATATACTTTCATTATTATTGGAATAAATCATTTGATTATACTATAAAAAAGTACTTTTGTATGTAAAAATAGTACTAATTACACAAAGATCTATGTGAATATTTTATACAAGCCCTGATTATGTTATTTATTTCAAAAGCCTTGATCCTTTCAGAAAAATGTTTAGTCATTTCATAATTAAAAAGTAATCACTATTTTATGGTCTCTACTATTAGTTTACTGTTTTTAATACTAGGCATAATGACTGCAGTTGTTGAACTTAACATATATATATATTTATATATTCAGCACATCGGAGGGTTAAAACTGAATTGTAAAAATCCCTTTCAAAAATGCAACTCACACATACCCAATCATTTGTGTGTTTGCTGATGAAGGTGGAGACTGAAGATTAGAATTTGCCGGGTGGATAGCCATCCAATGAACCCTACCAGTGTATCCAGGGATGTTTGGAGAACTGAAAAAGAAAAGTAAATAGCATTAGAAGTGCTTAAAACAATGAAAGACAGGGGGCCTTTTAAACTCAAGGTCAGAAGATAAAAAGGTTGTAGAGGAGCAAACCAATAAATCTGCAGACTCAATGCTAATTATTCATTTGGTAAATTCTATTCTTTAAGTCTGTGTCAGTCCTAGTTTAATGTACTGTAACAAACAGAGTAAGCTGAAATAATACATTCTAATGTTTTTTGGCTGTTGTGTACATTTGTTTTGAAAATCTCCCAAGCATATCAAAAAGGAGCTGTCAACTGTGCTCTGATATATAAGGTGATATTGCATTGTCCTCACTATTTTGGTTAAATTATGGTATGTATATATATATATATATATATATATATATATATATATATATATATAATATATATATATATATAAACAAGTGAAAGTTGTGTTCACCACAAAATTCACATAGACAAATACAATAGGTCCTCTGCACTCAACCCATTATCAATCTATATATATGTATAAGGACAGTGAATCGTTTGTGCCTTAATCTACTAAAAATGCCTTACCTTTTAAACAAAACAAGGATTGTTTGTTCATATATTGCAATATATTTAAGCTGGCCAACTATAACAAAGTCATCCCCGGTATGGCTATTAAAATAGGCCCTGTCATTTCAGGTACACAGAGGCCCAAACAGCCCACCACCAGCCCACTAAATACTACTTTTCTATGTCCCCTTATAGCAGCCCATCTGGCATTTGCCAGAACCCACAGATTGCCAGTCTGGGCCTGCTCGTCCTACACTCTACTTGCATCTGATTCATTAAGAATTCTACATCTTTATTATACATTTTATAAAGGGACTAAGGGGCAAATTCACTAAGTTCCGAAAATTCGCTAGCGTTGGCTGCATGTCGCCAGGCGAATTTTCGCCAGTGCTACACAAATTCACTAAAGTGCGAAGTTATGCTAAGGTCGGCGAATGGTAGCGTAATTGCGCTAGTGTTACTTCACCAGGCAAAGCGCAGTTAAGCTAGCGATGCCTAATTTGCAAAAGGTGGGAATTTAAGAGTATAATAGAAATATATGTTACAGCCACTAAATTACACTACACAAGCCCAGGAAACCTTTAATAAATTAAATAAAGTTGTCCTATTGCCCTACATGTGGCCATTATATAGTTGTGTTGCCAAATGTTAGGAAATGTAGGGGGGAAGGAGGGTAACCTCCCCCCCAAAAAAACAATCTTTTTCAGACTATCACCCTAAATGGTAAAACACCCCAGCGTTTTTTTGGGACTTAAAAAAATGTTCAATTTTTTTTTTCAAACTCCTATCTATTGTATTGAACTTTGCCTGGTCTTACCAGGCAAAGTAAAGTCTGACGTAAGTGGTAACGTTCAGTAAAATTTTGATCTTAGTTGCATAATTACGATCCTTCGTCATTTGCAACTTCACCTGGCGTAAGGGTGCGAAGTTGCGCAAGTCTATCTACTTCGTGTTAGTTAGTAAATTTGCAAAGATGTCATGCTGGCAAATTAGCGCTAGCGTTAAGCTCCCCATAGACGCAACGATCTTTCCCTGCCGAATGAGCGATCTTAGGGAAGTCCGGCCAATCTGTCAAATTATCGTGCGGTTAGTGGGATACAAACGATCGTACATCTTACGATTTTTCGTCCGACATCGGTCTGAAGATTGATCGCCCAGATTAGAAAATCTTTATCGGTCCCCATGCAATCTACCTATGTTTGCAGGGCCAAGCAGCCTGCAATCCTTCAGTTTTGCTGGCAATATCGCCTGAAATGGTCTTTTTAGTTCATGGGTACATCGGGCATTTAAAAAATCGTTTTAAGACAATCGTGGTCTCACGATAACCATTGGATCTTTCAAAAATCTTTACGTCTGGGCCTAAGTTTTACCTGCTGCTTTTAAAGTAAAATTCCCAAACCTGTTTGTGCTTTCATTTGCCATTCCCTTCCCAGCTATAGTCACATTTTTTTTTAGACTGCTAATGATATATTTAAAGACTTTCTCAAGTGCTTGAGAATAAAACTGGCATAAAATGTTAGCTTAATGACATCTTGTGGTTGAATCGAGAAAGTACAACACAGGCTAGCTATTTCTAGTGTTTATGGTTCCTTAATCAGTGATGAGAAAACATACCTACCTGGGGTGCTTGCTGGTATCCAGAAAAAGTGTCTAGGCGGTTCTACCTTTACATTATTCTGACTCACAGAATATATACATGTACAAATATGGGATCTATTATATGGAATGTTTGGGACCTGGGGTTGTCCAGGTAAAGGTTTTTACTGTAATTTGAATTACCATTACTGAAGTCTAATAAATAAACATGTAAAGTTGTAAACAGTAAATAAACCCAATATGATTGTTTTGCCATAAATTTGGATTTATACAGTTTAGTTACCATAAAATATAAGGTACCATTTTTTTATTACAGAGAAAAGTAATAATTTAAAAGTTTAATAATTACAAGTATGTGCTTAAAATTGACTCTATGGAAAATGGCCTTCCCTGGATATGGGGTTTCAGGATATGAAATCCCGTACCTGTATTCAGAATTGTATAACAAACTGTATTTACATTATAACAAGTTTCTTAAGTGAATGAGATCATCTATATGTAGGGTTGCCACCTGGCTGATCCCAATGTTATTAATAGGAAAAAAAGGTAAATATACAGGAAGGCCAGTATTTTTTTCAAGAAAAGGTGGCAACCCTATCTATATGTCATGTACCTAACTTATTAATGCAATACATTGAGTCAACCAGTTTCTCGTGTGTCACATATTGTTTTACAGATAGCTATGCTGGAGTTTAGGTTATTTTGGTAGTTATAAAAATAAAGAACATACTCTGGTGCCATTATAAAAATGTTAATATAACATTCCCCAAACAAACTGCAGTCTAGTTCAAAAGGATGAGCTTTATATTAATTTTCAGCCATAGAAATTTGTGACTTTATGTGTGTCTGCAAGTGAATGATTATCACATTCATACATCATTCTAGTCTGCTAGCTCATCAACATTCATTTCAGAATTCCAAATCATCATTATCTTCTACAACAAAATGTGAACTATTCATGAGGACTCACAGCCACATTTGAGATGTGTTATCTAGCCTTCTATTGGGTTTTTATAGAAGTTATTTATTATTCCCAGTATATATTCACTTGGGGTTAATAGAAGTTGAAAGAAAAGAAAGTAGTCATAAAGAGTAATGCTACATTACACATACTAAGCACTTTTGTAGTAATGAGGTTGTTGGGTTCGAACTTTGGTGAAAGGAGTATACTCCGCATTGGCATTGTCAATATCTTCTGAATTCCGAGAGCCTGCACAACCGCTGTGTAGAGAATTGAGAACATTTATCAGTATATTTTGATTGATGATATATTGATGTTAATAAATTAAGTGAGGTAATAATAATAATAAATGAGGTTAAATTGCAGAAACCTTAATCTCAAAAATTATTATGCATACACAACAGTCAGGGTGCATGATTATATCAGCGATTCTGTACATCTGTTATCCAGAATGCTTGGGACTGAATGCTTCCAGAATATATGGGATATATATCTTTCCATAATTTGGATCTGCATACCTTACAGTAAGTCAACTAAAAAATAATGTAAACGTTAATTAAACCCAAGAGGCTGATTTTGCTTTCAATAAGGATTAATTATATCTTAGTTTGGACCAAGTACTGTTTTATAATAACATAGAACAAGGAAATTATTTTTAAAAATTTGGATTACTTGATTAAAATGGAGTCTATGGAGCTTTCCGGATAACTGGTTTCTGTACCATATTATATTATGCTACGAATACACTGAGACAAAAATATGTTACAAATTGATGTGTGCATGTACATATAATACACATTCTTTAAACTATGTTCACATGGAGAAAGGTTTGCAGCACTTGTTTTAGTTAGTAATACGAATTTAGGTTATACTTTCATTCTAAGAAAGGCTGTATTATACGAAAATATTCTTAACACAAAACTACTTACGTGTAGTTCGGAATCTGGTCCATACGGGGAAATCTTGACATACTATATTAGAAAAAGACAAAATAATAGTTATAATGTACCCATTCATTTGGAAAATCAAATCTGTAAAGTAAAGGGAGAACTGTGCACATTGTGCAAAATTGCATGGCTACAAAATTTACGCTAAGTGCTGCAGAGATCTGTCTGGTGAATAAAGGGTTTACAGAGAAAACAGCTTCCTGTTAACTGCTTTGGGACCTCCTATGGGGACTCATTCATATGATTCATTGTAATATTTCCTATTTTTTCTGAATACACATTGTTTAGTAAATAGGATGCTTAAAGGGGAATTAAAATGGAATCCACAGCTTTAAGCTATTTACCAGACACCTGGATTTCATGTGATGTGACAAGATGTATTATCTTGTTAGTTTTGTTTCAAACAGTACATTCTGTATATGGGTTATAAGAAACTGAGTGTTCTTTTTGCTTAAAGGGCACCAATCACAGCCAAAATCAAACACATATTAAGAACCTGACCAGTACAACCTAAACATGTTTAATGAAACTACATATACATTTTTTTGAAAAAAAAAAACCCATCAGTTTTCAAAAAATCCCATACTTTGTCAAATGTTCTCTCACTGAGGGAGTCCATACTATGACTACAACATGCAAATGAGTTCACAAAAATGCTCAGATTGTAGCACTGGCCTGAGTATTCGACCCAGAATGCCTAGCTTTAGTAAACTCTAGAAGTACACACAGCAACTTCCACAAGGTGGCAGCACTAACACAGAAGTTTGGCAGATTTGAAAATAGCTTAGAAGGTTTATTAGGCAAGCAAGAAATTTCAACTGAGCATGTGCGAGATTTCAGAGCTACAGTTGACTGTGAAGATATAGGTAGGAGGAGTCGGTGAAATCCAAGATGCCTGCCTCAGCTAGAACTGCAGTGGAGATAGGGGAGATTTTGCAGAAGGTATAGTGAGCTGAAGATTTACATTATACAAACAATTCTAACTGTTTTAAAAATCGGATTTCTTGTACTTTCACATAGTGTATTCACTTAGTAAATCATTTTAGTTATGATTGGTGCCCTTTAAATCCCCTTTGCACAATATAATTCGTATGCTGCAATGCTTAATTTGAGATATAATTAGTGAAAAAGCATTCATACATGGAGCAATGGCTGGATACCATAGGAGAGGCTATACCCATGTATTGTATTACTCAGATGGAACAATTTGCAGAGCTGGAAATGAAGATGTGCCACAGAGCTTGGCAAAACCAATAATCCTTGATCCTTGAAGAATTATCAATCTGAATCCTCTTCACAACTGACCATATATACCTATATTGTCAGAATCTGTCAAATGCTTGACCAAATCTGTGCATTTATGGCTAACTTCAGGTATATGTTGATTTGGTAATTCATTCTTTTTAAGAAAACAAGGCACAAATCTCTCCACAGTACCCTTTACCCAGAATATTAATCTCTGGGTTCCTTTTCCTATATCATTTGCCCTGTATTCCATGTTAATACTGTGATTTCCAAACAATTTCCCAGCCATCAGTTCTTGTCAGTGTTAATGATTAAGTATTGTGGTGTAGAAAATAGCTTCATATTCTCTCTACATTACTACATTCACTGGCACAGCAATTGACCAGAAAAAAAGCACAAGGGTGATGTAATGAGGGGGAATAATGTAATACACTCTCCATGGAATTTCATAGATTCCCATGATACTTCAGCAGCATCACACAACATGACAATGGCACCACATCATGAAATCACTGTTACATCTCTACTGCCGTGTAGCCCTTTACAGAGCTTGTTCTACCCTTTGTTCACAAAAATAAGTTAATAAGAGAGGTGTGAAAACAGGAATGGTATGGGAAGGCACAAAGGTAACATTTGGAGAGAATAAGCTGTGTATAAAACAGTAGAAAGTAGTACAAATCATAGGATAGATTAGAAGACAATAGATGAATGAAAAGGGAGAGGAGTGAAAAAGAAAAATGGTAAAAATAGTGGTTATAAAAGCAGACCAAAAAAATAATATAGGTTGCAGGTTAGGAAAGTTGTAGAGGAAAGGTAGCAAAGACAGAAACTATAAAAGAAGGCTACTTGGTGATGGCATATTCTATAAGTATGAATGAAAATAGAGAAAATGTAAGAAAGATAAGACCTGATAACAAAGGTACAAGAAGAAAAGAAAGAAGTAGCAAGTGTGTTGTAATTTACTTGGAAAGCCAGCATTCCACTAACATTCAATATGACTGGGCTGGTATTTTACTTCCCTTTCCAGTAAAAATTTATGCTAGAAATGGTAGAAACTGCATATGTGAACAATTGTTTTATGTGAGCCAACACAGACTAAGGGGCTGATTTACTAAGGGTCGAAGTGAATATTCGAATGCAAAAAGTTCGATTTTCTAAGTAATTTTTTGAAAAACTTCGACCATCGAATAGGCTACTTCGATCATTTGACCATTGTATTCGAATGGTCGAATAGCAAAAATCCTTTGACCTCAAAAACTGAAGTACTGTCTCTTTTAAAAAAACTTTTTTTTTACTTTGCCAAATAAAACCTGCCGAAGTGCTATGTTAGCCTATGGGGACCTTCTAGACCAATTTTCTAAGTTTTAATTCATCAAAGTAAAATTGTTCGATCGTATGCTAAAATCGCAGGAATGTTTAATTCGATGAAAAATCCTCTGGCTTCGAATATTAATTCGATGGTCGAATTTTCGAAGTATTTTCCACTTCGAAATTTGACCTTTAGTAAATCAGCCCCATAAAGGCTTATGTTGCAATTAATATTTTAATGCTTAAAACATGGTCCTACATCCTGCCATAATTATAGAAACTGAAGATTGCATGCAGTAAACATGTCAGGAGCGGTATACATCATAAAAAAATTAATCAAAGTCGGGTATTGAGGAAAATGATAACCTAAAACAATTCATTAAGCATTCGATGGTCGAATGCTTATCGAATTACGAATTTGGTCGAGCTTTTTTCTGGGAATAATAGTAAATTTGCCCCTAAGGGCAATTCAGTAAATTCGATCGAATCGAATAATTAGAATAAAAATCTATTTGAATATTTGAATACTCGCGTATAGAATTACTTCCCCTTTGAATTTTTATTCGACTGCCTACTTCACCAGTTTCTACCGAAGTGACTTTGTCGACTTCGAATGGTTGAAATTGTTTGAATCGTTTGATTCGAACGATTTGATCTTTTGATCGAATTTTTATAATTGAATTTGAAGGATTTTAATTCCCTAACTATTCCCATGGTCGAATTTCGAATTTTTTCAATTCGAAATTCGACCAATAGTAAATCTGCCCCTTAAAATGTTCTTTTCAAAATATCAATCTACATTTAGGAGCTGATTTACTAAGAATTGAAGTGAAAATTTTAACAAAATCCGAGTTTCGAAGTAATTTTGGGCTACTTTGACTATCGAATAGCCCAAAATTCGACTTGAAAAAAATGTGAAATTTCGAAGTACTGACAATTTCAAAATCCTTCAACTATTCGGCAGCTTAAAGCTGGTAAATTGCCATTTTAGCCTATGCGGGACCTCACAGAACTTGTTCTGAGAAATCTAAGGATTTTGCTGAAATCGTTCGCTTTTTTATTTGATCGAAAATAGACCTATTCAATCGAAAGGTCCATTTTCGATCGAAAAAGCCCTTTAAAAATATTTTGAGGGTCAAATTTCAAAGTTTCTTTACATATACACTTCGACCCTTAGTTAATCTTCCCCTTAAAGTTGGTAGGTCATGTTGATCATTATTTCACAGATAGTTCTACTTTTATAAGTAATTGATACTTGAAGTTCCTAAACCTGACTGTTTTGCCAACCTGACTGTCCCTTCTTAGTCTGTCAGTTAGAGTTTCTAACGCTAATGGACTATTGCTCCACAAATATGGCAACTGCCTCATAGAGGAACATGGGGTAAGAAAGATAATGTAAAATCAGTCAAATACTTTTATGGAAAATTATAAATAGAATTCAAAAACAATGTTATGATGGATATAAAAAAGGTTATTTTCTGGTGTCAGTATCTTTTTAAGGTTGTCAGTTTACACTGTCAAAATGAAATTTACTGATCAACAATTCAATTACAAGCATGTTAAAGACTACCCTGATCCTTAACAGCCATCTTTAATAAATCTATAAGTCTTTGATATTTATTGCAGTACAAAGGTTATGTGGTCAGTTTTGTGGAAATGACCAGGCAGTGCAAATCCTACTTTAGATTAACATGGTTTTGTTGACCTGGCTTAACAAAACTATTCACTATGAAATTCACATGCTCCATGATTAGTTCAAAATCAGACTAGATGGATTATGTAGAGTGGACTAAAATATATGGGTCATGCAAAACATGAAGTGATTTCTTATAAGCACTGTCATATGCCTGATTGCTGTCCATAATCCAAATCCCCAATTCATAGCCCCTCAAAGGTATGGGATTCCTCAAAATTAAAGGGATTGTGTGTAGGATGTGGAGTTCCTACACAACAATATTTATATTATATATTTAAGATATTAACAGGGAACAATAGTATCTAAATTCAGTTAATCGTGAACCCTGTTTTGTGTATATGTGTGGGGTACATCTATGCCTGTAAAATTAATTTTCTGTCCAATTTCGGCTGACTAATCCCCACTGATCATGTTTAAGCAGTTATAGTGCAGTTTAAATGCATACAATAGCAAAGCACTAAAAAAAAAAATAATCTTGTTAATTTTGATGCCCCTCAATATTGTACAAATATTTCCTAACATCTACCAGGACAACTCTTTTGTCCTTAATATCAGACCATTGCACAAAATAAAAAATGGCTTACTTGCAACCTGTGCTGTAACACCTTGATACTAGGGCCTTGGAATTGAAAGAAATCCTGGACATAATAGTTGGCAGAAATACAAAACAGGGAACTTATATAGAAATAGGACTTTTACACTGTATATTTCATGGTATTTTAAAAACAGGTTAAAATGCATGATCCAGTTTAAATGTTTCACTAATAAAGGCAACTCTCTTCAGTGAAAATAGCAGTACGGTATAATTTTAAGGTCTGCAAATAAAAATGTTCATACTCACAAGGTAATTGGTCTGGTTCCTGTATAGAGCTTCCTTGTTTGCAATTTGTCCCAAGTTCTGCCACACACCTAAAACGTAAAAGAATAACTAATTACAAATATAAAAATGAAGTATACGACTGTGAACACTCTAGTCCATATTCCGTTCTTTTACACGTTCCAATCCATCATGCCAAGTGTTGATATCCATGTGCAAGTGATATATCCGTGTCCATAAAAAGTATTTTGTGAAATGAAAAGAAACAAAGTCTTTGTAAAACCAATGTCCATAGTTTCCCTGTTATGGAAATTGGTTGGAAAGTGTAAAAGAACAAAATATGGACAAGAGTGTTCGTCGTATATTTCATTGCTTTTTTGTTGTATTGGGGGAGGTTCCTGGATTGGAGGAGGGTATTTATTTCCAAGATATCTTGCATTTCCTTACACTTGATAAAGGGTTCACACCCGAAACATATAGGGGCAGATTTACTAAATTCACATGAAGGATTCGAAGTTCGATTGAATTTTCAAAAAGTTTTAGAATTTTCGAAGACTACTTCGACCAGTGAATTTTGAAAATGCTGAAATTTGAAAAATCAAATGATTCGAATAAAATCTATTTGAATATTTGACTGTTCGACAGTCAAAGTACTTCCCCTTTAAATCTTTATTCGACTGGCCAGTTCGCCAGATCTATGCTACCGAATTGGGATTCAAAAAGTTTGATCAAATGGTTAAAAATCGTTTAAATCGATCGATTCAAACGATTTTATTGATTGACTTTTTCTATTCGATTGTTCGACCAATTGAATTGCGGTAAAAATCCTCATAATTCAAATTTGAAGAATTTTTATACCCTTGCTATTCCTATGGTCGAATTAGAGGGTTTTTTAACCCTCGAATTCGACCCTTAGTAAATCTGCCCCGTAGTGTGTGTGTGTACACTGCTAATAAATGAAACACTTGCACTAATGCTTTAATGCTGTTTATTCCTACTTTAATCATTATCCTGACTTATATCTTTCCAGGTGCTAATATCAATTTATTGGCCAGTTCAGCAGCAGCACAGCTTTACTGTTGGATGCACAACTACTTACAGAACACTTAAGCAACAAGCAAAGAGAAGAGAAAGTAAGGTAAGCTGAACTATCATGCTTAATTTCTCAAATTCTAATACTGTTGTAAATGCAAATCAGTATGGTAGCTAATAGCAAAAATCTATAAAATCACACTTTTGCTTCACTTTTCACATTAAATGAGTTAAAGGAGTGGTTCACCTTTAATTAACTAGTGTGTTATAGTATGACCGATTCTAAACGTTTCCATTTGTATTCATTATTTATTTATTATTGTTTTTGCCATTATTTGCCTTCTTCTGACTCTTTCCAGCTTTTCAAATGCTCTGTAAGGCTACACATTTAGGGGCACATTTGGGGTTGAAGTGAAAATTCGAATTTAATTAATATTTCAAAAAAAAAGTAAATTTGGGCTGCTTTGACCATCGAATAGCCTAGAATTCGATTTGAATTGAAAAAAATTGAAACTTCGAATATCGAAGTACTGTCTCTTTAAATAAAAATTGAATTCGACACTTTCCCACCTTAAAGGAGAAGGAAAGGCTGGATACACTTGGGGGTACCACACTTTAGGCACCCCCAAGTGATTATAGCAACGTACCTCAAACCCAGGGCCGGTGCTCCTATCAGGAGAAATCTGCAACGGCCCCGGGTTATAGAAACAAGCACCATGCAGAGATCTTACTTCCGTCTTCATGCAGCTGTGCATGCGCATTAGAACGAAAATCCGAACTTTAACTTTAAAATCGGCTTTTTCATTCAAATGCACATGCGTCAGTCCAGGGAATGTGCAGCAGCGCGAAGACGCAGTGCTCGCTTCTATAACCTGGGGCCGGTGCAGATTTCTCCTGATAGGAGCACCGGCCCTGGGTTTGAGATATGTTGCTTTAATCACTTGGGGGTGCCTAGCGTTTAGCACCCCCAAGTGTGTCCAGCCTTTCCTTCTCCTTTAAACCTGCTGAATTGCCATTTTAGCCTATGTGGGACCTCCTGGAACCTTTACTGTGATTTTTACAAAGTATTGGAAATTCAAAGGTTTTTGCCCAAAATTTGAAACGTTAGAATCGAATGATGCATTTGAACGATTTGAATGAATTTTATTCGACTGAAAACTGAATTTGATGGTCCAATTTTGAAGTTTTTTAACTTTGAAATTCGACCCTTAATAAATATAAGGGCTCCTACACACGGGCGTTTTTACCTGCGCTCTCCTGCATTGCGTTTTGCTGCGTTCAAACGCAGGGGAGCGCAGGTATAGACGCACTCAATTATTTTCAATGGGGCTGTACTCACACGAACGCATGTGAGCGCCGAACGCAGGAAAAATGCAGCATGTTGCATCTGAATCTGCGTTCGGCGCTTACATGCGTCTCGTGGGTACAACCTCATTGAACAAAATGAGGTGCGTCTAGACCTGCGCTCCCCTGCGGCTGAACGCAGCCAAACGCAACGCAGGGGAGCGCAGGTCCAAAACGCCCGTGCAACCGGATTGCTGAAATTGCAAACAGGAGAGCTGCTGAATAAAAAAGTTAAATTAAAATCAACCATAGAATACCACTCTGTTCATCAGTCAGATTCAAAATGTATCCCAAATTGTGCTTGATATACATTGTAAATAAAAGTATGAAAGCATTATAAATAAAAGGTTTACGTACGTGCCTAGGCTCTTCATGTGACATATGTGTAACGTTTGCTGAGACAGATCTGGACTTCATTTGCAGTGTAGATTCAGGAGGAGAAAGTTTTGCTGGTAATTTACAGTCCCAAGGTACTTCTTCATAGGCACTGAGTAAATAAAGTCAGGTTTTGTTCTAACCGATCCAAAGATAAAATATTATACAGTGTTTCCATCTGTTTTTAAATTGTTGGCATAGGCACATATACATCAGCTGAACAACTCCTTAGGGCTCATTCAAAGAGCACTTCGTTCAGCAATCTGGTTGCAGTCTGCACCTCATTGTGTAGTAAACCTTGGGCCCCGAAAAAGCCCTATGAGCTGCAGGCAGGTGCCCCAACCATAAATATCCTATAAATGATATCCTTATGAATGGTGCTTACTAATGTAATTTGTGTAACATGACTCGCGTATTATAACAAATAATGTTATACTAAATATAATTAAGTTTTGCTACCTGCATAAAATGGTAATAGAATTATTATATCTGTGATTTTGTGCTTGCTCTTGCTGCAAGACAACAGCAGGATAACATATAATTAACTTAAATGGATGCCCACACACCATTATTATATTTAAAAAGAACAATTAGCACAATTAATAATTTCCAACACACCTTGTCTAACATTTTATTAAAAACTACATTAGTATTACAGTATACCTTTTATATTCCAAGCAGAAACTGGATAGCATTAGTCAGGTTCATTTAGCAACAATGGGCAAAATGGCACCAGGTCCAGGACAGTTACCAATACAAGCCAATTGGCAATTAGCTTTGTTCAGATTCAGTAGAACAATGAAGGCGACATTCTACTGTATTTGCCATAGTTTAATTTTCCCAGTGTTTGTAATGAACCCAAGCCACACCTGAGCTGCAGCTTCATGGCAAGCTTATGACGAGTAAGACATCATGCCCGCCATCGGTTTGTGCACTCCAAGATAATTAAAATTGCAGAATGACAAAAACGCAGCTATATAAATGCTTTATTTTTTGTATATTCTAGTAAAATATTTCAGACACTATATAAACAAAACAAAAAAATTCCTGAGACTGGGTTACCAATGTAAAAAGTCATTTTTTTCTGAGAATCTATTGAGAAAAATAATCATTTTGTTAATCACCTGTGAAATTGGTTTCTGAAAGTTCTCCATCACTGATTTTTTTTTCCTAGATAAAAGATTATAAAATGTATTTATGCAATTGATGCATGGTTTCCCTAAACAACTTTTGAATTTCAAGGTGAAAGTAAGAACACATCTTTCAATACATACAAGTTTGTATGACAATTTTTTTTTTTTAAAGAATCCATTGAACTAAATATGAGAGCTAAAAGAAACATCATTCCTGGCCATAGAAAGTTTTGTTTGCCATGTGAAGTTATTATAATTTTTTTCACAATGGTTGAGGTGGTCAGGCAAAAACCTGTGGGTTTATAATATTTGTGTATATATAATTTATATTAAACATCTGTAAATCTAGAGTTTAATTGTAAGAAAAAGTAACCCTGGTGGTTTAGTGTTGGTGCGGCAGGGACGCCCTCCGCACCGATCCTCTGCGCCGGTATCACCGGGCTTTAAAGCCGCAGGTGTGCAACATATGCGCACGTCAGCGCACAATGGCTCCAAATTTGAAATATTTAAAGGGGCATTTTAGTTTTTCACATTGCCCGTGATAGGTTTAACCTGGTGCCTTATAACCTTGTGCTATTTAGCTTCTTGTTACCCTGATCTCGCCTGGCTATTTGACCACTCTGACCTCCGAAATCTGACCCGTGCCTGTTACCGACTTGATTCTGCCTAATCCTCCTGATTGATCTCCTGGTTTTGACTCCTGTCTATTTTGACTGATTTGCCTGCCTGACTACCCTAGCTGTCCGCCTGCCTCGACCCAGCCTGTTTGACCACGAATCTGCCTACTCCTGTTTGTACCGTGACCTTTGGCTTTAATACAGTTATGCCCCATTGCTGGCCAGAACTCTTTCCCTGTACCTCTTGTTTAAGTCCAGGTGGCATCTGAGTAGCTGAGGGCACCTCCCGAAGCCAAAGGCGTTCACACTACTGGTAAAGCACGATCCGAGACCAGGGTGCTTGGCATTTGTTCTGGTATTGGGTGCCGACTGTGACACTAATATGAATTTATTTTACAGACAGATTTGATTTTGAGATTTTCCTTGGCAGTGTTATTATTGATAAATGTTCCCCTACATCTTAGTTTTGCTTACTACACGTGCTTTTACATTTCTATTTTCATTTGTAAAAGTTAAAGCAAAAAAATTAAGTAAAAGCTCCAGAGTATATGTGGCATCCGGTAACAACACCATGTTAATTTTACTACTCTAAAATGTCATCATTCTCAAGGTTACAGGGATTTTGTTACTGTTTTGGCTTACAAAGAAGCAGAAGTCAGTGTACCCCTATAATCTTTACTAGTTGTCTCTGCATCTGAATTGGTTGGATTCACTTGTTGGTTTGAGTGTATTATAGTAAATGTTTATTACCAATATCATATCAGTACTGATTAGTATCAGTGTGTATATACAAAGCTTCAGAAGATAGTTAGATTTTAAATGTATGGTTTTTAAATGTATACTAAACTCACCTTTGTGTGCTTGAAGTGAACATGAACTTTCTGGCCATTGCATCTCTCCAAGAGTCATTTGAAACATCATCAGAATCCTGCTGGGATTGCAAGTAGACGGGTGTATGAATTTTACAATTAACTGTTAAAATATTGTAGAATTTAATTTAATGGCATTAGATGTGTGAGAGATTTTAGTTAGAATTGCTTAAAACTTTTCTTCCATCCTGGATCCTCCTATCCTGTATTGAAATGAAAATAGATTTGTAGGATAGCTGGAAAAAATTAAATACTGCAATATTTTAACAGTTTAAGGAATGCATCTTTAAAACACTTAAAAAAAAAAAGAAAAGAAAATGAATGGTGGCTTCAAGTGTGTAAGAGTGGCATTTGCTGTCATACAACTACAAAGTACAAAGAAAGGCATCGGCAATAAAAAAAGCCTTAAAGGAACAGTTCAGGGTAAAAATAAAAACTGGGTAAATAAATAGGCTGTGCAAAATAAAAAATGTTTCTAATATAGTTAGTTAGCCAAAAATGTATTATATAAAAGCTGGAGTGAGTGGATGTCTCATATAACAGAATACAACACAACATCCTGCTTTTCAGCTCTCTAAATCTGAGTAAGTCAGCGACTTGAGGGGGGGCCACATGGGACATAACTGGTCAGTGAGTTTGCAATTGATCCTCAGCATTCAGCTCAGATTCAAAAGCAACGGTTATGACCCCTGTGGCCCTCCCTCAAGTCACTGATTGGTTACTGCCTGGTAACCAGGGTAACCAGTCAGTGTAAACAAAAGAGAGTTGAAAAGCAAGAAGTAGTATTATGTTAGACTTGCATTCACTCCAGCATTTATACATTACATTTTTGCCTAACTAACTATATTGAAAACATGTTTTATTTTGCACAGCCTATCTGTTTATCCAGTTTTTACTTTTATACTGAACAATTCCTTTAAAGGGATACTGACATGGGAAAAAAATTTTTTTTCAAAATGCATCAGTTAATAATGCTGCTTCAGCAGAATTCTGCACTGAAATCCATTTCTCAAAAGAGCAAACAGATTTTTTTATATTTCAGTTTGAAATCTGACATAAGGGTAGACATATTGTTGATTTCCCAGCTGTCCCAAGTCATATGACTTGTGCTCTTATAAACTTCAGTTATTCTTTACTGCTGTACTGCAAGTTGGAGTGATATCACCCCTCCCCCCAGAACTCTAACGACAGAACAATGGAAAGGTAACAAGATAACAGCTCCCTAACACAAGATAACAGCTGCCTAAGAACAACACTCAGTAGTAAAAAAAAACATGTTCCACTGTGACTCTTTCAGTTACAGTGAGAAGGAAAAACAACCTCCTGCCAGAAAGCAGTTCCCTCCTAAAGTGCTGGCACAAGTCACATGACCAGGGAAAGCTGGGAAATTGGCAAAATGTATAGCCCCATGTCACATTCAATATAAAAAAATCTGTTTGGATTTCAGTGCAGAATTCTGCTGGAGCAGCACTATTAAATGATGTGTTTTGAAAAAAACATGTTTCCCCATGACAGTATCCCTCTAACATTAAATACACCCTGCACCACAAAATCAAAATCAAAAAAGCTTTATTTAGTTTATGATATAAATACAATTCTAACCTCACAAGCAATAGCCTTACACAAGTCATGGATTTCCAGGAATTAGTCTAGACCTATTCATGCCTTATCAGTGCCTATGAACCATTCCTGGGAAGGCATGAAATGCAGGTTTAGAATGTCTTTTTATACAATGTATTAAATAAAGTATTTTTTAAAGGGAAACTGTCATTGGGAAAACATGTTTTTTTTTTTTTTTTTTAAAAACGCATCAGTTTATAGTGCTGCTCCAGTAGACTTCTGCACTGAAATCCATTTCTCAAAAGAACAAACAGATTCAGTTTTGAAATCTGACATGGGGCTAGCCATTTTGTCATTTCCCAGCTGCCCCTGGTCATGTGACTTGTGCCAGCATGGTACGAGGGAACTGCTTTCTGGCAGGTTGTTTTTTTTCCTTCTCAATGTGACTGAATAGTACGCAGTGGGACATAGGTTTTAGTATTGAGTGCTGTACTTAGATCTATCAGGCAGCTGTTATCTTGTGTTAGGGAGCTGTTATCTGGTTACCTTCTCATTGTTCTTTTGTTAGGCTGCTGGAGGGGAAAAGGGGAGGGGGTGATATCACTCCAACTTGCAGTACAGCAGTAAAGAATGATTGAAGTTTATCAGAGCACAAGTCACATGACTTGGGGCAGCTGGGAAATAGACAAAATGTCTAGCCCCATGTCAGATTTAAAAATGAAATTTAAAAACATTTGTGTGTTCTTTTGAGAAATGGATTTCAGTGCAGAATTCTTCTGGGACAGCACTATTAACTGATGCATTTTGAAAAAAAAATTTTTCCATGACAGGATCCCTTTAAGTACTTTTTAAATTATGTGCTTGGTATTTTTCCTGTGAGTTGCCAGAATCAGATAGTAGAAGAAATAGCTTTCAGCATGGCTCTGATGTGCACACAAGCAGTTTCTGTCTTTTAAACTGGACAGCAATTGCAAACAGCTCATGCACATTGCATACATAGGATACCTGGTATGTAAAATGCTTAACATATTTGACAGAAAGTTAGAAAGCACCCATATGCTTTTCATGCATGAACACCCAAGAAACAGTAAGCGATCTTGTAGCATAAAGTAAAGCATTTTAGTGAACTCATTAGAGGTATAAGTGTTTCAGGGATGAATCTAGGCTACAAAAGGAGATAGGTACAAGTATGGGTAGTGTAATCCAAAATGCTCAGGAACTGGGGTTTTCCACATAAGTAATTTAAAATCCATACCTTATACCTGCTAAATATAATTTAAACACTAAATAAAACCCAATAAGATTGTTTTGTCTTCCATAAGCATTAATTATATCTTAGTTTGGCTCAAGTACAAGGTACTGTTATATTATTACAGAGACAAAATAAATCATGCTTAAAAATGTGAATCATTTGACTAAAATGGAGTCTATGGGGTAAGGCTATTCTGTAATTCAGAGCTTTTTGGATAGTGGAAAATACAACATTTTGAATATCTAATATAAGTAATTCTGAAAAAAACTGGACTGGGGTGAGTAATTATTGAAGACATTTCACTACTCATCCGAGCAGCTTCTTCAGTTCAACTGACTGGTGTGGGTAGTTCTCGGCATATAAACTCTTCCACTAATCCAATCACAATGGCACATTGTAACCAGGGGCACTCTGTCAATGAGGCGAGTTGAGAAACTTGCCTAAGGGGCAGCACCCCACTGGGTACCAGGGGCGGCATAAAATGCAGCTTCTGGTACTTTAAGAGCCAAGCTTCCAGTTTTCAAACTGGAAATTCAGCTCTTCCAGCGCAGAGCACAATTATGTGCTGGCGTCCTGGCCCTCTCTGCTGCCCTCATGGACCCCCAACTCATTAACCCCATGACCCCCATCAACAACTATAAATTTGAAGAGTTACAATATGTCATTGTGATTGGATTAGTAGAAGAGTTTATATGCCGAGAACTTCCCACACCAGTCAGTTGAACTGAAGAAGCTGCTTGGATAAGAAGTGAAAAGTCTTCGATGATTACTCAGCAAGTCCAGTTGTTTTAGAATTACTTAGATTAGATATACCTTGACCTGGATGAATGAAACTCTTCATAATCACAACATTTTGAATTGTTCTCTTGCTTTTTTGTTGTGCAGATAAAATTAACAATACCTATTAATCATAACAAATTGTAGCCAAATTCACCTTTGCAACATTAAACAGAAATGTCTGAGATAAGCTTGAATTTGGTCCATGTCCCTTTTGAGGAAGTGTCCTTTTGCTTGCTGAACCTGTAAATACAAATACAAAAATGCAGTTGAATGTTAAACGTCACATGAATTTGTTGCATGCAATAGGAATAGAAATGTAAGGCACCTTTACACTTATCATAACATAGTAAGCTGTGCTAATGTATGAAGAGCTGTTAGTGTAAAATTACAGACTTGAACTGCTTGATTACATCAGACTTGCCATTGGCAGTAACATTAATGAATATTTTTAATTCATTTTATAGGAACATTTTACACTCTATAGCAGGGATCCCCAGCCTTTTGAACCGTGAGCAACATTTAGAAGTAAAAGGATTTGGGGAGCAACACTAACATGTAAAATGTTAGTGGGGGTGCCAAATAAGTGCTCTGATTGGCCATTTGGTAGCCCCTATGTGGATTGTAAACCTACAGTGAGGTTCTGTTTGGCAGTACACCTGGATTTTATGCAACCAGAACTTGCCTCTAAGCCTCAAATTCAAAAATAAGCACCTGCTTTGAAACCACTGGGAGCAACATCCAAGGGGTTGGAGAGCAACATGTTGCTCACGGGCTACTGGTTGGGGATCGCTGCTCTATAGTCTGATACCGTTGCTAAATCATATTTGTGTGCAGACAGAGAGGCGCTGCTTCTTTGTTACTATAAGCTGATGAGACAGCACTTGAGTAGACTAATAATTGCTCAGGTTACAAAATTTTACTTGCCCATCAGGTTTAGCCCCCTATTTGCACAAACCATACTGTATTTAGTCTAGTATTTAGTTTATGCACAGAAAGGCCAGAAAATACCATGCAGTCTCTATTTGCAATCAGCAAAGAAAAGTTATATCATTCTTGAGTAACATTCATCAAAACTAAAACTCATAACTTAGTATTTTCTGTAAAGTCAGCTATCCCCTTCCTGAATCCAACTTCTTTGTTGATTAATGTAACCAAAAGGGTAAATGCCTGTTCATAAATAAACCCCATACAATTTTCTTTGTTGCATATCTATATAAAACAAGTAAATGTATGAAATCCAGGGTTGTATATGGGTTTAGACTGTACCATAGATTTTGCTGACTTCAAACACATTTTCACTACTGGCCCACAAGAAATTGCAGCTGTTACTCCGGACTGATGTGAGGACAACTAAAGACATGGGGCAGATTCACTAAAGAGCGAATAGTCGGCAGCGACCACTTCGCCAGTAGCCCATTCGTTACCAATATGCTAAGTCACTAAAATCTGCGGTTACGTCCTTGGCAAGAACATTGGCAACATCACGCTACCATACTTCTTCAGTGTGAGCATTTCATAGCAAAGATTCGCTAGCTTTCATTTGTGCCTAACAAAAATTCTCTAGTAATCTTACGCTTAGGTAAATTTGAAAAGGGGAGGCGCATAAAAGTCGTATACATGTGTTTTTTTTTTAGAGATGTTGGTGTAAATGCTTGAAGGGGACACTTTTTATTAGAAAAGTCCAAGGAAGCTTAATAAAGACATTAAAGCTCCTCTAATGTCTTATGCATGAGCCCACACTAAAATATATGTGGCATGCCCCTCAAATGTGTTAAAAAATGTACACACAAAAATCTTTAATAGTTTGGACTTTTGAAGGCAATACTGCTTTAAAGGGCACCTATTGTGCAAAACAGTTACCCCCAACCAAATGTGCGGGCTGATAGAGCCCGCATTCCGGTTCGCGGTACTTTGCGCGTGACGTCATGCACACTCTCATTAAGAAAAGCGGTCACTGTTGGTGCCGCTTTTCTTAATGCGCTTGATGTCACACGCACGCAAACACGCATGTGCAGTAACTGTCATGGCGGCTCGCACCGGGAGCTCCCTCTGGGTGGGAGCGCGCTGGCACAGTGCAATTTTTAAAAAAAAAAAACCCACAAGTACCCCCAACCGGAATGCGGGCTCTATCAGCCCTCACATTTGGTTGGGGGTAACTATTTTGCACGATAGGTAAAAAAAAAGTTGACCGTGTTTTTTTACAATTTTTATGACTTTCTGGGGTAGAGGTTATGATGTCACTGACATCAGATTGAGGAAGATCTAGTTTGTTTCAGCAGTTCGCCTGGTCTGAGGTGGTGAAGGAAACTCTGGCGGAAGAGGTAATGTTCAGTAAAATCCACAAAATTGCAGAGCAACAACCGTTCGCCAGAGAAAATGTCGCCTGGCGATAGAGTGTGAACGAACAATAATAATCGTCCCTTTTGCTAGCAAATTGTTGCCTGCAGCTGTTAGTGAATCCCTAGTGATTCTTATACTAAGGTACCCAAAGGCATGTGCCTAGGGCGGCAAGTTTTGGGGGGGTGGCCCTCTGGTGCCTATAAATTTATTTTTTCAATTTAAAAACAAAAATCGCTCAGCCTCTTCCACAGATTTCCGTAGGAAATTTGGTGAACGCACTGGGGCGGTGAAGAGTAGGGGGCGGGCTGTTTGGTACATAAGCATGCTGTGCTGACTTCACATGCATCGCATAAGGGGTGTGTTTAGGTCTGGTGCCTAGGGCAGCATCAGACCTAAATACAATCCTGCCTGCCTCCATTACAAAAATAATCAGTACACCCATAATGTGTAGCTTGAGGTAACCCACTTTTTTTATTCTACACCTCTTAGACAGTGTTGCACTGACTCCCCAACACACCTGAACCCCCATCGGTGTAATAGGGAAGGGGTGGCTGAAAATCATTCTTCAGCTCCATTGTTTCCAAGGGCCAGACCCATACACATAAAAATGCTACAGCAATTGGACTGGGCAATGCAGGATTTACATAGTGGGTGCCTCTAGGCCCACTGCTGTTTATTGCCCCTGTCCTCTCCCCTTTATTCATGCAACTTTTCATCACTGGTGGGACCAGAGCAATGGGATTTGCACACAGGAAATTTAAAGAACTATTGTATCTCCCGGGCATTTCCAGTGTTACTGAACCAATGTGGTTATGGTTGGACAACATACCGCCCCTTAAAATCCTACCGCCTTAGGCCCAGGCCTTGGTGGCCTTTCCACAAATCTGGGTCTGGGGAATTGAGTACTCCCAATGTAATGAGGTTCATTGGTTTAGCAAAAGAAATATGAAGTTAATATGGAGCAGCATTAAACGATTACGATTAAATCGTACAATCGGAATTCGATCGAACTTCGATCTATTCTCGTGAATTTCGTAAATCTGCCCATTAGGGAGAGAACTCAAAATCTTTGGAGGAAATTGTTCGAACTGAACAATTTGAATTCGATAAATATTCGAATTTCGAAGTTTTTTCACTTTTCAATTCAAACCTTGATAAATAGCTCGAAGGGCAGCATCTGACCTGGCTACCGAATTCCAGCAAGTACTAGTCCTCAGTAAGAAATGATTGTAATCAGGGTCTGGCTCCAATTCACTTCGCCTCACAACATAAGGAGTAGCTCGGGGAGGCATGGGATTCGCAACACACTGGGTAGTTTTGCCCCATTCTCCTCGCCCGAGCCCCCTGCTCTTGTCCCACTGAACGATTAGCTGTTCCTTCTCCTTGCTCTGTGCCATTCTTAACTGTGCTGCTTCCAGATCTGCCCTTGTTTGTGCTCAACTATAGGCCTCTACGCGTGGCTCGTTGCCCTGGTAACAATACTACTCGGAAGAAGCAAGAGCTCAGCGACTCTACGCTAAGGAATTTACTTCGCTTTCTCGTAAATTGGCTGAAAGTAATCAATGACACGGCGTCACAGGTTGCTAGGAAACGCTCACGACAAGAACGGAGGAAGAAAGTCACTTCCTTATGTTTTCGCCGGATGTACAATGCTAAGCCCTACCTGCCTGCGCATATTCTACTCTGTTTTTGTCGTGAGTTGTAGACTTGTAGTTAAAAGCCGTTGTTCGGGATATAGTCTACGGACCCAAAGAATCTGTAGGGGAAGTGAATGAATGATTACGCCTTGTACTAAAGCACTGTATTAAACTCTTCTACTGTATGTTTGAAATCAAGATTTCTAGGTTTATTTCAATTATGTGGCTATTTTTACTATAAAATCAAATTTATCTTTACACGTTTTGTGCCCTGTGTTTTTAACCTCTGTAATTAATAGGTTTAATTAATTTAAGGGATAGTGTCATGGGATAAAATGTTTGTAAATGCTCTAAGGCTATACATTTATTCTTATTGCAAATTTGTATTACTCATCTTTCTACTCTGGCCCTCTCCTATTCATATTCCAGTCTCTTATTCAAAGAAGTGAATGGTTGCTAGGGTAGATAGCTGAAGCTGCAAACTGGAGAGCTGCTGAATAAAAAGCTGAATAATTAAAAAAAACACAAATAAAAAATTTAATTCAATTGCAAATTGTCTCAGGATATCACTCTCTACATCGTACTAAAAGTTTAACAACCTCTTTAAAACTGGACCATTACTGCTCAGTCCCCCCCACCCAGGGAAACCAGCCCCATAGTTTAGCAACCACTGCCACAGACAGGGTTGCCACCTTTTCCTGAAAAAAATACCGGCCTTCCTATATATTTATCGTTTCTTCCTATTAATAGCATTAGGATCAACCATCAAAAATACTGGCCAGGCCGGTAAAATACCGGCCAGGTGGCAACCCTAGCCACAGATCTTACCTAAAATTAGTGTTCACCTACTGATAAAGGGTGAAAATACTTGGCCAGTTAGACTGAAGTGGCACTTCTACACATTGGTATTGTTTTTATTCTGATGAACTAAGCTTCATCAAAGAGTTTGCCTACCAATGCTACTCCTTATGTTTTGTTGTTCGGTACCAGCTCAAGGCCGCTAAAGCACAGCAGCAGTGAAGGTCGGTGCTTCTGAAGATGCAAACAGTTGCTCCACTTCTTTTCTGCTGAGTGACAGCACATGCTGGGCTTCTGGAATCCACTCAGAATAGAGTTTAACAATATAATACCTCTTGAAGGCAGTTGTAACTTACAGAGATCATTTGTGTACTCATAAGTCCTACACATTGCATATGAAGTATAGAGCAGCGTTTTAGTAATTTAGTGAATTTTGTTTAAATGCATACAATTTTGCTTTACATAATATTCTAGTTAATGCCTATATGAAGAAATTCTACTATACACAGGAAATTCAAGCAGTGCCCTATACTACTTAATAATTTAAAAAAATGTGTTGAAATCATTGCTGCCCTACATAATGAAATTTGTAAAAGTGTTCCCGATTAGGCAAATTCGACCATCGAATATTCGAATGATTCGAATATTCAAATTTAATTATATTCGAATGTTCCAAAATTCGATGGTCGAATACTTCCTTTAAATTTAAATTTGATCACCTACTTCGCCAGATTAAACCTACCGAAATGGGCATCATTCCCTAAGAGCGAATAAGAAAAATTTTCTCTATTGGATCGTTCAGTCGATCGAATTGCACTAAATAAATTTGAATTTGAATTTTTTTTATTCCCCAGTATTCCCCCACTATTCCCTGGTCGAATTTTTTTTTTTTTCATTCGAAATTCGGCCAATAGTAAATCTGCCCCTAAGGGCACGTGAATAGTTCGAAGTTCGACCAAATGTAATATAAATTTGAATCTTCAAATATGCAAATTAGGCAAATTCGACCATCGAATATTCAAATTCGAATGATTTGAATATCCGAATAAAATTTTATTCGATGGTCGAATAACTTCCCCTTTAACTTTTTATTTGACCATCTACTTCGCCAGGATCAAGCTACCGAATTGGGAATCCTTTGTTTTTATCGAATAAAAAAAAAATCTTTGAATATTCGATTCGAATATTCGATGGATCAAATTTTTTATATTCGATCGTTCATTTGATCGATCTAATTGTGGTAAAATCTTTTACTTCCCCACTATTCCCATGGTCGAATTTCAAATTTTTTTTTTTTATTCGAAATTCAACCATTAGTAAATATGCCTCTAAATATTCTAATATATGCCTGATGTATGGCTATCAACATTTACCTTCAGGTTCTCTGTGCTCATTTTAAAGGAATATTTTTGCCAGTGACTGAACAACATCCTCACTCCTCTATGTTCACTGTGTTGTTGGGTTACTTAAAGAGAGTCAATATATGCCTATACAGACCTTTGTTCAAATAGGACAATAAATATGACTTACATTAAATATTTTGCTTTTTTTTTATTGAAAAAAAAATCTAAATTTTCATCAGTGATTTATGTCCCTCCCCCATGCTATGAGAACAGCTTGTTTAAATAGAGAAAATGAGCTCTTTGTAAACAAATGTCTTCCTACCCCCAGTTCAAGCCTTTGTCAGAATTTCATATAAAAAAGTAGCTCATTCTACGGAACATTTCTAAATGGATTATATGCTTGGAAGGACCAAAATTAGAAACTGAAACATTTTTCAGTTTTTGCCCAGTTCAGACTAAGAAGTATCAAAAACATACCTTGCAAAAAGTATTTTTACAAGAAATTCAGTGAACTGAATTTGAAAAAGATGGTGCGCTGCAGCTTTCGGAGCACCCATTTTACATTTTTTCAGGGGACAGGAAAAATGGTATATAATCAAGGAAAATGAAACTCCAGGGAAATGTCTTATATGTTTGTGGGACCACAAAAAATGGAGTCAAATGTAGGGAACTTTGACATCAGGGGATGTATGATTATATATAAACCCCCATATGTAATATAATACACTGCATTTGCCCAGGTAACCCATATCAACCAATAAGATGTTCACATTTAAGCAGGTGACCAGTAAATTTTACCTTCTTATAGGTTACTATGGATTACTACCCCTGCCTTTTATTACATAACCCCATAAATGTTTTCTTTCTGCTGTTGATTTAGCTGAACTGTTCTAGTTTAGATCAGTCTTTAGAAAAAAAATTGAAGACCTCTGCCTTATAACTTCTGAGCACCCATTAACTGCAGGCATGGTTGTGTTGATCCTAATTGTAAAGGTTAAAGATTTAGTTTTAGTTCAAATCTATCTAGCTATCTATCTTTCTATCTATCATCTATCTACCATCTCTCTCTTACTCTCGCTCTCCCTCACTATCTATCTATCTAGCTATCTAGCTATCTAGCTATCTAGCTATCTAGCTATCTATCAGCTATATCTAGCTATCTAGCTATATCTATCATCTATCTACCATCTCTCTCTTACTCTCGCTCTCCCTCACACTATCTATCTAGCTATCTATCATCTATCTACCATCTCTCTCTTACTCTCGCTATCTATCTATCTATCTATCTATCTATCTATCTATCTATCTAGCTATCTATCTAGCTATCTATCAGCTATATCTAGCTATCTAGCTATCTAGCTATATCTATCATCTATCTACCATCTCTCTCTTACTCTCGCTCTCCCTCACACTATCTATCTAGCTATCTATCATCTATCTACCATCTCTCTCTTACTCTCGCTATCTATCTATCTAGCTATCTAGCTATCTAGCTATCTATCTAGCTATCTATCTATCTATCTATCTATCTATCTACCATCTCTCTCTAACTCTCTCTCCCTCACACTATCTATCTATCTATCTATCTATCTATCCATCCTGTTCTGTTGTAAATACGTATTCAATCTATGACCTACCAGAAAATCTGTGTAACTTGCACTAGATGGCGCTCAGATATTGCCTTTTTCAATATTACATACTTCAGCAAAGATTTAGTTCCAAAATGTGAAAGACTTGTTCACTTGAAATCTTTAGTCCTTACAGAGCAATCAAAAAAATCCTATTGCTTTTCTTACTTTGCCAGAAGTGCGATCACACTTAGCTTGCCCTTCTTTTTTCACTGTCTCTGTTAGCTGGAATACATTGTATCATCTTATTAATGTTTGGTATGTCTCAGAGAACAAACATCTAACAACACTTTCATTTATTGGTCTTCACGTCAATTAGTAGCTTTTTGCTACTGGGCTAAATTATGAGTGATTTGGTGAGACCTGAAAATTATCACTATTTAGGAAGTCTTTCCTTCCTCATTCTGTCTGTATAGGGAAACCAAATATATGGTGCCTTACAGACAATAATATGTCTGTTCACCAAATATATCAATTAATAGTGCTCCTCTACCATAACCCATTATTGAAATTCATTTTTTAAAAGTGCAAATTTATATATATTTAGCTATAATCAGACAAGCCATTATATTTATTCCCAATGTTTCATTTAGTTTCCTGAATTATGATTTGATAATCTGTAGTCTTCCGCTGCTGTCCTGCAAATTGATGCCTGTACCTGTCCCCCCCCCCCCAAACAAGCTAATGTGAACTGAGCCTGTTCTGATTAACCTGGTCTCAGGACAATGGACAGCTAACAGAATAACAGCTCTTCCTGACACGTCTCCTGAAGGATCCAGCTGCCTAAATTTACAGGAACTTTATATTTCTATGCTGGTAGCACTGCTTTACTTTGGGCTAACATCCCAACATCTTAAATAAATGTAAGAATAAATTGTTAAATAGTAGAATTACTTATTTGCCAGATGTTCAGTGTAATATAGAACTACAAATAACACTATAAAAATATGACAATATGCTTTTAACTGCAAATTAGTTTTTAATCCTGCAAAGTCTAACAGATTGACAAATTGTTATTTTGTTCATCATATGCCCAAGACTGTTACAGGGGACCTGTCATACAGACATAAAAAGCTGTATAATAAAAGTCCTTTTTAAAGTAAACACGAAAGCCAAATTCTTTTTTTATTAACACATCCATACCATATATATATTATAACAGTACTTAAAAATCTCAGCTGTCAATCATACTTTCTATTCAGTGCTTCCTTGATGTCTCTGTAGTCCTCACATTCCCCCCTCTCCATTTTATTGTGTAACCCAGGATTGCTCTCAATTCATTTTGAACAGTTTGGTTTCTAAGGCCTGTTTGGGTCTCAACTTTCTGTTTGAATTTCAGCCTTGTGAAACCCAAACAATAATCGGTAAGAAATTGTTGTTCTATACATAGCTTTTTATATATATATATATATAGTTGTTGATTACCAATTTCTGTATAATAGATCCCATACCTGTAATTACAGGTTTGGGCTTACTTATGAGGCAGAGATAGCAATAGGGTTGCCCCCTGTGGTTTTGAACTGGACATTTCCGTTTTTCAAAGGGCTGTCCGATTTAAAACTTTCAGAAAACCGAACAGAAATCAAACCATTTGCATCTAAAAGATGCAATAACCCTACCCGGGGTCATAACTCTGCTGACATTATTGCAACTTCCTCTGATGTCATCATGCCCACCCCAAACATCACTACCTCACCCTCAGTGCTATCTGCTCTGGACCCTTTGTTTGGGTTTAGCTGCTGTCAAAGGTGGCAACCCTAGTGTAGCCAGTGAATGGACACAGGCTTTAGGTGCCAGCATTCTGATTCATATAAACTTTTTTTGATGATTCAATGCTTGTCTTAATAACAGTGTCCACAAAATAACACCTGCCTGCTTGCTTTGATTGTGAATTCCAAGACTGAAGGAAACAAGATTTAATCAATTTATATAGTGTAAGTAAAGTTTATTTTCGCTTGACAAACAAAATCGAAAATAATTTGGAATTATTTCTTAGTGTGACAGGTCCCCTTTAAATAAATTACTAAATTTAATGTTGAAGATTTTTATTTTGTATACAGTAGAAGAATGGTTTTACCTTTCCCAGGGAGTGTCTCAAAAATGGTGTCATTTCTGGGAAAAAGATTCAGGGGGGAAGCCGCTTGCCTGTATGGGGCCACAAAAAAGATGGGTAGTTATGGAACAATGTAAAATCTACTGTAGGTACTTAAATCAGGGTTATCCTGTATTTTGTATCCATCTGTTATCATGTATAAAATTATAATGTATAATATAGGTTTAGGTATCTCTTTTCTTAAAGGGCCCCCTCTCCTTTCACATCAACCAAAGGAATCTGAGCCATCCCACTGCCTATTTAAGGACATACACATACTGTAGATATATAGTTTAGTTATTTTAATGTGGGATACAAAGCATATATTATCTGTTTTTGATCATATTTATTATTAGTTGTGCCAGAGTTTATAAGCACCATAGTGTCATGGTAGATACTATTGCCAGATGACCAGAGTTAATGTAAAAAAATAACAGACATGTTTTTAAGAAAAATGGGAGCCTTTTTTTTATATTGAAAAAGCACTTGTAGCACAATGGACAGGAGCACCTCTAACAATGTAGGTCATTCGTGTATCAGTATACTGAGCAAAAATGCATTTGATTTTGGCAAATACACGGTGCCACAAAAAAACAGTCATAGACTAGGAAGAGGCATCAGAACGAGAACTTGTTTTTTTCTGGCTCAACTAGCTTTTATTATTAAAAAAAAGGTTGACATACAATTTCTATTGCATGGCTATAGGAAGTACAAAAAGATTGGAATTCGCAATTCAAGACCCAGGGCAAGATATGCATTTGGTTAGTATTTAGTGATGGGCGAATTTATTCACCAGGGGCGAATTCGCGGCAAATTCCCGCGATTTGCCGCTGGCGAATAAATTCGCGAAACACCAGGAAAAATTCGCCGCCAAAAACGAGTAGCGCGTCGTTTTTGACGCGACGCGCCGACAACGACGCGCGACTCGTTTTGCGAGTTGGCGAAAAATTCGCGAATTTCTCGGCGAAGCGAAACGCGGCCGTTTCGCCCATCACTATTAGTATTTAAACAGTTTGATTTCACTAAAATAACATCAACAAAGACAAAAGGGTATTTCTAAGAAAATTGGGACAACATTTTGGTGTAACGCAAGAAAATAGTAAAATTCAGGAAAAGTACCCACTAAAATGCATTACAATGGCTGGGACCACAAAAAAAATCTTATATTATCTATCTATGTTATCTCTGGCTTTGCATCTGTCCTAATGCTCGTAATGCTATTCTCACATCCACTAAATACTATCACAAATGCTAACCAGTCTGCAAAAGCAATTTTGGGAGGCCTTAATACAAATCTGAAGTTGATTGGGTAGGGAACAGGAGGATTATGTACACCATGGAATTCAACAATTTCTGAGAATATGATATGGCCTTAGTACCTGCAAATGATTTCATTTACCATTTTCTTTAACTTGACCACGATGTGTATGTTTATACACAAAATGTTTTCTTCAAATATGTTCATAGTTTGTTTATTATTTTTATTATTATTATTATTATTAGTATTATTATTATGACTCATATAAATGAAATCTAGAGCTCCAACCAGTGCCTAGTTATTCTGGATGCATCTATTGATCAAGAAGATCTTCAGTGATTATGGTCCTAGGCATTTGTATTTAAGACACAACTCATCTTTACCTGTAAGTTCAACTACAATTTCTGAATAAAGAGGTAGAACACATTTATGCTTGTATTACCGAGGGAGAGTTTGAATTGTTTTTTCCATGTGAGAGAACACTTATCATGTAAGGAGCAGATCAGCATGTCTCTACAAGCCTCTCTTGTCTCTCTTTTTTTTTTCTATAAGGGAGCTCACATGCTGGTGTGATCTCTGTGTCAAACTCTGAATTGCAATACCATGTGATTTTATTTCCGCTGGTTACAGGCTCCAGTTTAAAAACTTTATTTTAGTGGAGAAACATGTTTAATTGTCTATGTGAATTGTAAGCTATTTTGTTTAAGTTCCCTATAAATCACAAATATTTAGCTTAGATTTTCTTTTCCTACTAGTTTCAGTGATATATTGCAGCATTTACTTACTGCTTTACTGAGTGAAATTTATATGAGCAATTTTCTCTGTTTTTAACTGCGGCCTGAGTTGTTCAGTTTCATTGTATTTGAAATTCACTTAGCATTTTTCTGCTATTTGAAACTCAGTTGGTCAGCTCTGTTCTATGTACATCAAGTTTTGTGCTATTAAGTGCGGCCTGGTTACATTTTCACTTGTAGGGCAGTTGGCAAAAGTCAGTATCTCAGCAGTATTCAGATTAGTTATGGATTCAGAAGGATTTATATTGTGCATTGCATTTAGTCATTAGTATGTCTAAGAGATGCTTGGTTTAAAATATTGATGAGTAAAAAGCGGCAAGCGGCTCCTTGTCATATGTTTAGTGCTCAAATTGTACATGTTACAGTGGATTATAGGGATTCATTTTCTAGCTAGAGAAATAAAAATGGCTACCTACCCTCATTTATAGGAATAATCGAAGTACAGAAGTATGGGGTTGTTCCAAATCTATGCGTGTACTTTTAGTAAGTGAGTAGGGGTCATTTACTCAGGGTGTAAGCCATCATGTTTTTTACCCACAATGCAGAGTTTGCACCCAAGGGGAGATGTGCCTGACACTTGTTAAAACTAATGCAGAAGCACATTCACTTGACCCAAATGTCACTCAATTGACTTCATATCTGGTGTGCTCAGTGACAAAATGATGTCTTCACTTTTTAGTGTTTACTGTTGTGAAAGCTGTCAACAAATCTAATTATAAAACAAACAAAAATATCCGCTGAGTGATCTGGAAAAAATCTGCAAACCTGTAATTTTCTTGAATGAACATTCGTATCTCTGAAAAACGCTAAAACCATGAACAAAAGACTGACCTTTGCAAGAAAGAAGGACAGATTGCACTGACTTTTACTTGACCTTGACAGCATTTGTCTGGCATACTTTTGTATTCATGGATTTTATGGTTTGGGCACTTGATAAATCACGAAAAGGTATGATGAGAAAAAAAAATTAATTTCTCCACAAGTTGCTAATAGGAAAAGGTAAGTTTTCCACCTTTGTCACTGGTTGCAGATGGAGACATCTCTAGCACTGGTATTTATCCTACAGTAGTATTAGTTTTTGACACTAGGCACTTATTTTGTTCTGTTGAATGAGACAGGTCTGGCACTGAGAGGGTTAAGCCTGCTATATGGGTATGACAGGGTTAATCTGAAGCAGTGGGGAATAATCTTGTTCCAGGGAGGTAATCAAAGTACCTGAACAACTGAATATCATTAATTTCTCTACAGAAAGGGAAGGTGGATCTCTGGGGTACTGCTCCAATGCTTTTTGGGGATATGGTACTTATAGAGAGGCAGAGATGACACATGTACAGATGCAGTCACTTGGATTTGTAAGTTAAATGCGTCGTGACTTAACTCATCTATCTCATTTATCCCACTTAGCACAGAATATTGTGTCACAGCATCCCATCCAATTAAAGAGTTCACCATTGAAAACAATGGAGCTTTGGTATGCTAATGAAAAGGTTAAATGCATTAAATGAGTTAAGATAACTTTAGATAACACAGTTTCTTCAATTAGCCCTGAGTCACGACGCATTTAACTTACAAATCCAAGTGACTGCATCTGTAGTTAATTGCTCTGCTGTTTTAAAAGACAGACAAACACAGACACAATGGCATAACTAGATGCTACTGGGCTCCACAGCAATTCAAACTAAGGCCCCAAAGTGATGGGCGAATTTATTCGCCAGGGGCGAATTCGCGGCGAATTCCCGCGATTCGCCGCTGGCGAATAAATTCGCGAATCACCAGAGAAATTTCGCTTTGAAAAATTCGCAGGAAAAACGAGTCGTTCATTGTTTTTGACGCGACGCGCCCGAAAACGACGCAACGCGCGTCGGAAAACGACGCGACGCGCGCCCCGAAAACGACGCGACTCGTTTCGCGAATTTTTCGCCGATTCGCGAATTTCCAGAGAAATTTTTCGGCGAAGCGAATCTCGGGAGATTCGCCCATCACTAATTAAAATATATTGCCAATTGCCCATTAATTAGGGCCTGTCTGGGCCCTCTACAAACAGACAGACTTGTACAAACCCACATACATAAACTGACATATGAACAAACAGAAGCAATATTGGGTGTAATTCTTGTGCTCCTCAATACGTTTCTCAGGCGCAGGGCTAAGTTTTCTAGGCGATGGAAAGATATTCTTGCACATTGCATTTTTTTTAGAACCAAAGCAATTACTGGGGCTACTAAAATGTTAAAGGGGTTCTGTTTTTTTAAGGCCACTATTGCTTCTCCTACTCAATGTCTCAATACAGTTAACTTTGTTTGTTCTATTCATTGTACTGTTTATGTACTATTCTCACAGCTACCAATAGGTGGTACAAGTGCAAATGATTTCTGACTTCATTTTGATCTCTACATCGTTACAACCTTCTCCAGGCTTCAGGTAGTTGGTTTTAGGAACCATTTCCTAAATGTATGACATTTATTTGGGCCAAAGTTCCTACTGCCTCTCATTGTATTTAAATATATTTGGGGTTCCCATTGCCTTTCAATTTATTTAATGTATTTGTGGTGTTATCGCCCTTTGTCTTACAACGATATTCTTTACAGTAGAAGTAAATCCAGGCTAATGGCATGCAATGACATTTTCCCATAGGGTATTTTATCTGAAAGAGAAATACCCATAACCACCCATGCCACTTCCATTTCAGGACATTGGTTGCTTGTGGGTAGTACAGATTTCCAGTGGGAAACATATCTCCCCATGTGTCATCATACTAAAGTGAATAGGAGACAGAATGGACAGTTTTGGCTGGTTCCCCAGTGACTAAAATACCAGTAGTACAATTAGCCCCCAAGCAGAGCAGGGTCAGCAACACAGAAACATAGAGACACTATTAGTTCAGGCAGCTGAATCCTTAAGCAGAAATGTCAGGGAGAGCTGTTATTTTCTTACCTGTCCATTGTTCTATTAATAGGCTCCTGTAAGGGGTAGCATCACTACAACTTGCAGTGTAGCAGTATAGAGAGACATTTTTCACAAAGTCACATGGCTAAGGCCACTAGGAAAAGTAAGAAAATGGCTCACATGAAATTTCAAAATGAATTAAAAAAATTCTGTTTGCTCTTTTGAAAAATAGATTTCAAAATAGGATTCTGCTGGGGGTGCTATTAACAGATGCATTTAGTAGAAAGAAAACTAGTTTTTCTGTGACATCATCCTTTTGATTATCATTTTTACAAAACTGCTTTTTCAGCTTTTGTGACTATGTTAGCTTAGGGGCCTACTATGACATGAAATGTTAACACTGGGCAAAACATTTCCTAGAGAAGGAAGAGGTGCTACAGATACCAGAACCAAAGTAGATAACTCACCAAGTGAAAGCAGTGGTCCAGGTGTACTAGCCCAAACTTGTGGAGCAGTAAACTGATACATGCAGATAAACAGAAACGGGCCATCCAGCACTCAAGGGAATCCACAGGGCCAATCTAGCAGTAAAAGCAATTTTTATTGATATAGTTAAAATATACACATCTCCGTTGGCTCTGTGGATTCCCTGGAGTGCAGGATTGTCCATTTCTGTTTATCTCCAAACACTTACATAATGCTATGTTTTTTAAACAATGTAGTAGAAAATTAATGTCTTTTATTTTTTTAACTGTTTTTCTATATGTTGCATGGAAAAGGTATGCATACAGATCTACTGTCACCTGGTATAGTGCAGTAATAAAATATAATTGCAAAATAAAACATAATACATTATCATCTATAATACCTGACCCATGCCAATTAGCATTATCTTTCCTTGGTCTTTTTATTTGTATTTCTACACAGTTGTGAGACTGACTTGTTTTCTTTCATTTTTAAAAGCAGTAGGGTATAAAGATGCATAAAGTATCTGGAAGTCTGTTGCAGATATGGAATCATTTGGGAGGAGAGCTGTCAGTCACCATCCTGCTTTGTAGTGTGTTGTTCATCATACTAATGCATAAGGGGATAAAGAACAGCCATTTATCACCCTTGTTTCTTTAAAGCATCTCTGTTGTTGCATGCTACTATTTATCTTTACTGGGTAATACTTCTACAGAGTGTATTTATATAAATGTAGGGGATTTATCCCTGTGTGAAAGGCAAGCTATTAATCATTTTGTTGTGATTAAAAATGTGAAGTAGTGGATTACTTTTTTCTTCTGGATTTAGAAACGATAATCAGTACAGTTAACTCAATCATGTTTGCTGATAATGTTATTAAGCAGGTCCCAGTATTACTTTCCCTTGAGCCCAGTGCTGTCTGTTGTTCTCCACTCTCCCCATATACAGTATGAAGAGAATAATTTGACTTTAACTCATATTCATTCATACAGTAGATGTGGGCAAAGTATATACAAGAAGTACTGAGGGCTGACTTAATTTAAAAAAAAAAAAAAATCTGTTTATTAATAATATATCAGCACCTCACATGGTTAAAAACATAGGACAGGCCAAAGAAATCTTATATAGATATTAATGTGAAGATTATCCGTCTAACCCCATAATATATTGATGTGAATGCTCTTAAGAAGCAGACTGAATAGAGACTAATGAGGATCTTAACAATGGCATATTGAATAGCCTGTTGTCCACTGAGATGCTTAAATCAATTTCACACATTGTGAGTGTTGATAAAATCCATAACCATCTAAGCTGCAGTTTGCAGAAGGTAGCATGTGTGGGGATAATCAGGATAACAAGTGGCAATACAGTAACCCTAGCAGTGTAAATTCTCCCACATACTGTATACAGTGTGTCTATAACCTTAAGCAGCCTGGAGTGGTGCATTTTGTTCAACACAAAACAACATGACTTATTCTTATTCATTATATCAACTTGTGATACCATTAAACAGGTTTCACCATGCTGGATTTTGATTGACTAGGAAAAGGTGGAAAATGATCACTCTAGCCTTTAGTTTTCCCCAGGGACTGAGAGAGACTCCAGGAAGGGAGTTGTCTTTAAACAGAGAACAGATTCTCTGTTTCACTTTAGTTCACTTTATATTGTTTATTGTGCTAGTCATCCACAAGGGGCCCAGTCTAGTCAGGGACCGCTTCAAAGTGTGAAGGTAGTCATGGGAAAACATGTTTTTTTTTCAAACACATCAGTTAATAGTGCTACTCCAGCAGAATTCTGCATTGAAATCTATTTCTCAAAAGAGTGAACAGATTTTCGTATATTCAATTTTGAAATCTGACATGGGGCTAGACATTTTGTCAATTTCCCAGCTGACCC
>CM044441.1:59258036-59286088 GCA_024363595.1 Xenopus borealis | reverse complement strand
TGGGAAATTGACAATATGTCTAGCCCCATGTCAGATTTCAAAACTAAATATAAAAAAAATATGTTCACTCTTGAAATAGATTTCAATGCACAATTCTGCTGGAGCAGCACTATTAACTAATGCATTTTAGTTCACTATCCCTTTAAAGGGGTGGTGGCAAGGGAACAGCAGGCTCGTGGGATAAAAGACTGGGACTGTGGGAGGAAAGGCTTCCCTCAGATGAGAGGAAAGGCTTGTCCTCAGATAAGTAAGGTCCTGGGACCTAAAGAGTTAAGTGCGCAATCAGAGTGCACTGTGCCTATTAAAGGTACTGCTGAAAAGTCAGTAGAGTTGAAAGTGAATGGAATTTCACTGTGGGTCACACTGGACATTAACTCAACTAAGTCAGTGGTGTTGCACAAATTGTTAATGCTTATTCTACCACAGCACAAGGTCCCTGAGATGCAAGAGAACTCAAACCCGACTGTATTTCTAACTTTTGAAACCACTAAAGGGACTGCTATCAACTCACTTTTGATTGCGAGTGACGAAGTGGAAATTGTTCTGGGAACAGACGTCTATGTAACTGTTCTATGTCAACTGTGATGTGTAATTTTGCTGACCAATGTCCAGATGTGAATTCTAAGAGTGTCAGTAGCAGTAACTCCAGCACACTTATCTTGCTCAAGGGATTTCTCGCGTGTTTGTCAACACAATACAACATTTCGGGGGTGTACCCCTTCGTCAGGTGTAAAAAGTGTTTTTTAAAATGGTCTCTTTATCTCTGTAATAATAGAACAGTATTTTGTACTTGATCCCAATTAAGATCCAATTCATTCTTATTGGAGGCAAAACAATACTGTTGGGTCTAATTAAAATTTCAATTATTTTTTAGTGGACTTAAGGTATGGAGATCCAAATAACAGAAAAATCCCTAATTCAGAAATCCCCAGGTCCCGACCATTCTGGATAACCAGAGATACTAAGAGATTACTCGTCTGTGATAAATCTTCACTTCTGCGGAGAAAGAAAGTGCCACATATGTTTTTCCATCTGTGATTTACGTTATTGCTGGAAGGTAAGCATTTGCAGGAGATTAGTCGATAGCAGTAGCGTAAATTTAATGTGGGCGACTCATCTCCTTGTGTGCCAGCACCTTAAGGGTGATACAAAGATTTGTATGGAACACTTAAGAGTGATAAAGATAAAAGTCTCTTGGAGGGCCATGTCCAGTCTATGGCCGTAAATATTATGTACAGAGCAACAATTACACTGCACCCATAGGTCTTGCTCAGAAAAATAAAAAATATTCTTTAATTGACCTGTACATTGTATATATTATGTTGCTATCTATAGTACTATCTTATCTTTCTATTTCTTTATCTATATATTTCATCAGTATCCATCAATTTATCTTTATACCTTTTTTTTTTCTA
Source organism: Xenopus borealis (assembly GCA_024363595.1). NCBI lineage: Eukaryota > Metazoa > Chordata > Amphibia > Anura > Pipidae > Xenopus > Xenopus borealis. The sequence goes on along the minus strand of CM044441.1, from coordinate 59,284,673 downwards.
CTTTGAATACTGTAAGTACTAAGGCAAAGGCATAAAGAATGCAGAAGCCTGTTGCTGATAACGCAATCACTTGGGAGGGGAGCTGTCAGTCACAAGCCTGCTTTGCAATGCTGTTCATGATAAGAATGCATGCAAAAGCAGAAGGAACAGCAATTAATCACTCTTGCTTCTTCAGAGTTTCTGTGTTTTGCTGTTCTGGAACACATTTTATTACTTGTCTTTGCTTTGTAATGCTTTCTGACCATTGTATTTGTAACATTTAGAAACAGCCCATTTGTTAAGTGTAAAAAAATATATCTTGGTGACTGTAAAAAAATATTCAGGGGTTCTATTTTATTCTTATAATTGATCTAAAGAAATAATTCATTGATTTATGACATCGTTGGCTGCAAGGGCCAATCCAGGGACACACATTGATGCTGGAGTGCTGGATTACTTATTTACCCCCAGAATTATCTACAGTTTTTAATTAATTTAACCCAGTTATACCATGTTTAAGCCAACACTGAAACACTAGGTGATGTGAACTGAAATATCTATTATCTAATAACTAAAGTATTATCAGTGAGTTCACAGACATCTAGGTGCTGTTAGCTTTACATTAATGGTTCGATTTGCTGCAAAATGTACTATATACATTCATCTATACTTTATCTGTTTTTATGTGCTTCCTTATGATGTCTAGGTTTCAGATATAATTTTTAAATGTATGAGTATGCTTTGCTTATCTTTCAGCACTTGTCTTCCTGTCTTCTCTGCATACAAAGTCTCAGTGTGAAAACATGATGGAAGGGTTCAGAATCAGTAGCAGTGCTTCCTCTGCAGTGCTCTTGTTGCCATAGGAACTCTAGTAACCACATCTCATTCACACATTAAGAAGATTTGGCTTTTGCACTGGCTAAGCAAGAGAAGCAGGACATGCAAAAGAATACAAGTAGCATAGGGTTAAGTGTTTATTATATTGCTTATGCTGTGTCCACAAATTAAAGGCTTATTAGTTATGAAAAGTCAACAAAATCCTGCAATTATTAAAATAAGAATTATTTTAGGGAAAAAGCCAAGTTGGCAGTAATATTTTTTGTGGTAAAAAATTAAGAGGATGTTTCATGAATTATTTAAGTGCCACAAAGCATAAAATGTACCAATGCAATTCCATCAACAACAACTCCCTTGTCAACAAGACATCTGACTGTCCAAGAAACCACTACAACTGTTACATGTCTTGTATTTGGGCTACAGTCCTGCACTGGGTCAGGTACCCACAGAATACTCGCAAAGTGTTCAGGCCAAAAGTCTCTGATTCCCTGGTCATGCAGGCAATCTGCGGGTACTCAGCAAAGGTGTGGGCTTCAATTCTCCCACCCTCTCCTGTGGTCCCAGAAGATTTCTTCCCTTTTCATGCATTTTTGGCACTGGGGTGACGTCACTTCCTGCCCAAAGTGACGTAAGTTGGGTTATTGAGAGTCGGGTTGGGGGAAAATTGCTGGGTCACGTGTTGCTAATTTGGGCTCTGTAACTGCAGCCTCAATCACTCCTTGCTATTCTTCTGCTTAGCTAATGGTGGAAAGCCTTCTGCTCCTGCTATAGGTTGCCTGCCTGCATGATCTGCTGCTTGCTATTCCTTTAGGGTAACAACAACAGCAGGGTAACAATATCTAAAAGTAAAACAGGTTGCTGGATTCAGCATGGTTTTCCAAAAAATGCTGCTGTAGATTCCATGGAGTCTGCGTGGCACTCCCAAAGTAGTCAGGATAATGCATAAAGACAGGAATAAACAGCTTCTAAACAGTATTTTCAAACTGCAAGTGTTCTTTTTATTAGCAGTGTAAACACTACATGGTCATCCATTTGTGTGATAGTGTCCAAAAAAGGTGTTTTTAAAGTCTTTTTGACATCTATAACAGGGAAATTGGGGATCTCTGCCTGTCCTGTTTTTTTTTGTTTTTTTTACAAAAGGTCAAAAGTACTGCAACATAAGCCTACTTAAGGGTTACAGGAAGCATGTGGATACCAATTATATTACTCTATATATACTTAAAGGGCATGTAAAGGCAAAAAAATAAAATAACATTTTTACTTTCTTTAATGAAAAAGAAATCTATTTCAATATACTTTCATTGAAAAATGTCTACCATTTTTATAATAAACCTGACTGTATGCTGAGAAATTCTCCCTTCATTTACTGCTGTGGATAGGAATTGTCAGACTGTCCCTAACTGCTGTGCAGGGAAACAGTCATACTTATGAACAGCAGGGGGAGCCCCCACCTTACTTTCCAGTCTTATAGAACTCCAGCAGCTTTGTTTCCCTGTAGAGCAGTTGGCAACTGTGTAAAGATTTGTATTGGATTTTATTTTTGTCTTTACATCCCCTTTAATGTTTAACTCCAGCTGCAGGGAAAAAGATCATGGATCCAGATTTAAACAAATAAACTTGGATTCTATTTGGATGATTATTTTACTGCAGCCACTTTTCTGTAGAGTTTGAGAAAGTTTGTATTAAACAATACAAAAACTATAAAATCCACATTAGACTATATGACAGCACAGGACCCAGTGCAGTCTGCATATTCTAATTATTAATCAGTCTTGCTGTATTGGCTTCTGGCAGATATTATTTAACTTGTGCTGTTTTGATAATTTATGACGATCCCTAAGCAGCCCAGGCCACACTGAGCATGTGCACAGTCTTGGCCTTGCAAAGATGTTTAACAAAGTTACAAGATGACAGCTCTCTGTGCCCAACTTTGAAAGCATAAATCATTTGTTTTATAAGGCTTGTAGTGCAGTAAGTTCATGTTTATATTTAGTATACAAAATACAGCATTTCTACGAAATTCAGGATTTTTAGTAAATTCCAGAGTTGTAAGGGGCACAGGAGAGTGCCCCTTAGTGCTCATCTAACAAATGTTTGTGCCCTAGACAATACTGCACTCTGTTCCTCGTACTAGATTACAATTCAGAGTGAAGAGCAGACTGCACCAACAGGAGGTGCAAGTGAGTCCTGTCCTTACTTCCTGCCATTGGGTAGGTGGTAGGGATAGGTTCCTGTTTTGGCCCGTGTCTCCTGCGTCTCCCTAACATTCACATCATTGCACTTTATAAATGGATAGAGGGCAGGCGGGGGGAACACCTACTTAACAATGCCTAACGTAAACATCAGAATGAAGAGGCACTGTCTTCATTTTCTGCCATAGGGTAGGCAGAAAGCAAACTGCAGCTCCTGCTGCTCCCTAAATTGCATGTCTTTCAGCCTTGGACACTGTCCTCTGTAATGTAAATTACCCTATGGTATATGTTTGTGCATTAGGTTTTATAGTTTTCTCTTTTGTGAAAACAATACAATTTGCCATTAAAAAAATTGGAATGTTAGTAGTGATACATTTTCTACATTACAAGAGAAATCATTCAATCTCTTGTTCATACTATATGTAAAAGAAAGTATCTTAACCATATTTTATGTGGCTAAATATGAGCATAGTTTTCCCAGAGCGGCTCCTCATTTTAAATAAAACTGAACCTACCTGTTCCAAAACTATCATTCTATATTTTACAAGCATGAATGCATTCCCTTTAAAACAGCAAGCCTCAGCAAATGGCATATAATTAAAGTCTAGAACACTACAGTACTGTATCTAACTAAGGTCACAGAGCAGCTACAGTAGGAAAATATGAGGGTGATAAAACACTCACATTATTTTTTTTTTTATATTTCTGTCTCTTCTTAATTAGGGGGGATATAGCTGGAACTCATAAACAGTCTTTCTTATAAATAAGCTTAAAAACATAAGAAGGTTAAGCATTTTCTTTGTTCTAAATGACTTGTTTGGTATAACTATAACCATAGCAGCACCAATTAAATTCAAACTTAGCCATGTTGATTACTTATAAGCAAGATACTGCTTGTAAACTTTTTTTTTTCTTTGACGGGATTTGTTCGGAGTGGTTCAACTGGTTCAGACTGCTATAACTAAATACATTTGCACTTATAACTCATAGATGCTATTTAGATACAGAAAACAATGTTAGCACATGGTCATACTCAGACCTGTAGCTACCTTCTCGTGTAACTCAATGAAGTTTGGAAAGTACCCTATAAAAGTTGTATTGGTTTAGTTGTGGAAAGCCCATCCTTAGCAGTACTGAATAAAGCAGAGATCCTCAATCTTTTTTTTACCTGCGAGCAGCATTCAGACATAAAGTAGCCAGGGGGAAATGAAGATGAAAATTGTTCTTTGGGGTGCCAAAGTGCTGCAATTGGATCAGTTTGGCAGTGTAGTGTGGCAGTGTTTATGTAACAAAAACTTGTCTCCAAACCCAAAATTAAAAAATAAGCACCTGTTTGAGTTCACTGGGAGCCACATTCAAGTGGTTAGTGAGCAACAGGTTGCTCATGAGCCACTGGTTGGGGAACACACAAAAAGAGTGTATTCTGGCTGGGCTTAGCCCAAGGCAGAGGTTAGAAGAACACAGAAAGGCAACTGTGAACTTTCTTAGCATGTCCCATGTGATTCAGGTTGCCAGCAGGGCTGGCCAAGGGGTAAGTAGAGTATGTATGTGCCTATGGCGCAAAGTTGGGAGGCGCCATGTGTGCGCTCAGCGGGTGCCGTGGCCAGCCAAGTTGCCTAGGTCACCTGGCCGGTGTGGCCCGGCTCTGGCTGCCAGGGTCACTTGTGAGCCTCTATAGCAAGACAGACACCTAGCTATGTTATTCCAACTAAAGGTGGCCATACACAAAGAGATCCGCTCGTTTGGCGATGTTGCCAAACGAGCGGATCTCTCCCCGATATGCCCACCTTGAGGTGGGCGATATCGGGCTGATCCGATCGTGGGACCGCATCAACGAACAGATGCGGCCGCGATCCGATGGGATTTTTAATCCTGCTCGATCGACATCTGGCCGATTTTCGGAGGGCCCCCCACACGGGCAGATAAGCTGTCGACACAGTCTGTCGGCAGCTTTTATCTGCCCGTGTATGGCCACCTTTAGACATGTCAACTTGCACAGTGTTTCCCCCTTCTGTTCTCCTCCCAGTTTTCCTCCCAGATTCCAAAAACATACAGCCAGCCTAACCGGTCATGTTATTGGAGCTCACCATTCTTTGTATTTTGAATTTTGTTTTTGTATTTCCTAATACAAAATTGGCAAATTGGGCAAGGCAAAAATGTTGGCCCAGCCAAGGTAACCTAGCCCCCTTCTTTTGGGTATTATGATACATAGGATTGTAGCTGTATAACACTGTTTGTGATCTAAATCAATAATATTAACTACAGGAATAATAGAGAAAAGGTACTGGGAAACACATTTTTTTTCCTATGAATAATTTAAAGCAATTCCTTCAGATTTTATTGGTGTTCCAAACTGTCTCTATTTGTCCCTGCTCAAATTAAGTTGTTAGACAAACATTGTGATAATGCTATTTGGGGATTGGAAACAGAAGCAGAGATCTTGAGTTGTTTATAGTGGGAAGTTTTCAGACTTCCTCTGTGGACTGAATGATCTACAATCACCTTTTAACTTTATGGAGTACCCTCACTAAAAAAACATAGGAAAGAGTGTTATTGAGCTAAAGTGAGCTATAAGGTTTGCTGTTAAAGTGTAGATGCAACATATAAAAAATGCATCTGTTTTCAGAAAAGTATCTTGTTCTCTGCATTTAAAATGTTGGGATAGTAAATGATGTAATTTCTGCAATCAATTAATTAAATTAAATAGCTTCCAGGTATAGATATTTAGATAATTTTGGCATGTAATGATGAAAAACAAGTACCAATTCACATTCTCTTTGACATCTAACAGTGATTTTTACCCTGCCAAGCTGTTATCAGATATAAATTCCATGATTCTCATATTCGTAAGCTGACATAAACAGCATATGCATAATTGTTTATTACCAAACCTCTTCACATTACTTATACATAAGATGCAACAAATCCATCTATATTGGATTAATTTATCTTGATACAGACTTCTACAGTAAGTGGCTTATTAGAGTTTGCTCTAAATAAGTGTTGTTTCAATAAAATAAAGGGATTTTAAAACTTTAAGTGCCAGATTGTAAAATTCTGGAGTTGATCCAATTCCAATAGTGAAGCGATTTCTAAGTACTTATAGAAATTACTGCGTACCTTAAATGCATAAATGGCTAGGTGTATTTATTCACCTAAATACAAGAATCACTGTATATATTGCTATGCAGAAGAATACACATTTATTTATAATGTATGATAATGTTATCTGTATAACTAAAAATGAGTAAAGCAATCCATGGTTTAGATATTCTACCAGCTTCTGTAGCCGGAGACCTGCAATTTACGAATACACATCTGAAAACAGTTTCTGTAGAGCTTTGTAAAGCACTCGACGCAATTCAGTGAATAGTACCAAAATGAAAATGCTGGGATTCATCACAAAAGGGGTAATGTATTGATCTTGATAAATCTCACATGTGCAAAGTATTTCTGTTCTTGTTTTTTTTCCTCAGATATTTATCGTTTCTGACTTAAATGCTCTCAAATGTGCCGATTTTGGGAGAATTCTGCAAGGCTCCCACTGACTTAGTATTTTTATTTATTCTAAACCCTCCTGTATTTCATGTATTGTGTGTGTATGTATGTATGTATATGTGTGTATATATATATATATATATATATATATATATAGATATATATGTATAGGATCTGTTATCCGAAAACCCATTAACCAGTAAGCTCTAAATTACGGGAAGCCTATCTCTCATAAAGTCCATTTTAAACAAATAATTAAAATTCTAAAAAATGATTTCTACTTTTTCTGTAATAACAAACAGTACGTGATTCCCAACTAAGAAATCATAAAAGGAGTTGTTCACCTCTAAATTAACTTTTAGCGAGAGAGAGAGAGAGATTCTGGGTCAGTTTACAATTAGTTATCATTTTTTAATTTGTGGTTTTTAAATTATGTATCTTATTTTATTCAGCAGCTTTCCAGTTTGCAATTTCATTACCCTAGCCACCATTTCTTGATTTGAATAATATACTGGAACATATTGTAAATAGGAGAGGGCCTGAATAGAAAGATGTGAAATAAAAAATAGCAGTAAAAATTAATTTCTAGCCTTACAGAACATTTGTGTTTTTTAGATGGGGTCCATGACCCCCCATTTGAAAGCTGGAAAGATTCAGAAGAAGAAAATGAATTATTACAAACCGATAAAAAGATAAATAAAGGCCAATTGAAAAGATTCTTAGAATTAGTTAATCTATCATGTTCTAGAAGTTAACTTAAAGGGCACCTGTTGGGTAAAAATGTTTTCCCCAACCAAAACCAAAAGTGTGGGCTAATAGATCCGGGATGATAGTAGTTTTTTTTTTATTAAAATGCCCCCCTCCAGCGCTAGGCTACCCACACCGGGAGGGAGAGCCCCCGGTGTGAGCAGCCATGTTGTGTACAGTACATTGTGAATAACGCGCATGTGACATCACACGTATGCACATAATGGGCAATTTGGGTCAGATTTTCATTACGTGCATGCGAGTGACTGGACATGGCTGCTCGCACCGGGAGCTCCCACGCAGTGCAGGTAGGCTAGTGCTGGTGGTGGGCATTAAAAAAAAAAAAAAAAAAAAACTTTAATCCTTTAATCCTTATTTGAAGCAAAACAATCCTTTTGGTTTTAATCCATGTTAAAAATTTTTGGTGGATTTAATGGCCACTTAATCCCTTATCTGGAAAACACAAGTCCTAAGCAGGGCAGGCCCTGTGTGTGTGTGTGTATATATATATATATATATATATATATCATTGATGGTGCTGTTTGTAGATACATAAATGAGGAGTAAGTGCAAGTTTCAGGATGAGTGTTCAGTTGCACCCCAGAGGTAGTATTCTGATCCTGTCTTTCACTCCTAGAGTGACTATAACAGAACTGCCTTTGCACTTACAGCTGTACATTACCTATTCTAAAACCTTCTTTTGTTCCAGTCCCTCTAGCACCACTGCACCACAGTGTGCAGCCCAAAGAGACTAAGCACATGTGGGCATACCTTTTTAAATCTCTGGGGAACTATTCCCCTCCCCTCTGGGAAAACGACCCAGCCCCTCTGGCAAACTAAATCCCTAGAGTATAGAAAGACCTTGCCCTTTTATAAAACATAATTGTGACATCTACTTGCCAGTCACTGAACTGCCAGCAGAATACTTTCACATAGAACTGAGGATACAATCTAGCTGACTAAATTATGTCCAGGGGACCAAAGGACCTAAAGGTTAGCAAAACCCTTAACCCCCTACAGACCTTTTTTTGTACAGTACAGCATTTGAATTATGTGGTAGCTATAAAGAACTATTGAGTTTTGATTGTCCTCTTCTTTTTCTCTGCAGACAACATGAGAATCACATGGACTAGATATCTTCTCAAGAGAGGAATCTACAACAAAAGCAACAGAAAATGGATCAGTGATAAGTACCATCAACCAATAAATCCCACAAATTACAAATGAAGATAACAAGAAACTCCAACAGAATAAGATTTATTACACACCGAAGCTGCAGAAGCTAGAATCTGAAAATCCACTATCTCAAACTTGTCGAAGTCATGTATAAATCTATGGGAGGTGTCCCTTTTACTTTTTGAAGATCTTGTAATCTGCGCTGGGTTTTGTCCGCTAATATGAAAATTTTTTAGTTTTTTCCCAACCCGACTTTTTCAAGGTTTTTTTTATTGATAAATAAGATATAATCATGGATGGGAGTTTGGTCGAGCTTGGTTTAAGAAAAATTAGATAAATTCAAGTTTCAGTAAGTAACCCCACAAGATTTGTTTTTACTACAACACATATAACTAAGTGGTTTTAATACATTATCTGTTTGGTACATGAATGTTAGGTATCAAGTATTTTATTAAAAATGAAATCTGTAAAGTTGGGTATGCATGAATAAAACCTCATAAATTCAGCTGCTCAGATAATGAAAAAAAAAAAAAGATATATATATATAATGTAACTTCAATGAAAATCACACTAAAATTATTCCATTTTAATTCTAACTAGAGCAGCACTAATGGAAATGTTCAATGGGAATTTCTACTTTGATTAGTGTTAAAATGAACCTAACCTAAGCCACTTCTCAGTTGGTCTTCATTATTTATTTTGTATAGTTTTTGAATTATTAACCTTCCTATTCTATTTTCAGTCTGCAAATGGCTTTCAGGGTCACGATTCCAGCGATTGAAAAATAAAAAAAGGTTGCCTTTGAGGCTTCAGTTTTATTTATTTTTTTTATTTTTATGTTCTTATGTTTCTTTTTTTAGGCCTGTTCTTATTCAGGCATCTTAATAAGATGGCATCTGACCCCATCAAAGTCCAAAGCTTTCTTATTCAGGCATCATAATAAGATGGCATCTGACCCCATCAGAGTCCAAAGCTAACTTTTTCACTATCTTTCACACTTCAGGGAATACATCAGACCACAAAAAAACCTGGAAAAGTGTTAATGATTTGTGTTTCAAAGGGGAAATAGCCCACCAGGAAACATCCTGATACCATGGTAGGCCAGACCAATGCTGTCTGTATGCAGGACCACCATCAGAAACTTTTGGGCCCTGTACAATAAATGCAAGAGACCAGTACCAACATTTTTGGCCACATCATATGTGCACTACACAAATAATCAACTAGCTGGTAGCAACTGTTTGGAGGCCCATGAGCTATAGGAGGCCCCAAGGAACTGATAACCAACTGCAATATATGTTTTTGAAAAGTGTCTTGTTCCCAAAGTTAGGGGGTCCAAATATTTCTGTGGGGCCCAATACAATTATGTATATAGATCCCAATATAAACAGTTGTTTTACTCTATAATATGTAAATAGTTATTAAATAGTAAATTAAATTATTTATATCACTAAACCAAGTTCATTAGTGGTCAGTCACTTAATACACACCTTCCTGCCCTTGCTCTGCACTTTCATTGTCATTGATTGATACATAAATGATGTATGTTTTTGCATAAATTATGTAAATTGCGTACCAATGATCTTGCTGTGCCCAATAACTAGTCATTCCACTGCTGAAATATTCATGTAGATGACATTCATATAATTCAGTAAATAGATCCCAGTATAAACAGGTCAATAATTCATATAAGTAGTTCATATAGATATTTTAAAAGGGTCAATTACACAACTTACACAAGTTCATTATACAAAGTGCAATTTAGGTAACAATTTGCAATTTTTTACCCATAATGTAGCATTTTCCCCTTAATTGCAGCATAATTGTGTCACTGGGTAGGGGGGGTGTTGCGAATGTTAATTTGGCTTGCATTGTTAAATAACTTTGTTTTTAACAGAAATTTAAACTGTCAATGAAAAGTGCACTAACCATTTTTGTAGATTGATATCTGGTTGTTAAGAAACACTGGCATGTTATAAAGAATGAAAGAAATACAGGCAGCAATGAAATAAGCTGAGTTCAAATGTGATAAAAAAATGTTCTACTAGGAACTGGTGATCTACAAAAACATAAATTACACTTGAATGTAGAATGAAGGTTCACACCTATTCAAGCTGCAAAACATGTTTTGTATTATCCTTATGTATATCTCTAAAATTAGTTTACTTTTGTATTTACAGAATCATGATAGCTTGGAATTACACATAATTAAATAGGGTTTTCGTTCTCTAGCTAAATAATTTGTATACTTTAAAAATTGAGTTACATTATTCACAAGCAATGATCCTTTAGTAGACTAAACTGCCAACCCATAATGGAGTATGAAGCCCCCTTATCATTTAAAAAGAAAGTATATGGTTGTTGTTTGCATGGTCATCAGTTAGGATGTTAAGGAAACAATTTTAGAATGCTGTAATTTCAATGCTAAAGATGATAAAATACCTCGCTAATTAAAAGGGAAAGGACTTTAAAACGACTTAAAAGAACAAGAAATTTAAAACAATAAAAACACTTTTAATCCATGTATTTGACTTGGAAAAGTTGTCAACAGGATAGTTATTAGGCCCAGATTTTCCTACAATAGTCAGAGAAGACAGCAGCTTAAGGGAGGTTCATACTTTTAGAGGCACATTTATCAAGGTTCGAATTTTGAATTCATGTAAGTTTTTTTTAAAATACTCAAATGAGTTATGATTCGAATAGACTGAATAAAATTCTATTTGAATATTCGACAGTTGAATTACTTGCCTTTAAATTTTAATTCAACTGCCTAATTGCTATACTTTCCTATGGGACGCTTCCATAGCATTTTTTAAAGTGTTTTAGAAAAAATTATTTGATGATTAAAATAGTTCGAATCGTTCGAATTTTTTCTATTCGATCGTTCGATTGGTCGAATAGTGTTAAAATCCTTCAAATTCGATATTCGAATTCAAAGGATTTTAATTCTATTGAAATTCGATGGGTGATTTTGAGGGTTTTTTAACCCTCGAATTCGACCCTTAGTAAATCTGCCCCTATGTGTACTGTATATTTTGAGTTGGTCCCTAAGCTCAGGAACTGACATTAGCACAGAACATGTGCAGAAAAGAAGCTACTGGGCATCCTTGGGGACACAAATCTTTCCTGCTAGGGCTTTGGTTGCCTTGGGCTGGTACAGAAACCCAAAACATAATGTACAACATTTCTAGCCAACTTCTGTAGTTTAACTTTCCTTGTCCTTTAAGAGGACTTTCTTTCTCCTTTAAACCAGGTGAAATGTTTTTTCTTAAAAACATGAAATCACCAATAAACAATCTGACTTAATCTGAATTAATTGATGATTGAGTAAACGGTTACAGAACTCACATTATTTTTTTCCATTAATATCTCCAGAACTCATTGCCTAATAATAATAAATCTGCCCCTGTGAAAACAAGTCGTTTAAGAGTAATACAATTACAAGGTCTGTTGTGATAAGCAAATGAAGAATATACAAATAAAAGCTAATGAACAAATGAGCAAAGGAAGGAGAGAAAATGACATATCAAGTGGTTATAAAGACAACATGGCATACATTTTCTTACAATGGAAAAACAGATACAGATGCAGTCACTTTGGATTGTGTGTTTAATGCGTCCTGACTTAACTCATCTATCTCATTTATCCCACTTAGCACAGAATATTGTCACAGCATCCCATCCAATTAAAGAGTTCATCATTGAAAACAATGGGGCTTTGGTATGCTAATGAAAAGGTTAAATGCATTAAATGAGTTAAGATAACTTTAGATAACACCGTTTCTTCAATTAGCCCTGAGTCACGACGCATTTAACTTACAAATCCAAGTGACTGCATCTGTATGCTTTTCATTTCTAAAAACACAGTCAGCAGCAATGATAATCTGTATTAAATATTGCTAGTGCTACTCATAAAGCCAAGCCTTGCAGCACTTTGGATTACAGTGCACTACACGACAAATAGATGTTCCATCTCCAAGGTACTGAAGTTTACAGACGTACAGAAGGAAGCATCATTGCTCCCAGGGATAAACAGAGAATACAAGCATCAATATAACTATGATGGAAAAAGCTGATAGCATAGAATAAAACATAATTTCCCAGCAGGAAAAGCGAAAACACAGATCTTGCTAGAAATGAAGAGTGTATCATTACTCTGCATAACAATATATGCAGTGGTTTTATCTCACTGTCAGTCAAGTATTTCTTATTAAGGCACAATATGCTTTACAAAAGGAGACTCCAGTGTTTAAATAAAAGATAAAACTTTTTTATGTTTGCGCTGATTATGCTAAATGATGCTTCAGATCTGAAGTAGATTCTTTGAATAATGTTTTCCTGATGAGCTGCATTATCAGAAGTTAAATCGCAGGTAATTGCTCACAACAAAAACTTGCCAATCAAACACCAACACCAAAGAACTTTAAACACATTTGTACAGCGGGGTGCTTGCATGGCAAATGTACTGTGCTGCCTGTTAAAAGAGATGAAATTCTATTTCTTAATAAGCTATGTCGAAAGGACTTATTAAATCAGCAGTCATGTTCATTACTGAAAATCAATATGCTCCAAATATAACTCTTTTTTTGATTAAATATTAAATACTGTACTGTATCATTCTTAGGAATTATGTGGCACTAAATGATTTTAGAGATAAAAGGACCAATACCCTTATTTATAATGTATGACTTAAGCTGCCTTATTTTAAGTGAGTTTATCAGAGATGTATAGAGAGATCAAGTTCTGTAAAATATATTGACCAGTGTGCATTTAAAGTTTAAGCTTGTGTCAAATTAATACACGTATAGGTTATCCAGAATGCTCAGGACCTGGGGTTTTCCGTAATTTGGATCTAAATTCTACTTGAAAATAATAAAAAAATTAAAATAGACTGGTTTTGCTTTCAATACAGTTTAATTATAGCTTAGCTTGGATCAAGTACAAGGCACTGTTTTATTATTACAGAGAAAAAGGAAATTTGGATTATTTGGCTACAAAGGAGTTGATGGGAGAGAATCATTGCATAATTCATAGCTTTCTGGATAAGGGTTCTCCATATAACAGATCCAGAAAGCTCAGAATTACAGGATGGCTGTCTCCCATGGAGTCTATTTTATGCAAATAATCCGAATTTTTCTCTGTAATAATGTACTTGATCCAATCTACAATATTATTAATCCTTATTGGAAGCACAAACATTCTATTGGGTTTATTTAATGTTTACATGATTTTCTAGTAAACTTAAGGTATGAAGATCCAAATGACCCATGTCCCAAGAGGAAAAAGTTGTTAGAACTTTTACAAGGTAAAATTTACTGTAAGTCAATTTGAATGCTGATAATGCCTGAACATCAGGGAGCAGCTAGAATAGTGGGGATGAACAAGAGGATACAATCTAGTGATATTATATCAATCAATAGTTTTATGTATTAGTATTTATGGCTATCCCATATGAGGATATCATTGCGTGTTTACATTCATTGATTTAGTGAGGCATTCCACAAAAACAATTGTGTTGAACAGTTTTAGTGTTGCCACATAGCCCCTTGTCTGTTACATTTCCTCCCTGATATACAAAATGACACTCAAATAGATGACCCATATTGGAGCCTGAGTATGTCTCAGCAGCTCAGTAGTTCTTCCATCTATTAACTCTATTTAAACACTAATCCCCATCATAATGCTCAATGCATATACTCGCCATTGTGGCAGAATATGTTCCACTCTGTGAGGTGTTAGAGCACTCCTATGAAGCATTATCTCTTGCTGTAAATTGTACAAGTGGATCAAACCATACTGTTTTTTTAATGTTTTTATTTTGTGTATTAGGTGTACTTTCAACTTTGTGAAAGATTTTTTGCTTGTTCAAGTATGAGACACACTATCCAGAATACTTGGGAACAGGGGTTTTCTGGATAATTAATATTTTAGTAATTTGCTTACAATAAGTAATAGAATTGTTATGGAGTCATGCAGATTAATTACCATCAAGTACAAGGTGCTGTTTTATTTTTGCAGAGAATAGGGAAATCATTTTTTTATAAATTAGAATATTCGCAGAAAATGGATTATATGGGAGATTAAATTTCTGTAATTTGCAGCTTTCTGAATGATGGGATACTTGCATAACAGGATACTTCCAATCATGTTCCTTGCAATGACTTATAGTTATGTGATTGCATATTTAGAATGAAAAAGCTGTTGAAAAAAATTGTACACCACACTTTTTTCGTCAAGATGTCACGTTTCCGATGAAGGGGTTTGCCCCCCGAAATGTTACAACTTGACGAATAACGTTGCAGGGGTTCACCCAGCTTGAATTGGCCTTCTGGGTGCTGGTGTTTATACTGTTCTACATGACCTTGACAGCTTTTACTTCTTTTTTATTGATAGCTTTTATGGTTTTTACACTTGATCAATAACAAAAGTCTAGTCTAAGTTATTGGGGGCAGTCTTATTTGATAAGAAAAAGAAAAGGATTCCTGTCTGAGTTCCTATGCAGGGGCTGATTTATGAATGTTCTACATCATAAATCAGCCCCTGGGAGTGATGATTTTCCTACCCTGAGAATGCAACTTCCTATGGGGCTGTAATGACCCTGGAATTATGGGGCAAACTGCTGTGTTATGGGTAAAAAAACCATAAGGTGCTCTTCGCCCAGTAAGATAGTGAGTTAGGTTGAAAAAAAACACACAGCCATCAAGTTCAACATTCTCTATATATAACCTGCCTAACAGCTAGTTGATCCAGAGAAAGGCAAACCTTCCTGACTCCAAAACGGAAATCGAACCAGCCCCTGGAACTTGTACCATGAGCTATCTTTCATATCTTTTATTCAATGTGTCAGCCAGCACAACCGATTTAGGGAGAGAATTCCACATCTTCACAGCTCTCAATGTAAAAAAAATATGAATATGTACACAGAACCTCCTTTTTTCTGATTGGAATGTGTCAGCTGGAAGGACCTAGCATTATATGATCCCCTTACATATTTATACATAGTTATCATTCACCCCTTAAAGGAGAATTCAACCTGTAATAAAAAAAACAATCCCCTCCAACCCTGGGTAGATATCAATACAGATTATCATTATCAGAACTGATCACCTAATACACAAGCAATTGTAGATTTATTTTTGGGATAATGTTTAAACATGGAATCTAATAAGTAATAGTTTTTAGGAAACTCTGTATAAACAATTTACAATTTTCTTTTAGCCAGCAACACTATAAATGTGGGGAAGAGATCATTAACAGATTGCTTCCCAATTGTCAAACAGGTCGATCAGATTGGCTCTCTGACTGCCCAGGGCTTCAAATGTTTGTAGCATTGTCCTTACTGGCAGCTTTTATGAATGGGGAAGCCAGGAACACAGAATCACACATGCGCTCTTTTATAGTGTGTTCTCTAATAGATCACATAACCGAAACTGTATTGCACATGCAAAATGCTGTCTAGTTTACCCTAGGAGCTGCTAGTTGGCTTTTAAAGGAATTGTTCAGTATAAAAGTAAAAACTAGGTAAATAGGCTGTGCAAAATAAAAATTGTTTTCAATATAGTTAGTTAGGCAAAAATGTAATGTATAAAGGCTGGAGTGAATGTAAGTCTAACATAATAGCCAGAACACTACTTCTTGCTCTTCAGCTCTCTTTTGTTTACACTGACTGGTTACCCTGGTTACCAGGCAGTAACCAATCAATGACTTGAGGGAGGCCCACATGGGTCATAACTGTTGCTTTTGAATCTGAGCTGAAAGCTGAGTATCAATTACAAACTCACTGAACAGTTATGTCCCATGTGGCTCCCCCTCAAGACTTACTCAGATTTAGAGAGCTCAAAAGCAGGATGTTGTGTTGTATTCTGTTATGTGAGACATCCACTCACTCCAGCTTTTATATATTACATTTTTGGCTAACTAACTATATTAGAAACATTTTTTTTTTTGCACAACCTATCTATTTACCCAGTTTTTATTTTTACCCTGAACTGTTCCTTTAAAGTACCAGTGCCACCGAATGTCAAATCTACATAGCTTTTACGTAGAGCCCTTTTTGCCACAACTTAGATCCTAATTCTGTGAAAGAAGTAAAATAATAAGTTAAACCTAGTCAATTGATTGGTTGCTATGGGTTACCCGACTTCATGCAAAATTAAGAACAAAAATATGCGTTCCAGAAAGTTATATTGTTCCTTTGACAGTTATTACATTTGCATATTTTAATTGCACGCAACACATTTCTAAGAAACGCTTGAAGGCGGTGAACTTTTTTAAAATTTTTTAAATGCACTGAAAACTAGTACAAACTATGAAATGATCTATCATTGCTCCATTTTGAATAGTTTCATGGAACTTCTTTCAAATTCAAAAAGGAACAATTGGTCACATTGTACACATTATTTCATTAAAGACTTTTTTTGGAGATTAGTATCTTTATTTTTCACTCTTCATTTGTTTTGAATTAACTCAATCAGCATCACAAACCACCATTCATGTATAATAAAAAGAAGTGCATAAGAAAGGAGGAGTCATTTATTTAAGGGTTATACCAGACATATGTGTTTGCACAAACCATTTACCATGGGGCAAATTTACTATTATACTATTATAAGCATTCAACTTCTGCTCGATATTAGATTTCTCGATGAAATCGTACGATTGAATACCAATCGTTCGATTTCACGAAAATTTAGAACGATCGAAACGTTCGATCGTACAAATGGTATTCGGGGGGGGTTCCAATAGACTTCTATTGCAATTCGGTAGGTTCAATCTGGCGAAGTAGGCATTCAAATTAGAATATTCGAATATCCGATTAAATCATATTCGATCGAACTACGATCTATTCATGTGAATTTTGTAAATTTGCCCCCATGTGTCACCCTCTGAGTCCATGTTTAAAATCTATGCCAGGTGCTCCTTTCCTGAGGCAAGGGGGCACTTTGCTTCAGGTGGCAGTGAACTACCAGTTGCCATGGACTATTTAATAAAAAGGCAGTAACTTTAAATCTCTGGTAACTTTAAGAGACACATTTCTATTTTTTTTAAATGGAGATTTGGCTCTATGGGGTGCATTTTATAAAATCTTTTTAAACATAAAATAACTATTTGCATTTCTAAAAACTGGCATTCCTTTAGTCCTCTCCTCAGTTAGTGATTGTAATAACTTACCTGATACTCCAGGCAGTGCTCCTGTTACCAGAGAACTGCACTGGCCCAGGGTACCTGCAAGCGAGAGGTCCTCTACTTACCTTCTTCTTTCTACAAAATCCAGCTGCCAACGAATGTGCAGTAGAATGAAAAAGAAGGCTTTTTTCTTAAGGTTCAGCTTTGCACTCTACTGGGCATGTGCAAGTGGTGAAGTGGTGAAGGAAAAAGCAGGAAGAGGATCACTCTTGCAGGTACCCCGTGCTGTGGTAGTTTTCTGCTAACACCAACACTGGTGATTACAATCAATGAAAGGTGCCTAACAATTTTGCACCCCCCCCCCAGTGCTTTTTTGTATAAATATTTTTCAACATTTGTTGATATGCCCCATTACATATTCTGACACAACTCATGGAAAGTTTCAAAAAGCAGATTTTTATTTCCATATGTATAACAAAAACAATCCTTTTATGGTTTATTCCACTCTTACAGTATGTTATGACTATGTAAGTGATTATCATTTCTGATAATGCTAAAAATTTTACAATTTAGTTTGGTAATCCTGCAATCAGCTGTTGATAACTTCCTAAGTTACCTGAAAAGTTTCAAGATTTCTATTCATCTTGCAATTGCTTTGAAAAGTACATCTACTTATAGCCAGGCTAGAATTTATTTTCTGCAGCTTCTAAAGTGAACAATTTTGAAGTTGCCCATTAGAGCTCCATCAGAATTGAAAATGCAATCCTTTGCCCATTACAATATGATGACATTGCATCTTGTACACTGTATTCGTTTTGCTAGCTGCTCCTACGTAAAGGGGCAGATTTACTAAGGGTCGAAGTGAATATTCAAATGCAAGAAATTTGAAGTAAATGTTTGAAAACTTCAACCATCAAATAGGCTACTTCAACCATTCGACCAATCGTTCGACTTCAAAATTCGAAGTACCGTCTCTTTAAAAATATTTAGATTTTTTTACTTTGCCAAATAAAAGCTGCCAAAGGGCTATGTTAGTCTATGGGGACCTTCTAGACCATTTTTCTAAGTTTCATTTTATCGAAGGACAACATAGTAACATAGTAACAGTAAGTTAGGCTGAAAAAAGACTCGCGTCCATTAAGTTCAACCTTTTTTTTTTTTTTTTTATTTTAACTGCCTAACTGCTAGTTGATCCAGAGGATCAAAAAAAAAAAACCCCATCCTAAGCCTCTCCAATTTGCCTCAGAGGGGGGAAAAAATTCCTTCCTGACTCCAAAAAGGCAATCGGACTAGTCCCTGGATCAACTTGTATAATGAGCTATCTTCCATAACCCTGTATTCCCTCACTTGCTAAAAAGCCATCCAACCCCTTCTTAAAGCTATCTAATGTAGCAGCCAGTACAACAGTTTCAGGGAGAGAATTCCACATCTTCACAGCTTTCACTGTAAAAAAACCCTTCCGAATATTTAGGCGGAACCTCTTTTCTTCTAAACGGAATGGGTGACCTCGTGTCATCTGAAAAGACCTACTTGTGAATAAAGCATTAGAGAGATTATTATATGATCCCCTTATATATTTATACATACATCCCCAATTTGTCCAGTCTTTCCTCATAGCTAAGATTTTCCATACCTTTTACCAGCTTAGTTGCCCTTCTCTGTACCGTCTCTAATACAATAATGTCCTGTTTGAGTGAGGGAGACCAAAACTGTATGGCATATTCTAGATGTGGCCTTACAAGTGCTCTATAAAGTGGAAGAATGACCCCCTCCTCCCGTGACTCAATGCCCATTTTAATACAGCTCAAGACCTTATTGGCCCTTGATGCTGCTGACTGGCATTGCTTGCTACAGCCAAGTTTATCATCTACAAGGACTCCAAGGTCCTTTTCCATAATGGATTTGCCTAGTGCAGTCCCATTAAGGGTATAAGTGGCTTGAATATTTTTACATCTCAGGTGCATGACTTTACATTTATCAATATTGAATCTCATTTGCCACTTAGCTGCCCAGATTGCCAGTTTGTCAAGATCCTGTTGCAAGGATGCCACCTCCTGGATGGAATTATTTGGGCTGGATAGTTTTCTGTCATCCGCAAACACGGATACATTACTTACAACACCCTCCCCTAAGTCATTAATGACCAAGTTAAATAAAAGTGGACCCAACACCGAGCCCTGAGGGACCCCACTAAGAACCTTACTCCAAGTAGAGAATGTACGAATCCTTTGATGGTACACTAAAATCCTTTCAATCGAACGATTGTTCTTCGATCGCAGGAATGCCAGATTCGGTGCTATTCGAAGGCGAACGATTTTAATTCAGTGATCGAATTTCTAAGTATTTTCCACTTCGAGATTCAACCCTTGATAAATCTGCCCCATTATGTCTTTTACTGTT
Organism: Xenopus borealis; assembly: GCA_024363595.1. NCBI lineage: Eukaryota > Metazoa > Chordata > Amphibia > Anura > Pipidae > Xenopus > Xenopus borealis. The sequence goes on along the minus strand of CM044441.1, from coordinate 59,264,719 downwards.
AAAAAATATGGGGTTATGCAAAGAAAAATTCAGATTCAGATTGCTGTAGTTATATCTCTCTTGTGGCTGCTGATTCAGATGCCTGTGAAACACCTTGTGCCAAATCCTCCAAAAATAAATGAATCAAAAGCAGCTCCAAGGCAGTGTTTTTTAACTGCAGTGTTTTTTATTTAGCAGTGTAAGCACACTACATGTTTCGGGCAGTGCCCTTTGTCAAGTGTATCACTTGACAAAGGGCACTGCCCGAAACATGTAGTGTGCTTACACTGCTAAATAAAAAATACTGCAGTTAAAAAACACTGCCTTGGAGCTGCTTTTGATTCATTTATTTTTGGAGAAAAAATATGGGGTCCGTTTACTAAAGTGCGGTAAAAATGTGCGCACAAAATATAGACAAATTTAACGCAGAATATGTTTTCGCGAGTTTATTAACCTGCGGTAAATATAAATTTGCTAATTTTCTTGTGCAAGAATATGTGTTCGCCAGTTATCACATCCGCTGAAAATAGCACAACGTACACATTAACACCTGGTTTACTAAACAGCGAAATGTGTGAAAGACAAATTTAACGCCAGAATATTCGCAACATTTTACCGCCATCTATAGAGTGGCGTTAACTTATTTTTTGGCCAGAAAATTCTCAATGGGAGTTTAATTTTCATTAAACTGTGCTTTTAAATGATACAAAGAGATAACTTATATGATTTCTTGTTCATAGGATTCTATTGGCAGAAGGGTGTGTGCGTGGATGGATGAAGTATGGGTTTATATGATGCATTCATGTTTGATTAGTGTCACTCTGTAATGTAATGTAATACTGTTGGATAGTATAATCATCAGTCAGTAAAGTTTATGAGTTTTGAAAGATGCATTTCTGGCCATAAATGTCACAGTAAAAATTGCCATAATTAACGCCATTATTAACGCATAAAACAAGACAATTTTCTAGAATAAATATTTGCAAACGTAATTTGTCGCCAGAAAATTCGCAACTCGCTAACGTAAGCTAACGTAAGATGGTTCGCTAACGTAGTTACCGCAAGTGATCGCAATGACTTCTGAGCACATCGCTGTTTAGTAAACTTAGTCGCTGCGAATATTCTGGTGGAAAAATATAATATTATTATTTAACATGCGGAAACTTATAGTCAAATTTACCGCACTTTAGTAAACGGACCTCTAATACAATATGTGTAGTTATTTCTTTACGCCCCAAAATAAGAATATTTACATACAAGATATATATTATATTTTTTCTACATTTTCAATTTTACCATATCATTCCATATTGTTAAAAACCACAGAATTTAAGCTCAATGACACAATGTAGTGTTAAAATATTGTAGCTACTAAGGGACAAAGAAAGTCTAAAATAGAATAAGGCTAGAAATGCTGTATTTTGTATACTAAACATAAACATGAACTTACTGCACCAGAATCCTAATCAAAAATAATTATGCTTTCAAAGTTGGCCAGAGGGGGCTGTCATCTTGTAACTTTGTTAAACATCTTTGCAAGACTAAGACTGTGCACATGCTCAGTATGGTCTGGGCTGCTTAGAGTTCGTCATAAATTATCAAAACAGCACAAGTCAAATAATATCTTCCAAAAGCCAATACAGCAAGAAACATTAAAGGGGATGTAAAGACAAAAGTAATATTCAATACAAAGCTCTACACAGTCTCTGACTGCTCTACAGGGAAACAAAGCTGCTGGAGTTCTGAAAGGCTGGGAAGTAAGGCGGAGGCTCCTCCTGCTGTTCATCAGTATGAATGTTGCCCTGCATAGCAGTTAGGGACCGTCTGACAATTCCTATTCACAGCAGTAAATGAAGGTAAAATTTAATTGCATACAGTCAGGTTTCTTATAAAAATGGTACACATTTTTAAATCAAAGTATATGGAGAGTTATTTTTTTGCCTTTACATGCCCTTTAAATATACACAGTATTGGGTAATAAATTAAATAGCTACACATGGTATTATTTGTAATACACGCAGCCTTGCACTTTTATTCTTGCAAAAGGTTATTGAATTTGGAAGTAAAAACAGGTATGGAGTCTCTTGGAAACCTATACAGTCCATTTTAAGCAAATAATAATAATATCTAAACCCCCTCCGGAGGGGCCTCTGTCCAACATAGTGTTTCGTGTCCCACGAATTAATGATTGTAATAAATATAGAAACCACTAAATGTTTTTATATTTACCAATTAATTAGTACTCACCCTGGGGCAAATTTAAAAAGTGGGACAGTTCAAACTAATCTTATGGCATTAGTCCACTCTCATAGGTATCAAACTAAAAAAAGATGAATTCTTGTGTGCAATAACCAGAATAAAACTGATAAACACTAAGGGGCAGATTTACTATTGGTCGAATTTGAGGGTGAATTTACCCTCGAATTCAACCAATCGAATTGTGATCGAATTGAAATCCTGCGAATATTGAATTCGAAGGATTTTACCGCAATTCGAACGAATGATAGAATAGAAATAATTTGATTGATCGATAAAATCATTCGAATCAAACGATTTTAACCATTTGATCGAATTTTTTTATTCGATCAAAATTAGTTAAATCCAAATTGTTAGGTTGAATCTGGCGAACTAGGCAGTCGAATAAAAATTTAAAGGGCAAGTTATTCGACTGTCGAATATTCAAATCTAATTTTAATCGAATTATTTGAATAATTCGATTCAATCGAATTTTCTAAATTCAATGGTCGGAGGTCTTCAAAAACATTTGAAAATTCTAATTCGAATCTTCGAATCCTTCATATGAATTTGATAAATCTGCCCCTAAGCATGCAAAAGAAAAATATGTAGTGTAAGCATCACTTTTCACTTAGATATAATAAACAACTAATCACTGTAAAATGTGCAATAAGTAGAAAATAGCATGCTGTGAAAAAAAGATTAGGGATAATAGACATAATAAAATATATTAATAAAATATAAATCAATAATCACTTAAAAATGATAAGGCTCTATTGAACCTACAGCATCTCATCTCAGCTCATAACCTGATGTTTAGTGGGTTATAGAAAGTTCAAATCCAATGAACACTTGAAAATAAGCCATGTGTAAGAGGAAAATTCATGCAGTCCATTGAGTATTGAGTCGACTACCAGCTGCCTACCTGTACTAGGGGGAGCACATGGTCGATCAACATCAATATCAGTCTGGCCAAAGAATGTCCATGATTGAGAAAATGTACTTGAAAATTACTCACATCAGTCACAGCTCCAATTGAGCTTAAAATGTAAGGTCACAAAAACAGAATTGTCAATGTAATCAGGAACCAAATAACTTGCATGTATGTTTTCAAGTTGGAAGCAAAACCATGAAGGAAAACCATGCAAGCACAGGGCAGAACTACAGACAACTTGCAAATATATTTTAATTCATCCAGGTCATGACAAACAGTATCAAGTAGAGATACATCTAAAGTAACTGGACTTTGTGCATTTTCTTAAAATGTGTCACCACTAATCCAAACAGATTCTTCAGTTAACTCGAGTGGTTGGGAATTCCCTGGCACAGACATTAAAGCACAACACCAAAGTACATGAAGAGTAATGTGGTCTATGCTGTCCAGTGCAGAGTGCTCTGAGCTATACATTGGGTAAATTAAATAACCACTCAGCAAGAGTATGGTTCAACATAGAGGGCTAACGCCTTAGGACAATACTCTCTACAAGTCTGTCTCCATCTAAAGTAAAATGGGCACTCCTCTGAGGACAGCAATGTACTTTTTTTAGACAGAGAAGACATGCCAAAATGTAACAACCATTTCTGATAAAAGGAGAGCGTCTGTGACACCACTTGTCAGCAGCAAACAATGGCACTTTGACATCTTTACAGCAGTTCACAATTCCAGTCACGTATAACACCTGCCTCAATGGAAACCATTCTAACTAGGTCACTCTTTCAAGCCACTGTGCTTTTTAGCTAACACCTACCCATCAGAAGTGCTCCAACACACTTTTCATCACACAGAAGCAGTCAAGATGGTGGTGTAATTTCTGTGTCGAATATTAGAAACAGAGACACCAGGGACCTGGGTTCTACTCCTAAATGTTCCTGACTCCTGACTATACTGATCGCTGCCTGCTCTTGACTTCTGCCTGGATATTGACCTTGATCTGCTTAACCCCTAGTATATCGCAAACCGGACTTTTCCCTGTCACTCCGCTTCTTCATTGGTCCCTGACTCTACCTGAATGAATTTGAGTTGAATCATTGTGATTGGATGTCTGTGACTGTATTAATCTTATGGGTTTAAATGCTGGGAACTCCTTTCCATTCAGCTGAACAGAAGAAACTGCTTGGATTAGTGGTGAAAACAGTTGCTTTAGATTTATTTGTACTAGATACTGTATAGCTTGCATATAGTGCACTGGCTAGAAAGAATCCTAGTCTACAACAATTCCAGACTTACATTAATTGAAAAAATAATAATACCAATTAAATACCCTCCATTTTGACTGAATGTAAAACTTGGCATTTTCTTCAAAAGGCTAAACTGTGCTTAAAATAAAGAATATTATTTTCAATCTAACTTGTATGAGGGTAGGTTTCAAATACAGACATGTTAGACAAGCGCTTTTTATCAGTATATTCCCCAGATTAACTATGTATTTATTATATATAACAAGAATAGCAATAACCATTTAAAAAAATATATATTTTTGTGTGTGAAAATCCAAAGATTTATTCATGGAATATTAAAATACGCAGACAAAAAAAGCATTAGTGGTTACATGGCTCTCAAACACACAAGATAAAAATCACTGTATGACACATTCCTAACAGTGTCGGACTGGCCCACCAGAATACCAGGAAAACTCCCGGTGGGCCAAGGTGTCAGTGGGCCCTCATGCTGCTAAACTTTTGGCCTATTTCATGACCATTCCCTATTTCTATGAGAACAAAGAGGCTAAATAGATGGAATAACTGATTATAGTATATAAAGAAAACAAACTAGGAGAATAGATGTTGATTGAGGAGATGAATATTAGAGAGTGGGCCCCTGCTCTAAGATTTTATGGTGAGCCCCTGGTCTAAGATTTTTGGGTGGGCCCCTAGTCTAATGTTTTTGGGTGGGCCCCTGGTCTAAGGTTTTTGGGTGGGCCCCTAGTGTCCCAGTTCAACACTGATTTCTAAGATAAGTACAGGAATTCCAAGAAATAAAAATCATAAGTAAAGAATTATATATATTTTTTGCAAACACCAAATAAGCAAATGCATATGTCTGACCTTGTTCATTAAAAATGCTTTGCCTTACAATGCCTTGCTGATCCTCCAATAAAATGATTTAAACAGCACTGAGCTAACTTCTTATATTTGCAGCTCTACTGTATAAATGTTAATGGTGGAGTTCAACTTCAAACATGAAATGTTGTGATAATAAAAAAGGAACATAAAGCAATGGAAAGTTTAACAAAACAAAGTCAAATTAAAATAAATTTTTCTTGCAATGCCATTTTTACTGTGTAATGAAATGTCACATACTGTAGCATATAGAAAAGCCTTTTCTATTGGGGAACCAAATGCTCATAACTGCCAACAATGCAACAGTTTTTTTATGCACTTGGTAAATAGACAGTGATGGATGGAGAGTAAAAGACTTGTCTAGGATTACAATTGACTCCTCTTTCCCAGGTTCATGGCTTGTGCCTCTGGGAGAATTTTTCAGTGTATTGGATTTATGTGTATGTCAGTGTATTTGTTGCAACTAACTGCCAATGTCCCTAGATGGCAGTAGTCGGAAAATACTAAAACTTGTTTACCTGTGGTCAAAATATAAAAGGTCATGTACCTCTCTGCTTAATCTTTAAATTGCCAAATTTAGGAAAGGTTTGCGGCTTGGTGCTTTGGAGTAGAAAGACATGCATGCCAATTTTGTATTCGGGGGAATATGTACTTTCCGAATATGTATGATTTTTGGGGATGAACTTACTTTTTTCTAACTTTGCCCCCATCAAAATGATGTAAATCTGTTGATTTTGCAGTACCTGAAATTACAGGGCTTTGGGGCTTCTATATGCAACTTGCTCTGGTACACCTATACATATAGGGCATCAAACTGTTCAGAGGACCACAGGCTTTCATATTTGGCGTGATCTATTCTGATACCTAAAAGTATGTGTGGAAATTCGATGCTGCACGTAGTAAATTTTGAGGTGATTTTTGGAAATGTCACCAAATTGTCAAATTTAGGAAATGTTTGCGGCTTGGTGCTTTGGAGTAGAAAGACATGCATGCCAATTTTGGATTCGGGGGGAATGTGTATTTTCCGAAAATGTATGGTTTTTGGTGGTGAACTTACTTACGGTTAGCGCACATGGGGTGTCTACATTTTGGAGCCTCTATATGCCACATACTTAGCACTTAGGCCATCTTAAATATATCGCAATATATGGACAAACAATCCCTGTTTTGTTTAAAGGTTAAGGAATTAGTAGCTGTCTGCACAAAATGTCTCAATGTCTTAAATGTATTGATAATGGGTTGAGTGCAACGGACCTCATGTATTTGTCTATATGTATTTTGTGATCACAGCCATTGCACCCCCACCTAATGGTTTTAAAGGAAAACTATACCCCGAAAATGAATTATTTAGCAACATATAGTTTATATCAAATCAAGTGACATATTAAAGAATCTTACCTACCTGATAT
>CM044441.1:59214106-59255946 GCA_024363595.1 Xenopus borealis | reverse complement strand
ATGTGGGCTGCTTTGTTATTTTGCCCGGGCTGCTTTTTATTCCCAGTCCGGCTCTGTATACAAACCCCTTTCTCAAGCCAAGGGCATCAGTTAAATAACACACATTAAGTTCCACAGCTTTATACAAAGTAACACAGGAAGTTACAGACAGCATATGACATCATTAACGATCCTCACACATTAACCCATTAGTTGCTCAATTTCTTCTGTACAGGTATATGCCCATTTAATGTTAGTCCACTGCATATCCCAAAAAAAACTAAAAGGAAACAAAACAAAGAATAAAAAACAGAAATGAATATAGATCTAATATTTAGCCCATCATAGAAATACATATAGGTCAGACTCATAATCTTTATTCAACCCGTTTTGGGCTAACGTCCCTAACTGATGTATCCACCAAACCTCCCTTTTTCTTAACAACAGCTCACTATCAACCCCCTGCTTAGGGGGGGGTACACATTCCAGAACCATTTACTTCAAATCTGTATCACAGTGGCCTTTCTCCACAAAATGTTTCGAAACTGGCAACTTTACATTACCTCTCCTGATTGTAGATCTATGTTGGGATATCCGTGTTTTTATTTGTAACGTGGTCTCCCCAATATAGAGGAGACCACAAGGACAAATTAACACGTAAACAGCAAATTTAGATAAACATGTGTAGTACCCCCTCAAAGGATACCTGCGACCTGTAGTCGGATGCTCAAATATTGTTCCTTTATGTACACAACAGCATTGGGAACATCCCCTGAGATCTTGTACCTATATATGATTGTGTTAACATTTTATTTTCTTTTGTGTCAGAATGTACCAACTGACTGCCTAATGTTCTCCCCCTTCTATATGATATCAATGGCGGCCGACCAAATTCCTGAACTTCCGGATATGAGGATTGAAGAATCCCCCAATGTTTGCGGAGAACATTAGCCACCATGTTGCTTCGATCATTGTAACATGTGACAAATGGTATACATTGATTTCTATCTTTAGGTTGAAATTTAGCTTTCCTCGCCCTAGTTTTAGCTCTATCCAGAACATACCTGGGGTATCCACGTTTAAGAAACTTACTGTACATATCATTTAGCTGTTGCTCTCGTCTCTCGGGCTGGCTAACTATATATATATATATATATATATATGCATATATATATATGTATAACTTTACTTTTGCCTTTATAGTCTCTTCATTATCACATTTTTTTTTAAATGGCTGTTGGTTTGGGCAGCCTTTCTCTTAAAAGCCGCATAAGTAGGTGGCTAGTGAGGATCCAGCCCACAGATTGAAACCAAGCTTCAGGAGATTTATACTCCAAGTAATGCTGTTAAGCAGAGAGGTATGTGACCTTTTATATTTTGACCACAGGTAAACAAGTTAGGGGTTTACCTTGATGTGGTATGGTGGCTTATCAATTTGATGATCATAACTTTGTAACAAGAAACCCTATTTTTCCTTTTTAAATACATGCACTTGCATATTCATTGGATTATTTAGACAGGGGATTATTGTACTTAAATATGTATTTATATGGCCTTAGGAGTGTACCCACAACCCTCCTTTTTTGTGCTCATATATACTGCCCATATATTAAATTAGATTGGAGACTTATGGTGGCTGTACACAATAAGATCTGCTCATTTGGTGAGGTCGCCCACTAATGGCATAGCAATATCATGTTAAGCCGAATGTTCAGCCCTAGGAAAAATTGGCGCCGACGGGTTGTAGACCTGCATCACCTAACCGATGCAGTCCTCGATCCCAGGAAAAAATCAAACCTGCCCGATCGATATCTGTCCAAATTTTGACCTGATATCAACCGGGGGGAACCCATCGGTAGCCCCCACACATGGGCAGATAAGATGCCAAAATGTTCTGATGGCCACCTTTGCTTTCTAAATGTGGTAGCAGAGCAGGGGGAGGGGATACATGTGCAATTGTGCATCATAGTGTGTCAGTGGCGGAAGTGATGTCACTTGCAACCAAATGTGACATCATAAGTTTTCTGTGTGCATGCACAATTGCATGCACACACTAAGGTTCGGTGCTTAGGGTGGCAGCAGAACTAAATACAGCATTGATTGTGTGTGCTGGTGCATATATGACTGTTTGTGGAAAGCAGAACACAACTATGCAGAAGTGCAAGGAGTGATTTTCACGCAAGTACTGTACCATTAAGAAATGGTGTATATCCCTGCAACAGCTGTGGCTGAATACATGCAGTCATATTGCAGATTTGTAATCACATAATTTTTGTTTTACACCATAGTTTCTAGTGTGACTGTATAGTCATACTAGAAACTATGGTGTAAAACAAAAATTATGTGATTACAAATCTGCATGCACAGTATACTGTATTTTCTATTTTTCCATTTTAACTGGATCAAATAATTAGTTCAATCAGTCCCTCTTGTCACTTAATATAACTTCATGCTCCTATGGAGCTGTCGTACTTTAGGGAAGCTGAAGGGCACCTGATTAAAATTTCCTGCGCTGCTTAAACCAGATGGCCAAGTTTCTAATCAGACCTAATTAAATGTTAGTCACAGAAGTACTATTTCTGTTATACCATATTAGTTACTCTTCATATAAAACATACTTTTGTCCCTTGATTGCTGTATAGCAAACCTGACATTACTTTGGTCGCAGCTGAATTTTCCTCTTTTATTCATTCTGATATTCGTTTTGAAGAGGCTTTAATAAAGGTCAATATTCTTTTACAGGCTACAATACAATAAGGCCAGAATGCTGACAACAATGAATTCACTGAGATAATGAACACAAAATGAGGCTTACATTGTACGAATTCAGTGGGTAAGGCAAGCCTGTCTGCATTCTGGGTAAATCATCAATGATGGGAGTTGTGATGCTGAATAATAGGCTACTCAGTAGGTGCCTTATCAGTAGTAGTATGCTTTCAAGATTTATAACAGTTTTTTAGCTCTCATTATTGGAGTCCTTCTTATACACTTAGCTGATTTTACTATTTCATTTCTGCTTCTGTAGTGTAAAGTATTTGTGTCTTGCATTTTAATATAAAGGATTCAACTGCTGGAACCCATCTAAGGCTTGTAGAACTATCTGCCCAAACTACAGTGCACAATAAAATAAATTAGCAAATATTCCAGTCCACAAGTTGAATATTATCGAATAATTGTATTAAAGGTATGGGATCCCTTACCCAAAAACCCATTATCCAGAAAGCTCCAAATTACTGGAATGCCATCTTGCCTTACAATTTCCTTGAAGGTGCACTACAGTCACCACTGCAGTTACCCACTGCTTCTATTCTGCATAGAATCAATACATAGAGCAAATAATTATATTTCTCTGTAATAATGAAACAATCCTTGTACTTGATCCTAACTAAACGGCAGTAATACATATTGGCGGAAAAACAATCTTATTGGATTTATTTAAAGACTTAAGGTCTGGTGATCCTAATTACAGAAAGATCCCTTATTTTGAAACCCCCAGGTCCCAAGCAATCTGGATAAGAGATCCTATACCTGTATTTTATTCACTGAAAGTGTATGTCTTTTAAACACAGCTTTCAGTTCAGGGACCCAAGATGTAAACGTGGGACAGGTTAGAGTGAAAAGGAGCATGATTAGGGGAATGAATAAGGAAGCTGGACCTGGTAGGGGTTAATGGAAATTATTTCCATTTTATTATTTTCTGTTGGGGCAGGGCAGCCATGAACTGTACAAAAATATGTAGATTTAAGGTACATTTTATGGGCTGCATTGAGTTGCCTGGATGAGATAGGGTTAAAGGAACAGTTAAGTGTAAAAATAAAACTGGGTAAAATAAAAAATTATTTTAACATAGGTAGTTAAGCAAAAATGTAATGTATAAAGGCTGGAGTGACTGGATATCTAACATAACAGAACAGACACTACTACCTGCTTTTCAGCTCTCTAACTCTGAGTTAGTCAGTGACTTGAAGGGGGGCCACATGGGACATAACTGTTCAGTGAGTTTGCAATTGATCCTCAGCATTCAGCTCAGATTCAAAAGCAACAGTTATGACCAACCTACAGGGCCAGATTCCCGGCGTCGGCACCCCTAGGCCCCCCACAAACCCCACTGTTGTGAGGGCACATGTGTGCGTAAGAACCGTTGTATAGGGGAATCACCCAGTTTTTATTTTTATACTGAACAATTCCTTTAATCTTCCCTTACTAAGTGAGGTTAATGCAGCCAATAGGTGAAAAAGGGGTGTGCACCAGGTCTGGTCCCCTCTCTCTCCCCATTTGTGCCTGTGTACTACACATGCGCACACCAGTGTCAACTCACCAGCATCAATGCATGCATGCAGTGTCAATGCGCACAGAAGCACCAACTCGTGCTTGCATTCACTCAGCTGGCTCCATGCCTGGCCAGGCTGCCTAGGGCGCCTGGTGGGCCTGGCCCGGCTCTGGTGTGCACCAAAACCTGGGGCTGTCCCATTGTAAACTAGTAAGTGAGAGAGTCTCTCTGGAGAGCTGAAGAGAAGTGCAGTGAGGTATTTGTGTTCCTTATTGTGTTTTTGAATGGAGAGTACCAAACAGACCCCAGAAGAGTAAGGCCCAATATTTTATTTTCTTTAAAAGCGACTGTATTTGCCACACTGGTTGAAAATGATGATAATAAAGTGCAGTAAGAAATTTGATGTTCCTCTGCTTGTCTGTCTTACAGCTACAGCAGAGTGAAGTGCAAAAGATAACATTGGATGTTGCAAGCCAGATGGAGGAGCCATGCTAGAGAAGGTCAAGCAACTTGACAGTTGGTTACTGGAAAGGAGACAGGAGAGAATTGCCCTATCACCTACAGCATATATCCCAGAGGTACAGGGCACCCCAGTCCAGGTTGTGAATGTTCCAGAAACAGCTCTTTGGCAAATATGCTGAGATTGTGTCATTTTAATGTTTTTCAATTTAAAAAAAGACTAGGGTCAAACCTAGGACTTTAATAAACTCAGATGAGCTGTTTTGCAATGAACCTATAGATTATCTGGGTGAACTAGGAAGTCTGAGAAATCACAGAGGAAAGGCAATTTTGGGTCCTGAAACATTTGCTTGAATGCATGCTGTCGTAAGCACCATGCAATAAAGTAGTGATCACCCCATTTGATGCACAAATCCAGGTACTGGTGTTTAATTCTTCATGATATATCTTGCTGGTGTTTGACTAGGCCAAAACCAATACCACCTCTGCATTTTTTGTATTCAGCATTGAACTAGGAAGGCAGCTTCTTGAAAAATGACTGGGTAAAGAACTTAATGTTGCAGTAAATTTGTGTGTTAGCAATGAGTGTGTAATGAGCCATCTCAGTCATGTTGTACAGTATATTTAAACTGGCTGAAATACTTAAAATGATACTGACACTAAAAAACTACTTTTTAAAATATGAATGTACATTACAATTTATATATAGGCCATGTTGATTTGCTGAGACTTTGGTTTTTGTAAGTAATTGTTAGTTGAAATTTCTAAAATATGACTGTTTTGCCATCTCAGCCTGTCAGTTAAATTTTCTAATACTATGGACTCCTGCTGCACAATATGGCAGCCCCCCTCATACAGGAATGTGAGGCAAAAGACAGGTAATTTAAGAGCATTGTGCGCATGCTTTATGGCAAAGTTATAAGTAGCTTTCAAAGCCAATATTATTATAGATGTAAAAAAAGAGTTTAATTTCTGGTGTCTTTATCTCTTTAAGAAGTATGGAATCAACAAGTGTTGTTATAGCAAAATTACCCTGTATATATTTTTTCTAAATGTTGAATATAATTTTAAAATACAGAGGCTGCTTGAAACATGTATTAAGTGAGAAGTTAGGTGAAAACCCTGAAATTACTGACCTATGTGTGTGTGTGAACATGTCTGATGAAAATGTGAAACATGGTAACATATTAGTGAATGCTGAGAAGCCAAATGGAGTGCCTGAGGAGGTGATTGACAAAATAATTCCACTCTGGGGTCTGATGTGATTTTCACCGTTTTTCAGCAAAGCAAAACACCCCAGATTCGCCCATCACTATTCAACTGTCTATTCAGATTCTCTACTATTCCTATTATAGTCTCTTATTCAAATCAGTGAATGGTTGCTAGGGTAATTTGGACCCTAGCTACAAGATTGCCTAAAATTGTGAACTGGAGAACTGCTGAATAAAAAGCTGAATCACTCAAAAACCATAAATTATAAAGAATGTAAACCGATTGCAAACTAAATGTTAACACAAAGGTGAACAATCCATTTAATGATCCATAAAGATCCATGTATCCACTAATGTAAAATGTATCAATATATGTATCATATAATTCTACAGCAATTTACAGAGTCAGTGACCCCCCTCCCCCAGACAGTATAGTTTTTTATGATTTGGATAAGTATTAAAGGAAAACTATACCCCCCGAACAATACCCCTTTAAGAGACACCATGGGGTTAACCAGCCAGAGGTGGGCTGGACATCCAGGGGTGTTTAATGGTGGAGAGCAGCAGGTGAAGAGAGAGAGAAAAGTGTTTGTGTGTTGCACATGTGGAGACTCACCGTGGAATTGAGGAAAAGTTACTTTCCAAATAGACCAGGGAATTCACTCCTGGCAGACTGGACACCTCAAGTTTTTTATGGCAAGTACACTGCTCTGATATTGGGACTGTTTTTGTTGCCGAATTGAAGCTGTTAGTTTTCTATGCCATTGCTTGTCAGTGAAAGATTTATTTTGATTCCTTTAATGTGGAGTGGCCTGCATATTTGGTGAAAAACCCCTGTTGTGATCCCCCAAACTTCACAACTGGTGCTCGGATGCAGGCAAGCACTAACAATAAAAAGGATTTTTTTTTATTTTTGGAAAACTGACATTTAAAGAGACAGTAACCTATTGTTGCTAAAGATGGAGGAACTGTTGCATCAAATATCTCGAGCTACAGTTCAGCTTCAGCAGAGCATGGTTGTGCAGCAGCAGGCTACAGAGGCCCAGCAAACCACTACAGCTCAGCTTCAGCAGAGCCTGGAGGCCCAGCAAAAGAGCCTGGAGGCCCAGTTATCTGTCATTGTGTCTCAACAGCACTGCACAGATGAGCAGTTATTGGCATTATGAGAGTCTGTAACTTTACAGGCAACTGCCTTGCAAGAGACTACAATGACCCAAGCCAAGCTGTAGGCTGAGGCTGTACAACAGTTTGCTACAGGACGGGAGTCCGTTGTCGTGGCCCAGGGGAACCCTGTAACCACCCGGGCAAGTCATTTCTCCAAAAGTTGAGTCCCACAGAGGATGTAGAGGCCTTTCTTACCAAGTTTGAGTGGACCGCAGAGCGAGAAGGGTGGCCCCGAGATAAATGGGCTGGCCATTTCTGTCTGGCAATCCACAGAAGGCGTATTACGATCTTAACCCAGATGCCTAGGTCACAGATGCATGACCTTATCCATTTGGTCACCAAGTGGCTGCAGCCCAAGGATCTGAATGGACCCCAGATTGTGACAGAACGGTACCTTTGGTCCCTTCCTGTTGACCTACAGCGTTGGGTGAGTCATTGGGGCCCCAAAACCGCAGATCAGCTGGTTGAGATGGTTGAGCGGTATACAGCTATAGAGGAACTACTTGCTCCCACCCGTCAGCGATCATTCACTGTCTCACGGCCAGAAAAGTCTACACCGGCCAGGAAAAGGTCCCCGCAGAGCCCTAGGCTCAGTGTGAATGAAAGAGAAATGTCATTACTTGCCCAACAAGGCTCACCCGAAGATGCCTCTTCACCCTGGAAGGGAGGGAACATGCAATGCTGGAAGTGTCAAGCTTGGGGGCATACTAGAGCACAGTGCCCGTGGAAGGACGAGACCATGGAGTCTGGGGCTCTCACACAGCTTTCCTGTTATGCACAGAAAGTTTACACAGCATGCCCTGACTTGTTGGAGGGGCAATTTGAGTGTTTACATCAATCAGGTCCCCATTAAGGCTCTTCTGGATTCAGGGAGTATGGTAACCCTGGTACTAGACAGTGTTATTGGAGAATTCCAACCAGCAGCCAAATCACTCCGGGTAGTTTGTATCCACTGTGATATCCGGTCCTACCCGCTAGTCCCAGTGACCATAACTATTGCTGGTGAATCCGTGCTGCATGAAGGTGGGGTGGTGAGTAAACTGTTACACCCTGCTATTTTGGGATGTGACTTTCCAAAGTTCTGGGAATTGTGGGAAAGTGTGGGGAAGAAAACCACTGACTGACTGAGGGTGGGATAATTGATATACCCAGTGATGTTGAAAATGATGTAATGTATGATTGTCAAAATTATATTGTGTCACTGCCCCAAACTCAGGAGAAGAGCAATAAGGTAATTGAGGACCCCAGTCAGAAGACTGAGCTGTCCTCTGAGGGGGGGATTTCTCACCGTTACAGGTAATGCTTGTGGAGTATGAGGATGATGATTTGTGAAATCCTGTATCTCTTGATCTGGATGTGTCAAGGGGATCCTTTAGCACTGCCCAGATGCAGGATCCTACCTTAGTTAATGCTAGAGAACAAGTGGTAGTGATAAATCGTGTTCCCCAAGAACCAGGTGCAGATAGTCATTGGTCACACTTCGCTGTAAATAGCGATCTGCTTTATAGAGTCACCAAGGTCCGTGAGGAGGTTATTGAACAACTGTTAGTTCCCCAGCCATATAGACGAATGGTTCTTGATCTAGAGCATAATGATGTCCTGGGTGGACACTTGGGGGCAGAGAAGCACATATCACTGACCAGGTTTAAAATCCTACTGTGCGTCCTGTCCCACCTGCCAATTAGCAGCCCCGGCGTCTAATTTTCATAGCCCCTTGGTGCCATTGCCCATTATTGAGGTACCGTTTGAACGTATAGCAATCTTGGTGATCCTTGATTATGCCACCTGATACCCGGAAGCTATTCCCTTAAGGAATGCCTCCTCTAAAGCTATTGCACGGGAGCTGTTCCTAATGTTTCAAGGACAGGTTTTCCCAAGGAGATTCTCACTGACCAGGGTACACCATTCATGTCAAAGGTTATGGCTGGTGTGTGTAACTTGTTCCCATCTTCAGACAAATGGCTTGGTTGAACGTTTTAAGAAGACCTTAAAACAATGCTTAAGCGGGTGGTACAAAAAGATGGTAAGGATTGGGATTGTTTATTACCTGCTCTTCTATTCGCCATTCGAGAGGTGCCTCAGGAGTCCACAGGGTTCTCCCCATTTGAGTTATTGTATGGGCGCAGGCCCAGTTGATTGCTTGATATAGTCAAGGATGCTTGGGAGATTGAAGCTACTCCCCACAAAAGTGTTTTGGAGTATATCTCTCAAATGAGAGAAAGGATAGCAGGAGTGATGCCCCGGTTAAGGAACACATACAAAATGCCCAAGAGGCTCAGCGCCGGGTATACAACAGGTCCGCTAAGGTGAGGCGATTCCAGGTGGGACATAGAGTGGCAGTATTGATCCCCACTGTAGAGAGCAAATTCTTGGCCAGATGGCAGGGCCCATTTGGAATTGTAGAAAAAGTGTGTGAAGTAAACTATAAAGTTTACTGACCTGGCAAAAAAAAGCCCTACCAAATCTATCACATAAATTTGTTAAAGCCTTGGCACTGGCTAGTGTGAAAGTTGAAAGTCTCAGGTTGGTGCTGACAGTGTCTTGGTGGCAACAACCTTATCAAAAGCCCAGACCCAGCAAGTCAGGGAGTTTCTGCAGAGAAACAAAGGTATTTCTTCTGATTTGCCTGTGACTACTAATGTCATAGAGTATGACATACAGTAATTACAGAGCCAGGAGTAAAGGTGTGTCTCAAGCCGTACCACATACCAGAGACTCCTAGGAAGGCTGTCTCAGAGGAGGTAAAAAAAGAAGCTGGAGTTGGGACTCGACCATTCACTCTGCGACTCTTCAATGACTCCTATCATGTTGGTACCCAAGCCCAATTGTACTCTGAGATTCTGGAATGATTTCAGAAAACTCAACGAAGTTTCCAAATTTGATGCCTATCCCATGCCTCGGGTAGACTAACTTATAGAGAGGTTGGGTCCTGCCCGATATATCACCACTTTGTACCTCACCAAGGGATATTGGCAAATACCCCTAACACAGGCAGCAAAGGAGAAAACAACATTCTCCACTCCAGATGGCCGTTTTCAATATAAGAGAATTACTTTGGTTTACAAATAGCCCCAGCTATGTTCCAAAGGGCAATGGACAAGCTTTTGAGGGCCCATCGGAGTTACATATCTGTTTACCTGGATGACTTTGTCATCTTTAGTAGGGATTGGGAGTCCCATTTGCCTAAAGTCCAGGCAGTTCTTGACTCCTTGAGAGATGGAGGATTTACAGTGAACCCAGAAAAGTGTGCCCTGGGTATGGAAGAGGCCCTGGGTACATTGTTGGAAGAGGGCTAGTAAAAGCCCAGTTAAATAAGATAGATGCAGTCCAGAACTGGCCCCGCCCAAAAACAAAAAAACAGGTACGAGCCTTCCTGGGAATGGTCGGGTACTACCGTAGGTTTGTCCCTGATTTTGATACTATAGCTGCTCTGTTGACAGACCTAACCAAAGGTCGTAAGTCAGTTATGATTGAGTGGAACACGGATGCTGAAAAGCCCTTTCTGGAGCTTAAGCCCGCACTTTGTCACCACCCCATCTTGGTGGCTCCAGATTTCTCCAAGGAATTTATTGTCCAGACCGATGCTTCAGATGTAGGTCTAGGAGCTGTATTATCACAGGTCATTAATGGGGAAGAGCATCCTGTAGTGTTCCTCAGTAGAAAGCTGACTGCAGCAGAAAAAAATTATGCAATAGTTGAGTGAGAATGCCTGGCCATTAATTGGGCCTTGGACTCGCTCCGCTATTAACTTTTGGGTAGAAGGTTCAGACTGGTCTCTGATCATGCACCACTCACATGTAGGAAACAGAAAAAAGGGGCAAATGCCATAGTAACACGGTGGTTCCTGGCACTCCAGGAGTTCAAGTTTAGGGTAGAGCACAGACCCAGAAAACAGCACCTGAATGCTGATACTCTTTCCCGAGTCCATTGTTTGGGCTCTTTAGGTGCCTCCACCTCCCCTGGGTTGAGGCAGGGGGGGATATCTACAAGCTGGAGGGGATGTCTGGTAGATGGCCGGTATATATCACCATTCTTTAGGTTTTAAAGAAGCTACCCCATGGAGTTAACCAGCCAGAGGTGGGCTGGACATCCAGGGGTGTTTAATGGTGGTGAGCAGCAGGTGAAGAGAGAGAGAGAGAGAAAAGTGTTTGTGTGTTGCACATGTGGAGACTCACTGTGGAATTGAAAAGACCAATTCACTCCTATATATATATATATATATATGTAATGCTGTTAATGTGTAGAAACAAAACAATCCAGCCTGAAATTGCACAAGGTTTGCTTGTTAGAGGAAAACAGTTTAGATACTGTTTATTGAAGCATTAATATTGGAAATAAGCTCTCCTCTATAATATATATTATACATGTATTTCATTAATACAAGCCAAAGCCTGTGTGCTTATACATGGTACTCCAAGGTGACTCCTAATGTCCTCATATTTTACCACAGAAGGTTAGTATAATACACAAGTTTCAGAGTCATGTGTATAACTGATGACACTGCTAATCACTGATTATAGGAATATAATTTTAGAGTATATAAATAACCTTTGTGTATTATATGCTAAGCCATATGAGTCAGATCTTAAAATATTAATAAGTATATTTTTTGGTTGCATTAAATCCAGATGTACTGCTGAACAGAACCCTCTAGTAGGCTGCCAGTCCAACATGCAGCTACCAAATCGCCAATCACAGCACTTCCAGGAACTATTTACATGCTTGTGTTGCTCCCCAACACTTTTTACATTTGAATGGGGATCACGGATATAAAATATAAAAGGTTGGGGACCCCTGCCCTAAGGGATACAGGATAGACTGCCACTACTGTCAGGGTAAACCAGTTATCCAGCATTGGTCAAAAGCCCCACACAAAGAGCAGTGACAGGCAGAGGGTGGGTGTTGACTTTTAAGTAAAATTTTAGTATGTTATAGAATTCTAAGCAACTTTTCAGTTGGTCTTCATTATTTTTTAAATTATTTACCTTCTTCTTTACTCTTTCCATCTTTCAAATGGGGGCACTGACCCCCATCTAAAAACAAATGCTCTGTAAGCCAATACATGTATTGTTATTGCTAATTTTTATTACTCGTATTTCTATTCAGGCCTCTCCTATTCATATTCCAGTCTCTTATTTAAATCAGTGCATGGTTGTTGGGGTAATTCGGACCCAAGCAATTGCGAGATTGATGAAAATGCATGCTGGAGGGCTGCTGCATAAAAAGCTAAATAACTCAAAACACACATAATTAAAAGAACGAGCTGCAAATTGTCTCAGAATATAACTTTACATCATACTAAAAGTTAGCTCAAAGATGAACAACCCCATTAAATAGACAAAACAAAATGATCAATTGTTGTCTGTTGAGGACTACATAAACCTCTTCTTATTTTTTTCACCATTGGATTAGTCCAATGAGATAAAGCTTTGCTATTCTTGACAATAAAAACCTGTTGTCTTTCCATAAGAAAAAATAATTAAAATTTTTTAGTTTATATTCTTTTCTTGCACTTTTTTGTTGTTGCATGTCAGCATGTTTTATTTCAGTATTTTTAAAAATTAGATATCCAGTTAAGGCATACTGTGTGCTTTATGGTACACTTTATCTTATTTAATTCCTAGCTTTTATGTTAGAAAGATAAACAATCATACTTGTTTATTGTAATGTCATTTTATCTTCTGCAACAATCAATCTCATTCTCTGCTTCACAGAAACATTTCTTGACAAATGTCCAGGTTTCCTTACACCTTTGTAATATGTGTCTTAGTATTTTAGTGACAAAAGACAAAATATTCTAGTCTGCTTCCACTACACATTATTTTGTATATATGTTGTGACAGTAGCTGCAAACATATTTTGCACAGAAGAAAAGGAATTTTAAGACTTTTTTTTTTTTTTTTAAAGCCTGGGTCTCACATACAGAGGAAGGTGTATAATGTATAAATGTGATACTAATTCAGGAGTTCTCAACATCATTTTCCGAGACCACAAATATATTCTGTTGTCAACACCCAGGCCCTACCTATTCAAAGTAGATGTCTGCAGACATACAGTAACTGATGCTTTAATTACCCTGCCCAATGGAAATTTAAATTTTGTTCTAGAACAATATTTTCCTTAAATACAATAGCCAACCATCTAGCTTTATCTTGGTAAGATAAATTAGTTGAAGCAGCAGATTTATTAAGGTTCGAGTTGTGTTTTCCACAAAAAAATCAAGTGTTCAAGGTTATTTTTGAGCCAAAAATCAAGTTTTCCAGTTTAAAAAAAAAAAACTCTTTGATTTATTTTACCCAGTCAATGGAAATAGCTTGAACCCTAAAATACACCATCTAAAACCAAGGTCATGTAGGAGTCAATGGCAAAGGTCCATTGAACCATTTAAAGGGGTGGTTTCCCTTCAAGTTAACTTTTAGTATATTGTAGAAGGGCCAATTCTAAGAAACTTTTCAATTGGTCTTCATTATTTATTTTTCATAGTTTTTTAATGATTTGCAATTTTCTTCTGTTTCTTTGCAGCTTTCAAATGGGGGTCACTGACACCATCTAAAAACAAATGCTCTGTAAGGCTACACATGTATTGTTATTGCCACTTTTTATTACTTATCATTCTATTCAGTCCATCTCCTATTCATATTCCAGTCTCTTATTCAAATCAATGCAGGGTTGCTAGGGTAATTTGTACCCTAGAAACCAAATTGCTGACACTGCAAAATAGAGAGATGCTGAATAAAAAGCTAAATAACTATAAAACCACAAACAATAGAAAATGAAAACCAATTGCAAATTGTCTCAGAATATCACTCTCTACATAATACTAAAAGTTAATTCAAAGGTGAACAACCCCTTTAAAGATGTTACAGCCTTCATGATGTTTGAGTGTTTTTAGAAGGTTTCGCTCAAAAACTGGATCAATTTCCAGTTTTTTTTGCAGAAAACTCGATCAATACTAGCTTTGAAGTTGTTAACTCTGAACTTGCTGATTTGCATTTTTTTTCCATTTTGAGTTTTTTCTTAAATTAGAAACCATTCGAGGTTGTAGTTCATTCAAATTAATTTGAGATCTAAAAACAACTCACATAATTAAAAAATCTGACCTTTGATAAATAACCCCCAAAATGTCAAAAAGCAAACAAATAGCAACTCTAAACACTGCCGCTAGGCTTATACACCTCAGTAACCCGACATTCAAAGCACTTCATAACTCTGCCCCTCCCTACATCTCTGAACTCATCTCTATATACTCGGCGTACTACGCTGCTCTACTGACCTGCCACTCAACTCTTCTGTCATTACCTCTTCACATGCTCACATTCAAGACTTTGCAAGGGTTGCACCCCTCCTCTGGAATTCTCTCCCACGGTCTGTCAGACTTTCTCCCAACCTTTCAGCTTTCAAGAAATCTCTTTAGACCCACTTTTTTAGAGAAGCCTACCCTCACTCTTAACTACCCAATTCAATACCACTTACAGTACTACATCTCATCCACCTAACTCTGATCATGCCCACTGCAACACCTTGTGTATTATTCCCTTCCCTTTAGATTTTAAGCTCTTTCTGTACAGGGCCTTCCTCAACTTCTGTACTGGTATTTATTGTGATGTATGTAACTCCAATAGTGTAAAATAGAAGAAATTTTTTAATTTTAAAGGAAAACTATACCCCGAAAATGAATTTTTGAGCAACAGATACAGATACAGTCACTTGGATTTGTAAGTTAAATGCGTTGTGACTCAGGGCTAATTGAAGAAACTGTGTTATCTAAAGTTATCTTAACTCATTTAATGCATTTAACCTTTTCATTAGCATACCAAAGCTCCATTGTTTTCAATGGTGAACTCTTTAATTGGATGGGATGCTGTGACACAATATTCTGTGCTAAGTGAGATAAATGAGATAGATGAGTTAAGTCACGACGCATTTAACTCACCATCCAAAGTGACTGCATCTGTAGTTTATATCAAATCAAGTGACATATTATAGAATCTTACCTACCTGGTATATATATTTAAGTAAATATTGACTTTTACATCTCTTGCCTTGAACCACCATTTCCTGATGGTCTGTGTGCTGCCTCAGAGATCACCTGACCAGAAATATTTCAACTCTAACTGTAACAGGAAGAAGTGTTGAAGCAAAAGACAGAACTCTGTCTGTTAATTGACTCATGTGACCTAACTTTATAGTTTGTTTGGTAAGTTTGTGTGCACCGTTGGATCCTAGGATCCCAGGAGGCTGTCCTTATTTCTTAAAATGGCAATTTTCTATTTATGATTACCCAATGGCACATGCTACTAAAAAAGTGTATTATTATGAAAATGGTTTATTTACATGAAGCAGGGTTTTACATATGAGTTGTTTTATACAATATCTTTTTATAGAGACCTACATTGTTCGGGGGGTATAGTTTTCCTTTAATAACTTTTAGGTCAAAAATTTCTTTATTAGCTTGAAAATTGTGCTCAGCCCTCCCCGTTTGCAACTTCCAATCAGGACTATCCAGTATCTGACTCTGGAGCCATGGGCACCTCCTGCCTAAGTTACAGAGCAGCAGCCCCTGAGGGCGGAGTGCAGGCCCAGATTTGTGGAAAGGCCACCTAGGCCAGGCCTAGGGTGGCAGGATTTTAGGGGGCAGCATGCTGCCCAGCCACACCCACATGGGTTCAGAAACATTGGGGATACGCAGGAGATACAATAGTTTTTTTTAATTTCCCATGCACCCACCCCCATTGCTCCAGTCCTGATGATGAAAATTTGTATGGGGGCGATAAATGGTATTGGGCCTAGGGGCGTCCGGTATGTAAATCCAGCCCTGGAGTTGTGAGTGTGTTTGTGATGTCACACAGTCCTTCCCTGCAGACATTGATATCCCTTACTGCTTGTTTTACCTTCCCTTCCCTGAAATGCTCCTTGGCTGCCAATTGGCCAGATGAGGGTGGAGCGACACTGTGGCTGCTTGAAATAACGACATTAGAAGTGCTAAGGTGGAAAATTAGCGTATATAACTGTGTAACAAAATGTGCCAACTGCCAGGTGGCCCGTCAAGCATGAAATAAACTCACTTTTTAACAGGAGTCTCCAGCAGATGGCCCCCGGCCATTGGCAGCAGGCCATGCTGCTTAACTCACCAAATATCAAAACATTCGCTGTCAGGTGTTGTGAACTGCCACCACCAATCGGGCAAACTCCTAGCCGAATCGGTGCCCTAACACTGACAGCGCTGTCTCAATGCCTGTTTGAATGTTCATGTTGAAGATATCAAGCCCTATTGGATTCAAATGCACCCCATCCTTCCTAAGAAGCCGTGGGCCATCCCTTTCCATCTCACTATGCCTTACCACTACGCCGCCCATTCTCTTCACAAAGGCCGAAACAGCCATGTTTAACTTTCTCCTGCATCTCTCAATAGCTGATTGATCCCTAGCATAACACCAAAAACTGCGGTATATGATCTCAGACCACACAATCCTCAGATGCAGTGGCACAGCGCAGCAAGTCATGATCGATGGTGTGTATGAGATCCGCATTCCTCCGTACCCCCAAATCATTCCCCCCCTGCATGAATGACTACCACCTTAGGGCCCGCTGTGGTCCTCAGTATGTGTAGGAATTCTGGGACTACCTGTGGCCATGAGAGACCGGGTATGCCCCTCCAACTAACTGTAGCCATGTTGACAGGTTAAAGGGGTTGTTCACCTTTGAGTTATCTTTTAGTATAATGTAGAGATTGATATTCTGAGACAATTTGCAATAGGTTTTCATTTTTTATTGTTTATGGTTTTATAGATATTTAGCTTTTTATTCAGCAGCTCTCTATTTTGCAGTGTCAGCAATTTGGTTTCTAGGGTACAAATTACCCTAGCAACCCTGCATTGATTTGAAGAAGAGACTGGAATATGAATAGGGGATGGACTGAATAGAATGATAAGTAATAAAAAGTGGCATTAACAATACATTTGTAGCCTTACAGAGCATTTGTTTTTAGATGGTGTCAGTGACCCCCATTTGAAAGCTGCAAAGAAACAGAAGAAAACTGCAAATTATTAAAAAACTATGAAAAATAAATAATGAAGACCAATTGAAAAGTTTCTTAGAATTGGCCCTTCTACAATATACTAAAAGTTAACTTGAAGGTGAACCACCCCTTTAAGTCCAGCTGCCTGGTTTAGGGACGGATAGCGGCCCTGTCTGCAGCTCAAGAGATGAATAAATGCCCCAAAATCCAAACGGTGGCCCTTGTTGAACCTTAAATGAATGAGATTATAACAAATGAGGACTTAAATAGAGCTTGTACCTGCCCTCTTCACCAAATCCGTGCCTGCCTGCTTCGGTTGCCGCCCCTATGCGGAAAGAGTGGGAGCCAAAAGTGGCAGTGTCCCTCCCCATGGCCCTCAGGGCTTTCCTAAAAATGGCAATGAATTGATAGCGTGTGAGTGGTGACCCGTCCTCATGTATAAGTAACGGGCCTGCGAAGCGTGCCCTGAAATCGAGGGACTGTTGTGCTTGCCTGACTGGACACACCCTGCTTTTTGTTGCAAACAGTGAAATGACTCGACCCTTAACCCTTTGGTCCGTCCTGGATTTCCTCAGTACTATGGCCAGGGATCTATCATTAACATGCACATCCGAAAAAGATAACCCACCCGGCTTGTTCCCGGAGGGAGAAACTAGCTTGCCGAAAAGGCAAAACTGAATATACTTGACTCATAACTCGACGAACAAATATTGGGCAATGTCTTGATTAATTTAAACAACATGGAGAATGAAACTGGCCGTCGAGTGTCTCTTGCCCAACATGTACGTTTCCAACCTTTCCACTTTTCTCACCAAAAATTCCTTTGTAACATCCTTCCAGCGAAACAACTGAAAAAGAAAAGACAAGGCTGCCAGATTCCTTTCCACCGTCCTGCCCAAAGCCCCCACTACCCTAAGGGACCGTAAGTAGGCAAAAGTAGCAACCATGTGCTTTTTGTGGCTCTGTATGCCTTTTTCCCTGTCTGCTACTGTCAGCCAGTCTGCCCAGACTCTGTTGTATGCACGCTAGGTGGCAGGCGCAAGAGACCTGGCAATGAGATCTACAAACTCTTGGAAGCAATGTCCCACAAGTGTGATGGCGCTGACTGCCCCTTTTCTTCTGAGTGTGGAGCCAGGTTCCAAAACTCTGTGAATTGAAATCTGGACAATGCAATGCAATTGCTTACACCCGGTACATGTCTTGCTCGAAACCAAATATTTTTACGTAGATACTGTAGTACTAGCGCCCTCAGCAGTTCTAATACTGGCAGGAAGACGTAGTCTGTCTGTTAATTACATGTACTATGCTCTGGTTGTCGCACCAAAAAGTAACCCGACTGTCCTTGAAACTGCTACCAGAATGGGAAAAAGCTCTAAGAATGTCAAGTTCTTTACCAGATCTAAACCCGCCCATGCTTCCGGCCATCTCTCTGCACACCATTGCCCACGGAAATGGGTACCTAGCCCTAAACTGCCTGCAGCATCGGTGAAAAGTTCTAACTCTGGGCTGGACGCCTTTGCGGCCTGCCAACATGTCATGCCGTTGTACTCGGCTAGGAAAGACTGCCACAAAGCTAGGTCTTATCTATGTTGTTTAGAGATACGAATGTAATGGTGGGGGGCTTTTATCCCTACTGTGGCCATGGATAACCTCCTGCAAAAAACTCTACCCATGGGCATAACCTTGCAAGTGAAAACTAGGTGGCCAAGTAGCATCTGCACCTGCTTGAGGGTAAGCTTCCTAACTGTGATAGCTCTGTCCACCAGGACACTCAAAGTCTGGAGCTTGTCCCTCGGTAGCTGGAAAATCATCCTGTCGGTGTCCATTTGTATGCCCAGGAATGTAATGACTGTTACGGGACCCTCCGTTTTTTCCTCGGAAACAGGGACTCCAATAAAAGCCATGAGTTCACGAAACAAATTCAGTAGGTTGGAACATTGGTCGCTGCTGGCGGGGTCCACAAACAGGAAATCGTCCAAGTAATGCAACAACGTTTTTTGGCCTGATACCTGCCTAACAGCCCACTCAAGGAAAGTGCTGAACAATTCAAAATAGTAACAGGATATCGAGCACCCCATGGGAAGGCACATGTCAACAAAATACAGCCCGCCAAGGGCGCACCCCAGAAGGTGAAAAGAATCCGGATGTACTGGGAGCAGGTCGAAAGCTGATTCAATGTCAGATTTTGCCATAAGGGCACCCCTTCCCGGCCCCCTTATAAGGTCCAATGCTGCATCAAAAGACGTGTACTGAACCTTTGATGACTCACTGTCTATACCATCGTTCACCGAGGAACCTTTGGGGAAGGACAGGTGGTGTATCAAACGGAACTATCTTGCCTCCTTCTTGGGGACCAAACCCAGTGGCGATACCCTGAGATTGTGAAAGGGGGGTTTGGGAAAAGGTCCTGCCATGCGGCCCATTTCTACTTCCTTTTTGAGTTTTTCCCACACCGTGTGCTCACTATCCCTTGTGGACCTGAGGTTGTCTGCCCAGCTTGGTTCATTGGGAGGTACAAATGGGATCCAAAACCCCCTGAGAAAACAGTCCTGGATGATAAGGGCTTCCCTTTCATTGGGATACAGTCTTAGCCACGGCTCCATCCTTTGGACGTTCACTGGGGTCATCGCCCTTTGGAGCAGTGGGCGGAGTGGGCTTTGTAGCTGTTGCCTTTTTCTTCTTTTCTTGGACCGCGGGGTGCATCCCTCCACAATAAGAGCATTCGTGCCGGAAACGGCAGGTTGCGTACCATCTGCAATGGCTCTCATTGTATAGCCAGCAGGCCCTTTTTTGTTGAGAGAGGCAGCCGCTGATCCTGCGCTTTCCCCTGGGATATGGGCAAGGGGGTTCCTCGGAAAGGGCTGGGCGGCCTATTGGGGGTCATTATTAAGAGCCACAGATTCATGCCCTGACAGTCCCAGGGCATGTGCGCTCTGGCTGCCATCCAACGGCAGAATTGTTCGTCGTATCACAACCAACAATTGCCACTGTAGATTTTATATGCTGACCATATGAGATCTGAATATGAAAATAATGGCCCCCCTTGGTCTGGGAATTTTTTGCAAATGCATAGGTGGTAAAACCCAGCAACCAATTACCCATGGTTTTGGGAATGGGAAGTTTTGATTTATCCACAGTGTCCCCCGCCCTCCTGAAAGCGAAGCCCAGATTTTTTCTTTTACCTCTTTTTCTATGTGAATACCCAGGGGAGTGTTTCTCACAACTGATGGAGGACATCCCGGGACATACTAAACATGCTAGCTGCCCCAGATGAAACCCCGTCCCTGGGCTCCCAACTGGGATCTAGTGAGGGGGGGGGGACACTGCTCTGCTCCTGCAGCGTCTCTAAAATCAAATGCAGCATATTACTGATACCGACATCCCCCCCAGATCCCCTCTGTGTGAATCCCAAACGTCAGTCATATATACTCACAAACGTTGGTACTGTGAGGTGCTTCTGGACTCCAGTGGCGTTCTGGGCTTCTGTCAGCCACCTGATGTCAATGGGGTGGTCATGGGCTGCAGTCCCTGCTGTCCCTGTGGGTATCCTGCTGTGGGCCAAGATGTAGGGGCTCTCTGCTTCTTCCCTGTGCTGGAACACACGTTAGAATGCACACTGGATTGCACGCTGGAAATCAGGTTGGAACTCGTGCGGCGGCCATCTTGCGCCATGACGTCATGATGCTCCCTCCTGATTCAGTATGGCGCTTGTTTCCTTAGGGGAAGGACTGCCTCCTGCCTGTGGATGCCAGACGGGCCGCTCACCGCTCCTTGAGTGCCCGGCATTGAAGCCTCTCCTGGGAACCGGCTGGGAGGTGGATGCGCAGGTGTCCCCCGGGTCTTCGCACTCTGCATCTCTGGGGCCGGATGGAGAGTCCGGAATCACCAGGTGGCTTCTAGTAGCGCCTCTGGGGGGTTCTCTGATCTGAAATTGGGACAGAGAGTCAGCAATGCAATTGCTTGCACCCGGTACATGTCTTGCTCGAAACCAAATATTTTTACGTAGACACTGTAGTACTAGCGCCCTCAGCAGTTCTAATACTGGCGGGGAAGACGTAGTCTGTCTGTTAATTACATGTAGTACGCTCTGGTTGTCGCTCCAAAAAGTAACCTGACTGTCACCCTATAGGAAAACCGCTACCAGAATGGGAAAAAGCTCTAAGAATGTCAAGTTCTTTACCAGATCTGAACCCGCCCAGGTGGATGCGCTGGTGGGGTTGGATGCCGAATGTGGGGAGGCTGAAGAGACCCGCCGCTTGCCAGCACGTCTGCGTCCCCCCCACAGGACTTGGGCTGAGGTGTGCTGGTGGCCTTTTCCTGTGAGCCCTGGGTCTAGGATCTGGAGCGTCGCTTTCTTCTGCTGGCCGGTCCGAGTTCTTTGCTGCTAGCAAAGCTTGTCGAAGTCAGGTGCCGCCATCTTTCCTTGCTAGGGTTGCCACCTGTCCGGTTTTGACCCGGACAGCCTGGTATTTTGAAGGGATGCCCGGGTCAATGTTTCCTGCCCGGTTTTCCAAATAAGGAAAACAGGTGGGATTAGCTTGATTGACGCCGCGATCGGCCAATCGGCGATCACGTCGTCATAGCTCCGCCCCGTGGCGTCACGGGCCCGGCTTCAGCCACAGGGAAAGGTGGCAACCCTATTCCTCGCTGCTTCCTTCACCTGTGCCATCAATTCTTCCAGTGTCACCTCTGCCATGCTGGTAAGTGCTGATGGATTTCTTTCTTGCTGGTAGGGAAGCTGTGACTTGTGCCCCTGCTGGGGCAGAACTGTGAAAGGCTGTGACTGGAAAGCCTGGGAAAGCAGCGGGAGAAAAGGAGGGGGGTAATGTAAACAAACTATGCTCCCAGCTCACTGGCCAGCAGCCATGGCCCATCAACTCCCCACTCGGTGGTGTTGCTGGGCAAACTTTCTCTCCCTTTCTGACCTGTTCATTTAACCCCTCCCTGCAGTCTTTGTTTCTCTGCTATTTTTATTTAACCCCCCTCGCTGCCCTGTTTGTTGTACTTCCTCCTCCCTCCTTTCACTACTTGTTCCCACACAGTGGGTGCCCCTAAGCCTGCTGTCATTTGTCGCCCCTGTCCCCTCCCTTTTATTTGCTCAAATTTTCATCATCGGGACAGTGGCACCCAGGAAATTTTAATTTCTGAACCAATGTGGTTGTGGTTGGGCAGCATGCTGCCCCCTAAAATCCTGCCGCCCTAGGCCCGGGCCTAGGTGGCCTCTCCTCAAATCCAGGCCTGCTTGTTCCTCTCCTTTGCCCTGCTATGTCTGGGACAAAAGAAAAGCAAACTGCTATATAAATGAAACATAATCTACTGAAAGTATTTTGTTATACCAAAAAACGTAAACGTATATGTTATACCATTCCAGAACATCAGCTGCATTGATTCCCTTGCAACTCCCTACACCTGATCATAAATTGTTCCAGAACTGCTGCATTTATTATGTTGCCACTCCATGCACCTGATCATATATCAATATGCAGGAATACAAACCTACAGCTGCTGTTCTGGAATTTGAACAGTAAATACTAATATACACTGTTTGTACAAATTATAGTAATTGCATAGCATATAACAATGTATTATGGACTATAGCTTATGTCCAGTTGGGCATGTATCATTTGTGACTGATGTTTTTTTGCTGTAAAACACAGGATCATACTGTTGAATTAGAATAAATATACTATTGTTTATAGTTTTATGTTGAGCATTTAAGGTATGTTGTTATAAGTGAATGATCAGGCAGCAATACACACAGGACAGAGGGTGGGAGGTGAGGAGTCTGGCTGCTAAAACAGACTTCAGCCTGTCGGTCAGTGATTTGACCACTTCTTGTGGGTGATTGAAGAGACACTCCCACTCTTCACTTCTGATCTGTAAGCATCTCTCTGCAGCTCTGATGTAATGTCAGTTTTAGGAGGTAAATTGCTTACAAAACGTTTTTCTTTCTGCATCTTTACGTTTGATAAACAATGAGTAATATATATGGTTGCCTCCCAGCTGGTATTTTATCGGCTTAGCCGGTAAAACACTGGCCAAGGCCAGGACCGGTATTACAAATTTACCAGCAATGTAGCTGCCGGTAAATCTGTAATACCCCTATTAAAGGCCCCTGGTCCGCCCCAACCCACAAAAAATTTACCTTTTTTCCCCAAGTCAGGTCGTAACCCCGCTTTGAGAAGAGACGTGCCCCCTTTGCGGCAGGACACGCTCCTTGTGCATCCCAACCCGCCCCTTTCTTCCCTCCCCCCCAACCACTACCGGTAAAAATATATTGCAAAGGTGGCAACCCTAGTAATATATCTGAATATGAAGGTTATTTAAAATGTCTCCTTTAACTGGCATCTGTAGTACAGTGCACAAACATTACATTTTACATGCGTTATCAAACACACAATTACTGACATTGGGGGTGGGGTTTGACATCAGGGATGAGATGGTTGCCAATTTGAGGTGGGTCTGTTATATCGGGACAAGTGGTCACGACCAATTGCTGATTTCCAAGTCATTAACTTCAATGGCTCAGGGAGAGGTATACGGTGTCGTTCTTGTTACCCTGCAGCCTGCCCACCCAGTCACTGGACATTTGCTTGGGGTCTTTGTTGTGTTTGGTAGCCGAGGATGAGGAGAGTATAACAGTGCTTTATTAGCAGGTCATGCAGCCATTACATAACAGCAGTAAGTCTTACTTTCACTACAGTGCCACCTGCAGGCCATTTGTATAAACACCACAGTCTTGAACTCTGCTATATTGGCATACTGTATGTATTCATAAAAACTAAGCATGATATGATTTGTCATTGTCATGTGTCAACATCATGAGAGTTGTGCTAGGCAAAATTTTATATTTTTTTTGATAATTTGTGGACCAATTGAAAAATTTGTAGAATACAAAAACAAACCAAACAAAAATTAAAATCAGGGCTGCCATCAGGGGGGGGGGACAAGAGTCCCGGGCCCGGGCTTAAAGGGGGGCCCGGCAGTGCTGCACTTTAAGAAAAGCCAGGCCCCCCCCCCGAGCTTGGGACACTTGTCCCCCCCCCCCTGATGGCGGAACTGATTGTAATTTTTGTTTGGTTTGTTTTTGTTCCCATAGAACTTTCAAATTACTAATAAAGGGTAATCATGTCACAGTAAATCAACATGTACAATATTATAGGCAAATAATACAGGCAGTAATGAACCCTATCCTGAATTTGAAAATTAATAACCATAAACATCAAAACCATTTTGACAGACATATTTATTTTGCAGATAGGTTTGTCAGATTTGGGAAAGGGAGGGGGAGATATCACTCCAACTTGCAGTACAGCAGTAAAGAGTGATTGAAGTTTATCAGAGCACAAGTCACATGACTTGGGGCAGCTGGGAAATTGACAATATGTCTAGCCCCATGTCAGATTTCAAAATGAAATATAAAAAAATCTGTTTGCTCTTTTGAGAAATGGATTTCAATGCAGAATTCTTCTGGAACAGCACTATTAACTGATGCATTTTGAAAAAAAAATGTTTTTCCCATAACAGGATCCCTCTAAAGCATTTGTTCCCTAAAGGGTTAATTCCCCATTTTATACCATTTAAAATTAAAAGCTGAAAATGTTGTTGAAGTGTGATAAAATAAAAAGAAAACATTTTTTTTCCATGGAACTGGTAAAAAAGTATTCGCCCTCGCTCTCTCACTCAAACAGCTTTTGAAACACACTGGGATTTCTCTCATTTAATCTTCAAAGCACCTTGGCGTATGTTGCGAGACCACAGTCAGTTCCTCTCTTCATTTCTCCATTTCTTTTTTCCTTTTATCACTTTTTGATTTATTTTCCACGGCTTCATTGTTTATTTCTAAAGCAAATTACAATAGTGAAGCAATTACATGTTCTTGGACTATGGTAGAACAATATGCTTTGTGTTAGGTTTTTCTTTTTTGATGAAGGGTACACACACTAGCCAATATTTGTGTTCATATTAATCCGACATGAAAGCTTAATATGTACGCTGAGTTTATTTAATACAGAATTTAAATGGCACTTAAGAGATGGCAAACCCTGCTTGGGGAGAAAAACACAATCCTATCTTTACAAGTATATCTTTATCTTTCAAATCCAGCTATTCTGTTTGTACAAACAATAATTCTATTCATTGTTATGTATATGTGTAAGAACTTCCATATTATACTGAATTCTAATAGGGTCTTGTAGAATACAATTATGTATTTAATCTTTACATTTTGCTAAAACTCGCTGGAAAAAACTCTTAAAATGAATTATATGTTATGCTTTATAGTTGCATAGTACATAAGGCTGAAATAAAATATATATATGTATAACGATTTGATCACCTGTTAGGCAAAAATTAATTGTCAACTTGAAATGACATTAAATGGTATGTGTATCCAGTGTACAGTGTGAAGATTGTAATAACGTAATTAGTTATCATGGGCAGAATTTTTTAAGGAATCTAGGCATTTATAGAGAGATGTATAAGAAGTCAAATCCAACTCTTTAGGATGCGTAACATGTGAGTAGTTTGTATAGTGAACTGGAATCCAGATAAGTTAATAAATTCAAGATGATGTCTAATAGGTCTTATTTCCAAATCAAAATGTTGCTCAGTATATAGCAGCATTAAGAAGCAAAAGTAGATACAGTATATGAATACAGAAAATAAAAATAACCAATATGTAGGGGTTTAACGTTGCTTGTCCTTTTCGGCAAACCACACAAACTGAGCTGTACGTAGCACACTTTTAAGGAATGTGGAGTAATCTTTTGGAGCAAACATAACTTTATTTTTTACTTTGATTTATTACATACACTGCACACTGGTGCAAACGATAATGTAGTCTATAAACTTTAATGGCTAAACAGTTTCTGGGTTCACAAAAGTTGCGTTCATTTTGTTGTTGGCCCAGTGGCATATATTTTGTACTGCAAATATTTTTCCTCTTACTGACCTAATAGATCCTATGCCTGCATTCAATCCTCAGGAGTCCCATAGTGTAACCAAGCAGCCTTTATGAGGGGCTGTGCAGGACTAAAAACACTGCATTATTCAAATGACCGTAATAAAAGCAACTTTGCAGCTGGCTTGTTGCAGCATGTGTATGTATACACATTTATACCACACACAACTTTTGTGGCTCTTAGCAAATCATCATTTTGCTATAATTGTGCTTTCATTATCCCAAAAACATGTTACCTAATGTACAGGCATGGGATCTGTTATCTGAAAACCTGTTATCCAGAAAGCACCCAATTCCAGAAAGGCCATCTCCAACAGACTCCATTTTATCCAAAGAATTCAAACAATAAATGATTTCCTTTTTCTCTGTCATAATAAAACAATACCTTGTACTTGATACAAACTAAGATGTAATTAATCCTTATTGGAAGTAAATGCAGCCTATTGAATTAATTTAATGTTTACATGATTTTTAGTAGACTTAAGGTATGAAGATCTAAATTATGGAAAGATCCATTATCATGAAAACCCCTGGTCAATAGAATTATGGATAACAGGTCCCATACCTGTGCATACTGTATGTGCAGTTTTGTGGGATGACTATGGAATTGTTACCTACCCGTGGTCACTCAGCTTGTTTTGTCTATTGTGGTGTCTTCAGAAAGAAAGTTTCTGCTAAATTACCTGTTTATCTTTGTAAGTCATGCATTACATTAATAAATACTATTGGCTATCTCTGAACCTTTTATTCAGACTTCCCTTCTTTAATATATAACAGCAAGTCACTTTAACTATGTGAGATGTTGGGTCTGGGTCTGCTTCCTCTCTCTCTAGGGGGGCCCGGAAAGTTACATTTGCCATAAGTCACTCCCAACTTTGCCCAGGGGGTGGGGGTCTGGGAAAAAAAGGTTTTCCCAATAGTTACACTGCTATATGTTTTATTTTCTGAAATCATTTTTATATACCTAAGATTATATTTACCTTCACAGCATCTGGCAGGCATTGAGTGCTGTAACCAGCTCACCATATTTTTATACCTCATTGGTTACACATGTTGTTTTGGTTTTTTTTGGATTACATGCATCACGTTATCTAAACTAAAACAAACAAACCATACTGTCTGTAGAGCCATTTTACTATTTTATTAAACATATCAAATTAGTTCCCTGCAACTGATTCTAATGATGGATGAGTGAATGAGATCTTCCTCTTGTTGAGAGAGTTAAATTACTGGTTCTAGTGGTTTCCACAAACCAAAAACAACACAATATTTTGTCTTGTATAGCTATATAAAACATTTATTATCATCATGGTTTTTAGGGATGTTTAGCGATACATAGATTATTTAGTGTTGTTAAGTACTTAATGTGAAAAATACACATTTATTCAGAGAAATCTATATTTTAAATTCTGCAAAATCCTGATATTTTACAATTTATGAAAAAATACAGTGTCAGGAGCAGATATTTTCCATAGCAGGCCTTTAATCATCTTAATGTAAGCTGTCTTTGTTCATTGCCAAAAGGCCCATGAGACAGATGAGGTTTCTCTTTTTTTTTACTTAAAAAGTTCTTTATTATATCTGTTTGCATTCATGTCTGGTACACAAGGCTTGCCGTTCAATTCTCCAGGTGCCTTCTTCATAGGTACAGTGGCATATAGTGCAATCATCTGTCTTTACTTCCCGTCCCGCTGGAATTACAATAGCCTCAGCAAAACAGTTTGGTCCTGAAACAAAAAAAAAAAGAGAGGTTACAATATTGTTTGTCCTCTGGAAACCCTGTGATAAGCAGTATGATAATAAACCTAAGGGGACCTTAATCCACTGAAACCATGTACTGCTGACAGTGTATTACTTTAAAGAGGTAACTTCTAATTGATTGCATTTTTGCTGCTAAGTCTGTACAATGAGTGCTAAGCTGGAATATTGTATCCTTACTGAAGCATTTACAAATAGGAAAATATCCATGTTTAATCATTACAAATTATACCGATCTAAACTTTCCTTACCGTGAAAGGATATGTACTGATTTAACACTCTGCTAGGACTTCATGTTTGCACTGGATTGCTGAAATTCTTAACAATTTAAGGGTAAGGCCAGATGGGGAGTTTTGGGGGAGATCTGTCGCCTGGCGACTTATCGCCGCAACGAATCTCCCGGAATAGCTAGTTAGCGCTGCGCACCCGCTAGACGTAAAGTCGCCTGCACTTGTTCACACGCAGCGGCGCCAGGCAATTTTGAGCGACTTTTAAAATCGTGCCGCTGCGTGTGAACAAGCGCAGGCAACTTTACGTCTAGCGGGTGCGCAGCGCTAACTAGCTATTCGGGGAGATTTGGGGGAGATTCGTCGCGGTGATAAGTCGCCAGGCGACAGATCTCCCCGAAAACTCCCCGTCTAGCCTTACCCTAAGGAACAAAGCTGCACGGCTGGATTTTTTTTACAGTTGTAATAATCTTGATATAATGTACATTGTATAATTAGGGGCAGATTTATTTAGGGTCGAATTGAAATTTTTAATATTTGATTTTTTTTATGGTCAAAACTGTCACTGGAATTATCCAAACTTGATTTGAGTTTTTTAATAAATTAGATTTTTGAGATTTATCATACTCTGGCCCTATAAAAATTCGAATTAGACTATTCGCTACCTAAAACCATTACTGTATACATCAATAAAAGAGGTCCAGGGGTCAGTTTGGTGGTTTTTGTAGCCTTCCTGACATTCAAGAAAAAACTTGAATCGAGTTGTCAAATTCGATTTGAGTTTTCGAGTAGGTAAAATTCGTCTGAGTTTTATATATTGGATCTTATTGATATATAGTGGAATATTTGAATTTCAAGTACAAGTACAGGTTTTGTCCTTCCCCCTCGTTTTATACCCTAGCTGTTCACTGTGCTAGCCTCTGAGTAATGAGTAATTAAAATGGTTATCTTCTGTAGAGAAAAAACTGTATAGTTTAACTAAAGTAGCGTCCATCAATAATAAAAAAGGACATAGTCATCACAACCTGTTACACTTCTTGTCACCTTCATATTTTAAAAGTCAATTACTCCTCCAAACCATTACTTTTTATGCCCTAGAGGAGCATTCCACTTTTGCTCTGTAAAAAAGCTTTCTGCAGTATCTTCTGAACAGAACTCACAACGGAAATACTTGTAGAGATTTATCAGTATGTGCCGAAAAAGTGTTTGAAGCCTCAATTACACATGGCTCGAAATAATGATGCTGAGGCAGAGTAAAACCATTATCTTTCCTTTCGTGCATTACAGGTTGCATTCCAAAATAAATAAAAAGCAACATAAAGGGCAAAGTCAACTTTTAACTTCTGATCAGAGAAACAATTAGAAAGCATAACATATAACAGGAGAAAAATACATGCCTTTTTCATGAAGTTCCCAAATTATTAAATTAAAGCAATGAATATTTTTGTACACAAAGTAGGGATGCACAAAATCCATTATTTGGGATTCACCCAAATCCTCGAATCCTTTGTGAAAGATTTGGCAGAATACCAAACCGAATCAGAATCCTAATTTGCATATGCAAATTAGGGTGGGCAAGGAAAAAGTGAAAATTTTTCTCTCACTTGTTTTCTGATGAAAAGTCATGTGATTTACCTCCCTGACTCTAATTTACATATGCGGATTCGGTTCGGCTAGACACAAAGGGGCAGATTTACTATTGGTCAAATTTCTAATTAAATTTTTTTTTTTTATTCAACCATCAAATTTTAATGGACCTATTTCGATCGAATAGATCCGTTTTCGATCAAATACGGATCATGCTAAATGTTTGATCGCATCATTCGAACGATTTAAAAAAAAATTCGATTTTCCAAAATTTTCAGGAAAGCTTCCAGGATGACCCCCATAGGCTACAATGGCAATTCGGCAGCTTTAAGGTGATGAATAGTCGAATTTGAAAATTTGAGTTTTCACATTTCACAATTGAGCTGAAACATTCCATTCCAACTAAATGGCAGGCTGCATAGCCATGTTTCCACCAGCTGAAGAACACCAGTGAACAATAAGCCATGTGTGTTCTTATCAGCAACCCTTATCTTTATAGTCATCGTTAGGATAGGATGTAGGAAATTCTGAAACTGAGACTGTCATTTTGGACTTTAGAGAAGGGACAGCCACAATATTCTACAGGTTTTTAACATGAGTTAAAAAAAACAACAAAATTGAACAGCTAGCATTAGAGTGGGCCAGATCAGAAAAGGCAGGTTGGGTTTATCCTAATGAATGATAAAATATTTGTAGTCCTTTTTTTCTTAATCAAATTCAAAATCTTAAAGGGGTTGTTCTCCTTTGAATTAACCTTTAGTATGATGTAGAGAACGATATTCTGAGACAATTTGCAATTGTTTTTCATTCTTTATTATTTGTGTTTTTTTAGTAATTTAGCATTTTATTCAGCAGTTCCATTTTGCAATTGCTAGGGTGCAAATTGCCCCAGAAACCATGCATTGATTTGAATAAAAAACTGGAATATGAATAGGAGAGTGCCCAGATAGGAAGATGAGTAATAAAAAGTTGCAATAACAATAAGGGGCAGATTTAGCAAGGGTCGAAATTTGGAGGGTTAAAAACCCTCAAATTCGACCCTCAAAAATTTTTCCGAAGTAAAAGTCGACTAAATCAAATATCAAATTAGTAGGATTTTGGCTCTATTTGATCTATCAAACGATCGAATAGCGATCATCTGATTTCATGAAAAATCGCAATAAAATCCGATTTCATGAAAAAATCATACAAATTCATCCGATTTCACAAAAAATCCTACAAGTCGTATGAAAAAAAAACTTAGAAAAAGCCTGTGGGAGCTTACCATAGGCAAATATAGAAACTCGGTAGGTTTGATCTGGCAAAGTAGGCAATCAAAAATTATTCAAATCATTCGATTCAATCCAATTTTGCAAATTTGAGGGTCGAATTAGCCCCAAAAAAATTTGAAATCCTTCACTCGAGCTTAGTAAATCTGCCCCTAAATGTGTAGCCTTAGAGAGCATTTGTTTTTTTAGATGGGGTCAATGACCCCCATTTGAAAGCTGGAAAGAGTCAAAAGGAAAAGGCTAATAATAAAAAATAAATAAAGGAAACCAAATGAATAGTTGCTTAGAACTAACCATTCTGCAACTTACTTAAAAATAACTTAAAGGTGAACCTCACCTTTATTATATAAATTTTTTTGCTAGTGTTCAAAACCACTTGATTGTGGTATGCTGGGTGCATATTTTGATGGCAAATCCTGTAATAACACGTACAACAGTTATTAAAACTCATAGCAAGCTATCAGTGGGTAACACTTGCTAATTGTTTTTTTGAATGCAAGAATCTCATTGGAAATGCAAAGTATATATGATCTGTGAGTGACTTATCTTTAGTCACATGACTCTGTAATATTAAAATGCTCTGTTCTCTATTATTATTATTCCAGTTTGCTATATAAATCCTTAAGACGCTTACTTTAAAGGAGAAGGAAAAGCTGAGTTTACTTGGTGTTGCCAGAAGTTAGGCACCATCAAGTGATTGTATCTACTTACCTAACATGTGACAAGGGTTGAGGAGACTGCCTCATACAGACTTAGATAAACAAAAGGAATTCTGGGAATGAATTCCAAATGAGCTCCAAGAAAATCCCATTTGCATGGGTTTATCCTATTGGCTAAAGCTCACCCACTGGGTTTTCAAGCTAAAGCCAGGATAATAGCTGATCAGATTCCCAACTGCAGACCGGTTTCGCCTTTCTTGAGGCTCGTCAGTGCAGTGCAGGTTATCTGATCAGCTTAAGTAGAGCCACCATGTGGTTTTCCAAACATGTGACAAGGGTTGAGGAGACTGCCTCATACAGACTTATCTACTTACCTGAAACCTCAGGCATAAAACTGTGCCAGTCCAGGGGGTTATTCCAGAGAGCACCACAGAGCAGTCAGCTTCTTTGCTCGGGTGCACACACGCAGTAGAGCTAAAAGCTGAACTTCTTCTACTGCACATGTGTCTGCCCCGGCAAATTTGAAGAAAGAGAAGAAAAAGGAAGCCAATTGCTCCGTGGTGCTCACTGGAAGAACCCCTAGACCAGTGCAGTTTTGCTGATAGGATCATAGGCCTGGGGTGTGAGGTATATATAATCACTTGGGGTGCATAATGTTTGGCACCCACAAGTAAACTCAGCCTTTCCTTCTCATTTAAGTACTCAAGCTGTGAACATTTTAGCTCTATTTTTCAACAAGATACAGGAGATAATTTGCAAATGTTATGTTTAAGTTTAAAGTAATTTCAAGGACCACTTTACCACCACTTTGCCCCTGGAAAGGTAAAGAAGCAGGATGTATTTAGTCATTTCATTTTCAAGGTCTTTACACCTTTCTCAGCAGGGAAGTTTATATCAAGGATCAGCACAATAATCTGTAACTTGGAACCAAGCTGTGAGGCACCAGTCATTTCTTTGAAATTTCTACATATTTGTAAAATACTGGTCCATTTTTATTTCTTATTCAACAAATACATCTATGTTAAAAAGTGTCTAAAATAAAAAATACTACCGATCAAAAATGTGTTATAATATTTATGCAGGTAACATATATTCCATTAGACCTGTAGTTAGTAATTTGTGTCTCAGGTAGATAAAGAGATTAACCAGAGAAATACAATTTTTTAAAAGGTTTTAACAGATGCTTGATGTGTTTTAATGCAGCTCCTGCAAGCAAAAATAATATAGTTGCCATCGGTAATTTCTTGTCTGATTATATGATGTGATCTAAATGACTACCTTTCTGCCTTTTGTTCAAGAATATATCTGCATTTTCTATGCTGCAGAATATGCTAATAAAGAATAAAATACAATGTGGCAAGTCCAACACCACTATGTATAAACTTCAATTTGTTTGGATAATATTTAACAAGATGGTTTGTTATTGTCACTATGGCTAGGCAGGAATTTTAGAACTTATTGACTTAAAAGGTCACATTTATAAAGATGGAATACTAATGTTTTGAGTATGCCTATTTTGCATATCTATGTTGTATAATATCCAGAATAACTTGGTCAGAAATATAATTTCATAGCACTTGCCTTTAAGCAGAAAGGAACCCATGACCAAAACTCAGCCATTGCAATATATAAGCAAATAGTTTGAAATTCTTTCAGACTGGTTTGGTCACTGCTCTTCCAAATATTGTTATGTTTCCATTTATGCAACATGAAGCCTTTCTTGCCTTGCAGAGATGGCATAATGGGAATGGACTCTAAAATAGCTGAAGTCCTCAATGCAAAAATTAGAAGATCAGCCCAATATACTGTATATAGGTTCTCTGGATCATAGTAGGATGTATGTAATGTAAATGTAGTGGCTGTAGCTAAACAAAGTGAATTCGTCAAGATGTATCTGTGTAACATGGGCAAGACATTGATGTTTATAATTGACCTGTGCATCTTAGAAATTTTCTGTTAAAAGTGTAGAGGATGTGTTTCTTTTCCCCCTTTTCATTCCTTTTTTTGCTTCTGTATCCACCCTTTTCCTTTTTTTCTCTGTTGTCAACTAAATGCTCAATAAAAAACCATGATACAAAAAAACCTGTTGGCTTAGAATTTTAAATAAAATAAAGTAGGTAATTCGAGGCTATGGGTGGATTTAGCCATCACCTGCCTTCTTTCAGAACTAATACGTCTACAGTTCAGTGTTTGAAGATGCATTCTGGAACCGAGCAGAGAAATGTAGATGGTATATATGCAAGCAATACACTCTACAGCTGTGTTATCTTCAGTATATAACCAACTCCACATACAGTATACTACTCAGAAGACCATATAAAAATCCATTCCAAAACCAATATTGCTAGAAAACCAACTTAACCCATAATGCAAGAATGTATTCTTTAAAATAACTTTGTACCATACAGCAGTAAGCAGCAGAGTGATCCTGGCAGAAGCAATAGAATTCCTAATGAATTCCTAATGAATCAGATGCAATTTGACAGTAGGACTGGCTAGATATGGGATGATTTTGACGTAGTTGGCCAGCTTAAATATATTGCAATATATGAATAAACAATCCCTTTTTTGTTTAAAGGGTAAGGCATTTTTTAGTAGCTGTATGCACAAAATGTCTCAATGTCTTAAATATATTGATAATGGGTTGAGTGCAGAGGACCTCTTGTATTTGTTTATATGTATTTTGTGGTCACAGCCTCATTGCACCCCCGCCTAATGTTTTTTTAAAATTAGTGGTGAGCACAACTTTCCCTTGTTTGTTATGATGCTGGCTGAAGTCAAATGTAGCTCCCATCATACCCAATATACTGGGTCCCAATCCCAGTGGTTCCATGTTTGGTAGTTGAAAACCTTAAACGCAAGTAAGTTGCAGGTACAACTAAGTCCCTGTGTAAAATGTATAATGAAGCAGTAGAATTCTTCAGCCTTAACATATTGCAATGTATGGGCAAAAAATCTGGGGTAGGGAAGGGCATTCTCTTAGAGGCAGATTTATCAAAATGTGAGATTAGCGCTTACCACAGAATAATGTACCCACTTTCTATTCATTCCTATCCCTATGGGATTTTTATCAAATTATGAACTTTCACTTTTCCATTTTTTACTTTCCCATTGAAATATCAAAACACATCCCATTGGAATGAATATAAAGTAGGTGAACTTTTCTGAGGTTAATACTAATCTCACATTTTGATATACTGTATACACCCATTTAGGAAAGCTCCCTAAACATGATTTTACCAATTAGAAGTTCACCCTTTTCCCAGCTGAAATGCTATGGGGTTTCACATACTATCTTACTTTATTGAAAATCCAAAGTTAAACACTGGGGGGCATTTCCTAAATTACAGCCACCATATACACATCACACAAATACTTCAGCATGCAGATGGAAGGAATTAGGAATAGGAGACCACTCTTTTATGCGCATGTGTAATTCTTGAATCGGGTTTTAGTGTGCAGGCTTACCGTCTTGGACTTTCTGGAGAATCTGAAATCCTGGGAAAGTAACATTGTACAGCTTGCCGATTATTTATTTTTGTAAGAGGATGGCTGTGCTGTTGGAGAAATTTACCTTGTTGAGGAAACCTTAAGCTCTTTTGACTTCAGTAAAAGTAGGCTTCACTTATAAAACATTATCTTAATTCAGGTTGTTGTGTTCTTTAATATACTGATTAAGTTGACTGCAGAGGAATTTGTGTCTTTTTCTGCACTTGTAAATAATGTGTTTTCATTTTTATAATATATTTTGTCATGCCAGGGCAGCATTGCTCTGGCATCATAAGGGTTAACAGTGGAGATGTGACCTCAGGTACAAAATACATAGTACCATACAACACCAATGTACTTATGATATCACCAACCTCCCTTTCCCCCCAGCAGCGCTTCAGCAGAAAAATGGGATGGTAACCCTGTTAGATATGAGGATAGCACTCAATAGTAAAAATCCCATTATGACTCCTTCCGTTACATTGAGTTGGAAAAACAGTAGCTTATCTGAAATCAGTTCCATCATGAAGTGCTGCCACTTCTGAAATCACAAGGACCAGGCAAATTGACCTGAGATGGCACCTATATAACAGTTACCAAAAATACACTTATTGGTTCAGGAATTAAAATTTAGGGTAGTGACACACGGGCAGATTCGGGGAGATTTAGTTCCTGGTGACTAATCGCCTGTTCTTCTGGGCAACAGTCTCCCGAACTGCCTTTGCGTGTCTTCTGTTTCTCTATAATTAAGCACACGCGGTGCTTCATTTTCCGAAGTCATCTGAAGTTGCCTCGCGAGGAAACTTCGGGCGACTTTGGAAAATGAATATATATGGTCGAGTAAATTATTTGGAGTGTAAATAATGTAATTTAGAAATAAAAACTACACCATAAAAATCATGACAGAATCCCATTAAAATTCACTTTTAGTATGACCCAGAGAGTGATATTGTAAGACAATTTGCAATTGGTCTCCATTTTTTATGATTGTGTTTTTTTTTTTAATTACTTAGCATTGTGTTCAACTCCCCAGTTTAGAATTTCAGCACTGATCTGGTTGCTACGGTCTGAATTCCCTTAGCAACCAGGCATTGGTGTCAGAAGAAGTCAAATCATTCCAAGACTATACAAAATAAAAAATGAAGGCCAATTGAAATGTTGCTAAGAATTTGTCCATTAAATAACATAAGGTGCATAGGTGTACTACCCCCTTGCAACTGTCTTTGTTGGCTCATCCCCACCCTATTAACATTGACACAAAGAACATTTAAAAAAAAAAAAAGATTTTTGTTTAGTTAGACCAGTACCTGTGCCACCTTCTGTGATTCTGTAGAAAGGGGTTAGAATCAGTGCAAAGCATGAATGTTGATGCAGGGCACACTGGTAAACTCACGTATCAATCAGACCAAAGGTAGTAGATAAAAAATGGAAACTTTATTTATATAATCTCTCGCCTGATGCGTTTCATGTCACTGGGACACTTAGGGGCAGATTTACTAAAAATCGAATTCAAGGGTTCATAAACCCTCAAATTCAATTTTCGAATATAAAGGGGAAGTTGTCGAATTTTAAAAACATTCAAACTGTTTCTAACGCAATTCGAGAAATTGAACATTCGAATTAAAAAAAATTTGAATCGAACAATTTGAATGATTTTAACCCTTCTATCGAATTTTTTTTTTATTCGATTAAAAAAAGCTTTAAAACACCTATGGGAGCCTACCATAGGTTTTAAAGCAATTCGGTATATTCAAATATTCGAATACAATTAA
Source organism: Xenopus borealis (assembly GCA_024363595.1). Classification (NCBI taxonomy): domain Eukaryota; kingdom Metazoa; phylum Chordata; class Amphibia; order Anura; family Pipidae; genus Xenopus; species Xenopus borealis. The sequence goes on along the minus strand of CM044441.1, from coordinate 59,219,123 downwards.
ATTCCAATTATTCGAATTGGTTGAATTTTGAAATTCGATGGTCAAAGCTACCATATTTGCATATTCAGAATTCGAATTCGAATCCTTCATATGAATTTAGTAAATCTACCCCCAAATCATAGGCTTCAGAATCAGTGCAGCTATTAAAGTCCTCAAGATACTGTAGGTAGGTATGATGTGCTAGGACAGGGAGTTGTGCTCTGCTGCAGCTAAACACTATTCTCATATGCTGGTGCTGCAGAACTGATGTGAAGATCACACGGCCCCAGTCAGTACCAGTCCAGAATGTTCCATTGTAGCAGTGGAGCAACTACTTGCCGGCAGGCCGTGGTACAGGATTGGCAACTTGGCCCCACTTAGGGTTGCCACCTTTTCTTGAAAAAAATACCAGCCTTCCTATATGTTTATCTTTTTTTCCTATTAATACCATTGGGATCAACCATCAAAAATACCGGCCAGGCCGGTAAAATACCAGCCAGGTGGCAACCCTAGCCCCACTGTCACACCCTCCCTCCTATGAATTCTATGAAAGACATCTAAAAACATTACAAAACAGGTACCATTATAGACTGCTAGGTGGTAAAGATATGGAGTCTCAGGAAATGCTTTATAGTGCAAATCCAAACAGCTGTCCCTATTAGTTGTGACTGTTACCAGTCACTATTTTATTCCCTACGTAAGAAAATGGAAAGTAAATTGAGGTATTATAAATCAATGATCTCATTAGGATATAAGATAAAGCAGGACTTGCTCATCATACCTCCTTGGTTTTTGTCACCTCTGCAGCAACTAGCAGCAAGCCCGAATAGAGCAGCCCTCTCTATACAGTCATAATTTAAGCTTTTAATTTCATCTCTATCCCTCTGAGCTAGAGAGTGTAATAACATATTTCAGTATAACAACAAATGTGCTAGTGCTCAGCCAAGCACATTTAGAGCGGTTAGAATAATCCCCGATCCATGCAAAACTACAAGTTCCAGTGTTCTGCTAGGAGCTGGATTAAGGTAAGAATTCTGGGTGATGTAGTTCAGAAACATCTGGAGGCCAATGGCTATCAAGTTCAAATCACTCGGCACTATAAGCTAAGGTTGGGATTATTACACTTGATATATGGTCCAGCAACCAGTGGCCGCTCCTGAACACAAACCAGAGCTCAAAGCAAAGCCCTCCAATATCCCAGTGCCAGGGCAGCACAGACACTTGTACGGAATAACTGGAGTATGAGGCACTTATGTTATCCGTGTCCCCTAGGGCAGTACAGAAAGGCTCAGTTCATTCTTTCTTGCTCCCCTCCACACTTGCCATCTTCCAGCTGCTGAGTGTAAGGAAAGAAAAAATAGGACAGCCCCTACCAATAAGCCCACACTTAACCCTGTGCCTTATATGGGCCCTCACAATTACATTTACTCCTCCTACTGAAGCCAGCCAAGAGTTAACTCTCCGTTTACCTGTCCTGCAAATTCCTACATTAGCCATCCTGACTGCTTAACACGTGCCTTTTTACAAAACAGCAGGACCTGAAGGACGAACACGGTCAGCAGGAAGCGGTGGGCCCGCTGCCAATCATTTACCAATGCAATTCTGATTTTAGTTCAACACCACTTGCATAAGTGTTTGCACAGACCTCCCAGTACAAAAAAAATATTTATTATGCCATCACAAGACACACTAAAGCAATGGCCTAGGAACACACCCACAAGGCTGGTGCCCACCGGATTTTTTGAAGGGACCCTGGAAAGCCAGTTTGACCTAATGATAGAAGGAATGAGTCCTGGGGGACTGGAACTCAAGACACTACTCATATTTGTTATCATTTTGATTGCCCGCATATGGATCACAGCAGGCCCACATTTTTAATTATATTATTGGGTACTGGCAAGTACCATTATTATATTGTGGATTCTGCCCGGAAAATAATAACCCCCTGCAGGGGGTCGAAATTAAATGAATGACCCTGGGCAATCCTACCTCATGCATAAGGTAAGGAGGGTAATGTTCCAGCAAGCTATAAAAAGGTGACAGATCAGTACCCATGTCATGCTAGGAGGCTTTATACCCGTGGATTGTATGCCCAGTGATTCCCAACTCTTGCCTCAGACGACACAACAGGAAATTCCTATACTTGGTTACTGTATTTACCTATGGTTTTCTTAGATTTTTTAGTCCCTTTTATTTTATTTACTGGTTTGCATTTCTTTGTTTAATGTATGTATTCTTTGTAACATATTTTATATACATGCACTGTTACTGCTTTAATATTAAATATAACATTTGAATACATTTTTTCCTTGTGCTCTAAGGAACTAATCATATGTACGAAAGCTTTTGCCTAATTATATTAACTCTTTGTATGTGTGGAAAGGGAGAGTTACCTCACAAGTCAATTTCCAGCAACTTAGGAAAATGCAGGGCCGTGTGTGAATAGGCGCATGCGACTTTTCATTTTAGCGGGCACGAGACACAGGTAAGCAATTCAGGGAGATTAGTCACCCCAAAGAAATGGTGATCAATCGTCAGGCGACAAATCTCCCTAGACTAGCCCTTATATGCTGAATAACTAGTATGGCTAGCAGGAAAGTGTCTTTGAATGTAAATTAACTCTTTGGCTGATGGAGGACTTGATGGACTAGTAGGATCTTACCCTTGATGCCTTGCTGTATTGAGAGTTATTACCTGTTCTAGAGGGCAGGGAATACTCTCATTAGGTTTCTATCGCCTGTTAATTATAGATGGTCGCAGCAAATTATTTTTCTGGATGTTGGTATGTTTTGGGATGTCTGATGTTAGTCTAACCTGTGTGTAAGGTAATTATAGCCAAACTCAAGAGATACGTGTGGTTAAGAGTCCCGTTTTTAAAGGTTTTCGTTTATTTGGCCCAAAATCTTTAACGTAAAGTATAAAACGGTTTGATGGGTTTTAGGCTTTGTCTTCCTTTTACAGTGCTTTAAACTGTACAGCTCTAGAGCAGATATCAATATATGTGCATTCTGTGAATTACCAGGCAATGCACTGTGATTAAGGTACTAAAACTCTTTAGAAGTGAACCAACTACTATCAATCTGGTTTTATCTTTTAAACAGACCTTGGAAGGAATTTAAACTCTGAATAATTATAAACAGACCATTTATCATATGTATAAGACAATTAAAGAGATGAACCATTGCTTGTTTATAAGTAAAAGTCTCACTGAATACTCATGACAGTTTAAATAATTCACACAATAACAAGCAATGTGCAATTGCTTATAAGTGTAAAGGTTAAAAAAAACTCTTTGGATCTTCAGATACATAAGTCTCCATCTTGGATCCAAAAAAATCTGTGTTTCAAGTCTCTATAAAAATAAAGGACAAAAAGCAGCCTATATAGAAAATAAATAAAGCCATTTCAGTAAAAATATACTTTTCTAGAAGTATGTGCCACTGGCTAATCTCGTAAAAAAAAAAACTAAAATCAGCTGTTCTAGATATTAAAAGCCAGTATACACCTACTGGCTTGTATGTGCTCACACATAAATGAAGCAAACACATACATGCTAGGTTATATTAGCTAATGAATACAGGCCAGGGCAGCAGAATTTTTAGGGCGGCATGCAGCCCAGCCTCTCTACGGGGAGCACTGGGGACGTGCAGCTCCCCAGTGCTCCGGTGCTTTTCTGCTCCTGCAAGGTGGTGTGCTTTGGTGTTCTAGGTGTTGTGTTTCATTGCTTGAGTTTCCTCCGGGCGCCATCTACTCCAAAATATCGCTGTGAGGTGAGGGGACAGAACAGAGCCTGACACGGTTAAGAGGACTGGAAGGGGAGGGGACAGAGGAGGGGGACAGAACTAGCTGGCCTAGGGGTGGCCAGTTTGTAAATCCCGGCCTGAATGAATAGACAAATGTGTCTTTTATCGCTATATTTCCTGTCAGGTGACCTCTGAGGGCGTGTACACAACATCACAAAATTGTGGCTGAAAAGAAAACACAGGGTATTATTTACCAATATGTATGCCAATTTTTTCGTTCTGAAGGTAGTTTTTTAATCTAAGGCAAAATTTGCTATTTGCTCCCCCAATAAAACATTTTTAAACACTTAACACTATTTTTCTGACACCTTTCTTTGCTCATTTACTATTTCTACTCTTTCAATGAAGTGAATACAGTGTAGATGTTTTCAACCAAACCAAATCTACGTTTCTCTTTTATACAACCCTTTGTCAATACTATCATTAAAACCGACCATTATTATTTATTGATTATCTTGCCCTTTGCTATAAATCTTCAAAATGTCTGATGCCTCATCTGTTCTGTTTTTTTTTTGCTGCAAATACAGTAACAATTAAACAATATGTATCTTAAAGCAATAATGTACATTCTTCACATCACATAGTCCTTGGTCCATGCAGGTAGTTTTCTGATTCTCTCAGTATGCCTTATAGGTTCACTGTCTTCAGGCCTATTGCAGTTGGCATCAGGATTAATAAAATGTCCTTCATCAAATGGAGCTTCTCCAAAATCATATCTAGCAGGAGCAAGACGACTTGCATTCCATATGCGTCTATCAGACAGTTCATATGTGTATTGTCCTTGTTGGTGTCCCACTTTAAGTGGTGTAGTAAATTTAGATTATCCTTGTTTCAGTATTCCTGGTTTCTTAATTCTGATTAAAGATCCAGGCTCTTGTTTTCTGTCAGTTTAAGCCTTACATTTGGCTTGTTGGCGTTTGACAATGTCAGCAGTAGATGATTTTGTAGGAACAGTATTTGCTGGAAGTTTGATGTCTGCAACATGTAATTTAGTGTGCATCTGTCTGGCATGTAATAATTCAGCGGGAGATGCTTGGGTTGTTGCATGGCACATTGCTCTGTGGTTATGTAGTTCCTGTGAGACAGCCTCGCCTATAAAGTAGGGCAATCACCTCAATTTCTGGTGTACTGTTTTTACATCTGGTCTCAACTTAACTTTGTGCACAAAGTTCTTACAACCAAGCACAGGTATTGGATCCATTAAGTAACTGACCAGTCTCAGGGCAGGTGCAACA
>CM044441.1:59187367-59209670 GCA_024363595.1 Xenopus borealis | reverse complement strand
CACACTTAATACTGTAACATTTGTAGTAGTGACTTCATGAACATGTTTAGCAGAACTACCGCAGGTTCTAGCCAAATGACCTTACTTTGAGTATTTGCGACATTGTACCACTTTTGCAGGATATTTAGCATAATTTGCAATGTGTTGTGTTAAACCACAGTGAAAGCAGTATTTTTTTATTTGTATTTGCTGCACAGTTTTGCAGTGAATCTGAAAAAGTTGGTGGAATTTATATCTTTCAGCAACCACATTTATTCTTGGCATGAAAAAGTTTTTTATAGCAGTAAGCGCAGTTTCACAAGTCTGATAAATCAGGTGATGGTAAAATATAGAATATAAGCTGTCCCTCTGCTCCCAGGCAGCGAATACGTTAAGCACGCTTTCTAGCAGCACAAATCTCCCCTTGGTCAGCAGCAATAATGTTATTATCAAACATACGGATCCAAGCAGTAAAAGGTATGGTAGGCTCACTAGTGTTTGGAAGAAAAGCTGCAGGCTGCTGCAGAGGTAAAAGAGACCAATCTGTTGTGTTTTGATAGCCCAGAATAAGTAGATTATAACAGTGCTATATTAGCAGGATCATGCAGCAATTGCACAACAGTAACTTCCAACTATATCACTCTCAAACTGTACAGAACATGCGGTGTATATGCATAGTACAAGTAATGTGCACAGTGACACCCGCAGGCCATTTGTATAAACACCACAAATGCAACAAGTAAATTCTGGGTTTGTAGTATTTAGCCTTAGAATTGCTATTAACCTATGTAACCTGTGACTTCAGCTTATTAAAAACCAAAGGGCACATGCACTTACCAAGGTGCAGTAAGCAAAGTGTAATTTTGAGCATAACCACAATTTTTTCTCCACAGTGCAGTGTTTTGGGTTTTCTTTACCAGAAATCCGGTGCCATTATGGACACAACAAGGTTGTTCGCTTGGCACAACTGTACTGCACATTTTGATGCAAGTACTGTACCTACAGTAACTGGTTTAATGTGCATTTCACTGAGGGGAAATGCACTTTTCTCACCACCCCTGATACCCTAATATCCCATATATCAATATACAGTATATCAACTTTTTTGGAAGCTACAAAATGTAGTAGATAAATATTTATATGTGTACTTATAAACTTAAATGTATTACTAAATGGAAGCCAGCAAAAGTCTAAATTCAGACCTAATAATGGTTGCCTATTAGTTGTACTGACTACACACTTTTAGTATGTTATCCAGTTTTACAGGAAAAATATAACCTATTTAAGAGTAGCATTTTATTCTTATAATATTTCTCTAAATGTTTATAGGCTATTTTGCCCAAAAAAGTACAGAGGCCACACACTCCAGTTAAACTGTAGCCTTTGCCAAAATATGAATAAAAAAATATCAAAATCTCTCCAGTTCAGTTAAATTTAATGGCTGCTGAGCATAGACAGCCTGCTTCAAATCATCCCATAGATTTTTGATTTTATTTACGTTGAGGGACTATGACGGCCATTCCAGAATATTGTTCTTGTCCCTCTGCATAAATGTCTTTGTAAATTTTGTGTTTAGGGTCATTGTCTTGTTGGACTATCCAAACCCTGAGTAACTTCAACTTTGTGACTGATGCTTGAACATTATCCTGAATAATTTGTTGATATTGGATTGAATTCATCCGACACTTGCCATTAACAAGGGCCCCAGTCCCTGAACTAGCCTCACAGCATGATGGAACCTCCATAGTAGCAGGTGTTTTTCTTGGAATGCGTGTTCTTCTTCGACCATGCAAAGTGCTTTTTGTTAAGACCAAACAACTCACTAATATGACTCATCCAGGTCATGGCATATCTAATATAAGTAATTCTAAGGCAACTGGACTTGCTTAGTAATTATTGAAGACGTTTCACTACTCATCCGAGCAGCTTCTTCAGTTCAACTGACTTGTATGGGAAGTTCTCAGCAAATAAACTCTTCCACTAATCCAATCACATTGGCACATTGTAACTCTTCAAAGAGATGACATCTGAATTTGATTCTGTGTAGTTACTGTGATGGGATTGCCAATGTGTCATGCAACTCCTAGACACAGGTGTTACTTGTGAGAGTTGCAGGAATGGATGTGTGAAGTGTTCTGAAACCGCTTGGGTACCGATGTGAGAACTGCATTGTATGTAGCAGACAGGGGGTGTTGAAGGCCCCCACCTCTATTCAGGGATGCTTTCTCTACCTTGGAATGAATAGTTTCTTTCACGCCTCTTTCAAACCAGCGGTTTTCTTTATCCAAGATTTGGATGCAAATCAAACAGTCCAAAAAGTTTGTTTGTGAGATCCCCTTAACCATGATACTGAACAATCCCCTAAACCATGATACTGAACAAACAGAAGCACACCATGCAATTGGCCACCTTATATAATTTTTCTCGTGAAAAACCTGCCTATGAAGTTCAAGGATTAACAAACTAATCCAACTGATTTGGATCAGTTATCAGTATTGAGCAGTTACATGCATTCAAATGAGCAAACTTACAATTTTTAACATTTGATTTAATTTCATACAACTGAATACTGCTTCACTAAAAATCTTTGTTAAGAAAACACCCCAGTATGTTCCTGGGAAGTGCATATACCAATGTTATCTTTTTTGTTGAAAGTGGAGTAAATTATTATGCAGGCTGAGAGGGGTTCCCAAAATTTTTCATATGACTGTAATTCGTTTGAGATAATACTGTACTGAATGGTATTTATATTTCTGCAGCATTTATTGTGCATGTCTGTAATAGTTTTAGATTAGACTATCACAAAGTGTGATAGCAAGCTGACACATCTGTTTATTTTTACACAGGCTTCTTTTGTAGGTTCATAGACAGCAATTTAACAGATGTGTCTGGTTTACAATGTCAGTAACATTGAGAGCTGATGCTGCTAGAACTTCTGCAAAGCTGACACAGATTTTAAACATCCACATTTCTCATTTTATTAAAGGAAAGGAAAACCCATCTGGAATGTATACAGTAAATGCATATTAAATCCCTTACCTTTCAAAACACAGATATTCAACTATATGTGATACAATATTAAAATGTTTCTTTGCAACTGAACATTCCCTGTGCATTCAGAGTAAATAAAAGGTGAGGCAAATACAGGTGACACATGGTAATTTTTTTTGCTAAAAATAAGTCCCACTATGTTGCATATTCATGATTTTAATGCTCATAATTACATTTCCTGAAGGGATCATGTTGCATAGTTATTCACTGCAACATTTTCCTGATTTTTAAAATGAATTTTTTAAATTAAAATAATAAAAGATTGAAGATGTACCTGCAACAAATATTCCATACTGAGTAATGCATGGCTGACTGCCGACAATTAGAAGCAGCACAGGTACATTTATAAATGTGCAGAAAAACTGGCATTTAAATATGTTAAACATTGCTACTGTACCTCAACACCACAGTTTTAGAGTAATGAAATGGCATTTTTGTAGCTCAATAAAAAAATATGTTGGCTTAAAAAAACCCAACAACACAAAAACTGATATTGAATCCTTGCCCTTTTTATACATCTTTTTACACAGTTACAAAATAACCTCAATTGGCCTCATAAAGGGGCAGATTCACTAAAGCGCAAAGCGTCTAACGCTAGCGCTAATTCGCCAGCGTGACGTCAAATCGGAACTTCGCAAATTCACTTACACCGGCTCTGTCGAATTTTCGCTTGCGAAGTAGATAGACTTGCGCAACTTCGCACCCTTACGCCAGGCGAAGTTGCGCACTGACGAAGGATCTTAACTTTGTAAATTCACTAAGATGAACATTTTCCTCAACGTTAGCACTTACGCTAGACGTTACTTCGCCTGGTCAGACCAGGCGAAGTTCAATACAGTAGATAGGAGGTTGAAAAAAAAAGTCAAATTTTTTCTAAGTCCCAAAAAAACGCTGGCGTATTTTAGCATAGGAGAGTGATAGTCTGAAAAAGATTGATAATTTTTTTGGGGGGGGTTACCCTTCTTCCCCCCTACATTTCCTAACATATGGCAACACAACAATACAGGGGACACACGTAGGGCAATATGGCAACTTTATTTAATTTAATAAAGGTTTACTGGGCTTGTGTAGTGGAATGTAGTGGCTGTAACATATACTTCTATTATAAGTTAAAGTTCCCGCTGTATGCAAATTAGGCTTCCCTAGCGTAACAGCGCTCTGCCTAGAGAAGTAAAACTAGTGCAACTACGCTACCATTCGCCAATCTGAGCATAAATTCGCACTTTAGTGGATTTGCATAGCGCTGGCGAAAATTTGCCTGGCGAAGTGCGGCGAACGCTAGCGAAGCCTACGCTGGCGAATTTTCGGATCTTAGTGAATCTGCCCCAAAGTTTGATGCATTAACAATGCTTTATCTTTAATTATTCTGCAAGGAAAGATCCTCTTCCCAAGCAGAAACAATTCAAATGAAACATTCCCCCTGTTTGCAGAGCATTGCTGCTAAGGTGAATAGATGGTATACTATAACTGGGGCCACTGTTAAAGTAGCAGGCTTCATCATTGTTGCCATTGTTAATATTTGGTCTTTATGGGGCCTATTTACGTTCACATTCAGATTTTTCTTTCACAAATTGTATTTTTTTCCTCTAAAAATGTTGTTTTTTTTTTTAATTTCTCTAGAACACAAACAATTTGAGATTTATTAAGTTTGAAAACCATGAAAAACTCTAATTCAATACTTTACCAAGTTAAAGCAGTCAGTTCCATAGAAGTCAGTGGGAGCTGCACTGATGTTATTGGACATTTTTGTTTTAAGCCATTCATTGGACTGTTTCCTGATAGTAATTGTATGAAAATGAAAATTTTTAGGTGTTTGCATCTTTTAGTAACTTTTATGGCATTCATGGTTTTAGAGAAAATTAGTTTCATTGTGGTTTCAAAAAGCTCTAATAGCACTAAAATTTGACCTATAAAATGGGCCTCTATGTAGAAATATAGCATAGACAAAGGGCACATTTGCTAACACAAGTGGGGTTTTCCGAGTTTTCAACTTGTGGTATACTGTTTAAAACCATTTGCTGATTGGTTGCCACTGGCACTTCTGTGTTTGCAATTCAGCCCCAGCATTTGTGTATATGTGTTAGGCTGGCATAAAAACACATAGTAGTGTAGGGACCCATAGATTCTATACAGCATCTATGGAGTTAATACCCTGCCTTTAGTATGTTTTCTGTTATTGGGTGTAACTACCTGTAACAGTTCTGATTCAACACCAGTTATTATTGGACAAATAACCACTCCCTGCCACTAAAGCTTTATAATGTGTGCAGGGAGGGGCCTCTGCCTCTTTGGCTCCTGGTGTCTGTGCAGCTAGGTGTTGAGCCTGGGATCACCAAGGCCCCAGTAAAGCCATATGCCCTGAAGGATCTGTACTTCAGAGACAGGAACCAGGTAATCTTGTGAATAGGTTAGCTATCATTAGGGCAGATCTTTAATAGACTCTCTAGGAGAGTGAGATAGCCAGGTTATATAGTATGAACAGCTCTGGTTCCATCAAGGAGTAATAGCAGGCAGTGATCTTCCTACAAGGCTTCCCCGTATTGCTTTAGTGCAGGGTTTTCAAGTGGTTAGGGATTAGGACTTAGCAGCAGCTACCAGTTCCTACGTTGATCTCCCGATCCCCACTCTGGCAGGAGGAAAGACTTTCAGAGGAATTGATGTACCTGTGACTATTCTGCCTTATGGGATGACAGAGTGCGTGTTTAGCTGTATCTGCTCTGCTATCTCTCCTCCTCTGTGATATGCTAGACCTGCACCAACTTGTGTGTGAGTAAACCTGTGGATCATTGCCTTGTGCATATGTGAATAAACCGTTGTTTCTGTTTACACCAAGAACCTCCTGGTGTCCAACATCTATTTTATTACAGTAGCCTGTGTATTTTATACCTCTTAAAGGTATAGCTTCCACTTAGCGAAGGCCCTGCCCCAGGACTGGACTGAGAATTAAAATAGGCCCTGGCATTTCAGGTACACAAGAGGCCCATCAGCCCACATAGAGGCCCAAACAGCCCCCACCAGCCCACTAAACACTGACTTTCTATGGGACCTTATAGCAGCCCCTCTGGCATTTGCCCTAACCCACAAATGGCCAGTCCGGGCCTACCCTGCCCTGCCCTGCTGTGTAGTGTCGCAGTGTAACCCATGCTAATCCACTAGCTGGACACTCTGTGTTGCCTAGCCCAGAAAAGCGTTACAGTAGTTATAAAATATGCATATAGAAATGTTCCATTTCAGTGATACGTTTAATTCATGCATGTTAACTGGAATTATTCAAGGCTGTTTGGTGCTTCTATAGGATTACTCACAATAAACAAAGTACAGTAGATGCAGTAGTGTGCTCTTTCACTTGTGTAAAAAAAGAGCAACAAACTGCCAAGGAATGCTGCATGGTAAAGGGAACACACAGAATACCTTGGCACTGAGATCTCATCTCCAATGCTCCACAAATCTTTCACTTCTGCACTGAAATAAATACAGTAGAACTGTATGATGGTGGTGTGGTAAATTAGCACAACAAACTGCATAGTGGGGCTGGAGGCTCAACCCAGAACTACAGTAGTCAACAGTGGACATGCTTGGCTGTATAGCAATTACATCTGAGAAGTGGAACAGTGATTTAGTGCATATAGCACTTAATACCAACATTATTAGGTTTTTCGTGGACAGAATGTTTCCACTTCTAAAGTTATATTATAGTACTACAGGTATGGGACATGTTATCCAGAATATTCGGGTCCTGGGGTCTTTCAGATAACAGATCTTTCCAGTCTACAAGAAAATCCTGAAATAAATAAAACATGAAATAAACCCAATAGGATTGTTTTGCCTCCAATACTTAATTATATATAATTAAATATATATAATCAATTAATTATATCTTAGCCTGGATCAAGTACAGGGCAATGTTTTATTATTACAGAGAACAAAGAATTCATTTTTTAAAACTTGGATTATTTGGATAAAATGGAGTCCATGGTAGACAGCCATTCTGTAATCCTGAGCTTTCTGGATAACAGATTTCTGGAAAGACAGCACGGTAATGTGTATCAATGCACAGATGCAATGAGGCTTTTTTGGGATTAAAACTGGAGCTGGGGCTACAGGGATTGGACAACGGGAGCATAATTTTCTAAAGAGCTGTGGATATGTATTGAGAGCACTATGTACAGTATAAGTTCATCATGGGGGAGCTGAGGGAGATGTTCAGTAAGCTGCACCAATTGACACAGGCTGCTTAAATCTACATCCAGGGTTCCCCTGTGTTAATAGGTTTGCTTCTCTCAGTTTGAAACAGGTAGCAGAACAGTGCACAGAAATGCTAGGAGTTCGTTTTGATACAAGTACTATGCTCAATTTGGGGTTGAGTGCAACTATACATTTACAACCGTAAGGAACATCTTTTGATACATCTGTAGTGAATAAGATTTTTTTCAAGAATCAAAGGAGAAGTTTGTGTGACCACAACTGCACTGTTGGTCTTAAATGACCCTTAATATGTTTATATCCCATTCTATGATTTTCAGTCTTAAAACAGAAGTAGGTTCCCCTCCAGGTCTGTTAAACAGCTGCTTCTGCTACATTATTTCAGGAGTCTTCGCCAAAAAATACAAAGAATATGAACATCCAGACAAATGCTGCTTTCAATAGCATTTACATATACATTTAAAACCACTATTTTCTAAATGCAGCTATGTGAGAAAAAAATGTCATTATGCAATAAAACAGTTTTAGGTTTGAGAATTCCTTAAAATGAAAGAACCAGAGATAGACAGGTAGGTAAACAAACACTCTCTATATTCATCATGAAACAAACAATACACTTTGACAAAACAAAAACCTAGGAAACTTCCTTTATTAAACAGAGAAGCAATCTACATTTTTTTCTCTACTGTGAGAATACACTGAAGCATAATACAGTGCCAGTTCTTTTTCGCCAGCACAGCTGGATTTTCATTCACTACTGTTGAATAACCAAGCCTCTGTGTTGTCTGGGACATTTTATTCTTCACAGATCAGAAACAAACAATTCACGCAGTTACCAAAAGCGGGGAAAACATAAATTTTTCTTAGATTTCATGCACTTATAACAGGTAAAGATTCAGAGATAATGAGGTTGAAATCACTCTATCAAAAGGCTTATCACACGCTGTTTTGCTTTTCTACTTTGTTCTAAATCTCATACTTCTACAACCCAAAATGGTTCAGTCAACTGGTAACCAGCAGGAAAAGTAATATGTATTATTGTTAGCACAAAAGAAACACAGGGATTCTTATATTTTAAATATCAACATTTGGACATGGAATGCAGAACACTATTGAAGGAACATCTCATCCAGTGTGAGAACAGAAAAATACTTTTTGATGGCAAAAAAAACAACCACAACTAGATTTGCTTTGAGTGGATATTAAATGTGCTGAGCTTCAATCCATCATCTGTTTACCCTAAAATTACAAAACAAACCAGTGACATTACTCTGTTCTTCTCTCTTCCCGATAAGGAAAATAATACAACTGCAGCACCTCTTTGTTGAGAAAGGGCAAGAATAAGCCAGAAATGTTGCCTGGTTGTTTGACCTAATAAATTCAAGTTTTCATTTTTTTGCAACAAAGAGGTGCTGCAGAGGTATTTTCTATACTTCTCTCTTCCCAATGCCCCTCCAAATGCATACCTATAGCCAGGTGTTGCAGAGGGCTATATCACTGCACTACAATGATGAGCCCTAAGGAGATAATCAGCAACTGATCTGGCTGTGATTTAAAATGTAGATTTCAAAAACCAAAGATAAAAATGTTTCATATACAAAATACAAAAAAAGGCATTTAATACTTGTAATTGGCACTTGAACTTGAAAAGCTGATTTCATAGTAAAGATGTATAGGGAGATTAACCAGATGTCTTTGTATCTTTGAAGAGTAAACAAAGTACCAGGATGAAGCCCTAAATAACAAATTTAAAAAAATCACATCTGATAAAAAAAAAAAGGAAATAGAACCTAAACTACTTTATGTGGAACCATAGGCAGTACAGATGAGCAAAATATTGTGCCATGAAAAAAATGCTCATAGGCTGTAATGTATTCTTTAAAAAATTGTGTGAAGAAAAAGCCCTTTGACTTCAATTTGGGAATTTTATGACTTCGCAAATTTTAGCCAAAGTAAAATGGGTCAGATTTGCTCTATTAGGCAGCATAAAGCAAAGAGATTTATAAATAAAACTGGCAAGGCCTGTATGAAATGTAAGGTCTGCTGACCATACCATTGCAATAGACGGAGGTTCCGTGATCATAAATAGATGCTTTTTATATAAATGTAAGGGGATAAGATATGAGTTTCTACTGTAAAATGTAAAGCCACACTGGTGAATTATGATTTTTGGGTAGTTGGATGGAAACTGGACAAAAGCCTTTTATGTTTTGTGTTAATAGAACTTTTAATCATAAATTTAATACACAAATCTAGTGCTGTATTTTTTAATAATACACCTATGCTCAACATAAACTTATAGTAGCTTTATAAGTAATGTTACAGAATTACCTGTTCTTAGCCATCTTTCAGTAGGCAATTGTTTTTTATAGTTTTTTTTTTATAGTTATTCAATTATTTGCTATCTTCTTTCCAGGTTGGAATATAAAATGCTTTATGGTAGTTGGAGGCACTGGCCAGTTGCTCAACAAGGCTATAGCTCTATTTTTTTGTTATATGTTGTGCATTCTTTTTCTGTTCTGGCTCTCTTTTAGTTGTCTTCCAGTCTACCATTAAGACAATTGCTTTTCTGATTAAAGACATCTAAAAAAATGTTAAAAAAGATTCAGACTCACTGTCTGCATTTTACTAAAAGTCCATTTTAAAGTGTACTATCTATTTAATAACTAATACCCTCAACCCAAGATTGTTTTAGTTGCATCATACATAAATCACATGCCACATCACATCACACAAATTATTCCAGACAGTACCCATCACATAATTGATCTTACATTGCTCAGCAATTGCTTATGGCATCAATGAATAGAGCACAAATCACAACTGGTTGGCTCCATCATACTGTGTTATATAAAATTCTAAAACTGAAGCTATTAATAATGCCTAGCCCTGCATTAAAATATAGTATACTACCAGGTTCACAAATTGTGGCTCATAATTTTAGGATATGTACAAATAGGAACAGCAACTGATGTTTGTGTTTCAGTATATTTAATATTACTAAATATTTTCTATTTCAATACAACTTGGAAATTATAAAGACTTTTTGAATAACATCTTCACCAGTTGTATATAAAGAATTTGGTTTTTAATTTAAGCAAAATGTGATTGACCATGGAGGCAGTTTAGAGAAAAGAGTAGAAAGGGATATAGTTGGGGCACAGTTTATCACAAAGACCAATTATAGCATTAAAGGAAAGCCATGGAGCTATAAGTGCATGACAAGGGATCCAAATGACCAGCAGCCAGATTGCACTGGTTTATATTTAGAGATAGGCAAGATGTAGCTGTGATTGGGTGAGAGGGAATGAGTTAAGGCTGGAGAAAGCTGAGTTGGGGGCGGAGAAAAGAAGGATGTGATGTCAAGTGATGAAGCAGTTAACTTCTTTACCTTCTGAGTAGGTGGAACTCTTTCTGTAATATAATGTTATTAGCTGCAGTATATACACATTAACTCCTCACTGTGCTACTAGCTTTGGGGGTAGAACTATTTGGGCAGCTGCATGTTAGTCTCTTTGCTTTTTATTTGCTGTTTTACATCAGTTAATCTCACTGTAGCCACTTAGGCAGCATGGAAGCCAGCCGAAAAGCATCCTCTGTAATATGTTGAAGGATGTTGGAGTATACAGAGATGGCAGTTGGGCTTAGTCAGGAATAGGGTAAAGCCTGAATTCAGTACATTTCCTAGTCTTTGCTTTCATAAGTCTGCACATTACATGGTATTTCTATAGATATAGTTACTTAATTCCGCAGCCTGTCATCAGATCTGACCTCTGTTTTGCTGGGCTTTTTCAAGTTGTGGATTTCAGCTCATACTTGGATAACAATCTGGTGCTACTGCAGATGGAATCTACTTATAGTAAAATCCTCTGTTGGTATGTCTAGTAGGTTTCCAGAAACATATGGGTAATTATTAAGCAGAGCCTGCTTATTGAAGCTTGGATTGGATGCAGTTTACTGCATTTAAAGGAGAAGTCAACCCTCTCGGCGCAAAACCCATCCCCTCTGTAGGGATCCAGGAAGAATACGGTTGGGGAGAAGACAGCGCCTGCAAACTCCATGGCCAGGACCTGCGCTGAGGTGTAAGTAGCTCCTTAGGGGCATTTGCCTGTGGGGGGGGAAGTAGGCCGGGGGGGAGGGGACGTATGGGGGAGAGGAGGAGGGGTTTTGCGCCGGGAGGGTTGACTTCTCCTTTAAGGGTGTGTGGATATATATATAATATATGTATTTTTGTAATACACACGTTTTAGTGAGTCAAGTGACATCACTAAGCTCCAATTATAACCAATGACATCACTAAGCACAGTTTATAAGAATATAATTTACAGGATATTACATATTACATGTCTCTTGTGTATTATATGTTACTATTCCTTATATATACATTATTTCATAGTACAAAGGAAGGTGACATTTGAAATTCTAATAGAATTGTATAGTTATGCCTATGAAACCGCTGGGTTGTTCCATTTTACCATAATGCATAATTTTTGTTCTTCACTTTGGCAGTGCATTTTTCCTTTTGCTACAACTCTGACTTTATGCAATTACTCTAAACTCCAGTATATAATTTCTTCATTTACTTTGTTACTTTTCTTATTTTTTTCTTATACTATGTTATATGTTCCTATCATTATCTGGTAAAACTCAGTAAAATATAAATTACCAGAAAAAACCATAGCCCCTGTAACTACACCTAGAATTTTAAATTCCAACTATACAGTCACTATAAATAAAGCATAATATGACTAATCAAATGGATGATTATATATAATTACGTTGTAAATTCTTGACCAATTCTGGTTGTTATCTTTTGGAGAAATCATGTTTTGCATTGCATGTAACCAAAGAAAAATACAAGGTCAATACAAATATCTGTACTGTATTACAGCTTCCATTTAAGTACAATCAACATCTGCATGATCCAGCAATTACTTTTTTTCCTGACAGAAGGGTTCTGGTATAAATAAGGACTGTTCATTGAACAGAATGTTTAAGCTAATAGAAGCTTTTAATATTGGTATAGGCATAATATAGTCCAAAGAAATATGAATAGCAGTCACTTAAAGGGGTTGTTCACCTTCTAACACATTCTCCAGATCAATTGTTTACACCAGTGATAATACTTTTCTCAGTTACTTTTTTTCTAGTATTAAAGTTTAAGTTTTCTGAAGCAGCTCTGGGAGGGGTGAACTAATTCTGTAAACTGTTCTAAATTGAGACATACGTTGATATATTTCTTACTGTATCTTTGTCCCTGCTAAACAGAATCCCTGAGTTTCCTTAAAGGGCACAGCTAATAGAGCCCACATTCCGGTTGGGGATAACACTAGTTTTTTTTTTTTTTTAAATGCCCCCAACCAGCACTAGGCTACCCACACCAGGAGGGAGCTCCCAGGGTGAGCAGCTATGTCTGGTCACTCACATAATAAAAATCTGCCCTGAATTGCTTGTTATGCGCATGCGAGTGCCACACCATGGCTACTCCCATTGGGAGCGCCCTCCCTGTGCTGGTAACGCCTTTTCAGAGTTTAAATAAAAAAAAAAAACAATGTTATCCCAAACCAGAATTCTTTCTATTAGCCCACAGCCTTGGTTGGGGCTAACAATTTTAATATTCCACAGATGCTGTTGAGAAATGTATCCAATTAATGTAGCAAATGGTAACAGCTCAGAATCTGCTCCTGGGTTCCTGAGCTGTTAGATTGAAACACCAGAGTCAGTAACATTACATTTAAATTTTAGAAAAACAGTAAAAAAGAAAACATGCAAAGCAAACTGAACTGAAAATAAGTGTTTGGAAGGTAAACTACCCCTTTAAAAAGGATTGTTAGCAGAAACCTATAGAGCCTATCAAAAAAGTTTAGTATAAGCAGTATTGGATTAATGCCAGCCTTTCATAGTTTTCTAACAGAGTAAGAACATTATTTATACTTTCTATTCTTTCTTCTTTCCTAAGAAAGCATTGCTTTCCTCTCATGACCTTTATTGCTTCAGAAATTATTGACCCCTTTCTAAACCATCATTTCACTTCTTTTCTTACAGCATCCTTATGGTGTACAGTGAGTGCAATTAAATCTCTCCTTGCAGGCTATCTTCCCTGTGCTGTACAAATAAATCATCATCATGGAAAGCATTTTTCAAACCAAAACATGGCGAAAACCTGTTAGATTTGTCTTATACGCATAAAGCAATTCTTGTGATTTAAACAAAAGAATCAGATTTAAGAATGCAGAATAATTAGGTTTTTTTTTTTACTAACAAATACTCTCTTAAATAGCAGATAATTTTCATGAGGATACACTGTATTATGACATAGATGGACCAAGTAGAGTTTTTCTTTATAATTGTAATAAAAACTAAGTTAGAGGTACCGCTTGGCTTTCTGGTTATCAAGAAAGCAGTCCAACTCAAAGTTTTCCACAAAAGTGTTTTTGAATAGTGAAAAGGGATCACGTAGATACGACTTGTAGTGATGGGCGAATTTATTCGCCAGTCGCGAATTTGCTGCGAATTCCCGCAATTCGCCGCCGGCGAATAAATTCGCTAAACGCCAGCGAAAATTCGCCTGCCGAAAATTTGCTGGCGTAAAAAAAAAAAATGAGTTGTGCGCCGAAAATTAAGCAATGTGTCAAAAAATGTGCCGCAACTCATTTCGCAAATTTTTCCGCCAATTCGCGAATTTCGCTGGAAATTTGCAAATTTTTGGCGAAGCGAAACGGGATAGATTCACCAATAACTAATGACTTGTAGGGATGAACTGCATTGGTAAAACTTCCAGAGGGCTATATCTAGCCAAAAGGGAAGTATTTAAAGGGATAAACCATTTTCTCTGACTAAATTAATAAGTGCCATTATTTCTGTAGGTTGGTGTAATTCTTTTTGCAGTTTCAACCATTTTTATCCAAAACCTCAAGACAGAGTTGTCAAAACTAAAAACATTATTTCTAAATAAAAGAAAAAAACCCAGAACAGGTTTACAAGGTTACTGTAGTACAATACAAATTAATAGAAGCAGAGGACTTATCTGAGTGGGACTATTTGAAAATAATCAGGATCACTCAAAAAACTTGGCTGTGATAATAGTGTCTTATAAAATAATAGCAAAACTCAGGTGCTAAAGATTTTCAGGGCAGTTTCTAAAAAAAATATAGGTTACTAGTTAATAAAAAAAAATAGGTTACTAGTTAATAAGGGAGAATTCTGTACTTGGGAAGAAATCCAGTCAGGTGTATGTATATTTTTATTTATATAGCACTACTTATGGATAAAGCACTGCAAAGTAGAACAATAATTTAATATAATAAACAGGGGTCACAATAAATAAATAGTTATATTAAAAATTAAGAGCTAAGTATTAAAGATACAAGGCAAAGGCAGTCCCTGCCCCATAAAGCTTACAATCCATGTGGGAGGATAACTTACAAACACAAAAAAGGAGGATATTGTGCTACAAGTTACTGTAGTTGACACTGCACTATACAGTGGTGTGAAAAACTATTTGCCCCCTTCCTGATTTCTTATTCTTTTGCATGTTTGTCACACAAAATGTTTCTGATCATCAAACACATTTAACTATTAGTCAAAGATAACACAAGTAACACAAGTAAACACAAAATGCAGTTTTTAAATGAGGGTTTTTATTATTTAGGGAGAAAAAAATCCAAACCTGTGTGAAAAAGTAATTGCCCCCTGAACCTAATAACTTGTTGGGCCACCCTTAGCAGCAATAACTGCAATCAAGCGTTTGCGATAACTTGCAACGAGTCTTTTACAGCGCTCTGGAGGAATTTCGGCCCACTCATCTTTGCAGAATTGTTATAATTCAGCTTTATTTGAGGGTTTTCTAGCATGAACCGCCTTTTTAAGGTCATGCCACAACATCTCAATAGGATTCAGGTCAGGACTTTGACTAGGCCACTCCAAAGTCTTCATTTTATTTTTCTTCAGCCATTCAGAGGTGGATTTGCTGGTGTGTTTTGGGTCATTGTCCTGCTGCAGCACCCAAGATCGCTTCAGCTTGAGTTGACGAACAGATGGCCGGACATTCTCCTTCAGGATTTTTTGGTAGACAGTAGAATTCATGGTTCCATCTATCACAGCAAGCCTTCCAGGTCCTGAAGCAGCAAAACAACCCCAGACCATCACACTACCACCATCATATTTTACTGTTGGTATGATGTTCTTTTTCTGAAATGCTGTGTTACTTTTACGCCATATGTAACGGGACACGCACCTTCCAAAAAGTTCAACTTTTGTCTCGTCGGTCCACAAGGTATTTTCCCAAAAGTCTTGGCAATCATTGAGATGTTTTTTTAGCAAAATTGAGATGAGCCTTAATGTTCTTTTTGCTTAAAAGTGGTTTGCGCCTTGGAAATCTGCCATGCAGGCTGTTTTTGCCCAGTCTCTTTCTTATGGTGGAGTCGTGAACACTGACCTTAATTGAGACAAGTGAGGCCTGCAGTTCTTTAGATGTTGTCCTGGGGTCTTTTGTGGCCTCTCGGATGAGTTGTCTCTGCGCTCTTGGGGTAATTTTGGTCGGCCGGCCACTCCTGGGAAGGTTCACCACTGTTCCATGTTTTTGCCATTTGTGGATAATGGCTCTCACTGTGGTTCGCTGGAGTCCCAAAGCTTTAGAAATGGCTTTATAACCTTTACCAGACTGATAGATCTCAATTACTTTTGTTCTTAGTTATTTTTAACAAGGGGGGCAATCACTTTTTCACACAGGCCCATGTAGATTTGGAGTTTTTTTTCTCCCTTAACGTAAACCTTCATTTAAAAACTGCATTTTGTGTTCAATTGTGTTATCTTTGACTAATATTTAATGGTTTTTGATGAGCAGAAACATTTAAGTGTGACAAACATGCAAAAGAATAAGAAATCAGGAAGGGGGCAAATAGTTTTTCACACCACTGTATATTCCATTGGGTCAGGTATTTTGTGAGTGCCCCAAGAGCTAGTCTTTTATTTTATTTCTGAAGAGACCAAGGGAGGATTCTCTCTGGAGGAATTCAGGGATGTCATTCCAAATGTCAGGAGCAGCAAGACAGAAAGTTTTAAGACAGGAAACAGCGGTAGTAGTGGGGGTGCAACCAAGCGGTTATTCTGAGAAGATGGCCGGGAATGTATGGAGACACAAGAGATCAGATGTAATGGGGTGTAGAGATGTAAGTGAATATGTTTCTGCTATGTATATAAATGGAACTTCATATAAAAAGCTGTGAAATATACCTTATTATTTTAACTTTTGATGGATTAGGAAATAGTTGTCCATATGCTCAAATGACACAAATAATAATGTAAAGTGCCTTGCAGTGCACAGCTCTATAGAACATTCATTTTGATGAATGAAGTCCCCCAAGCAGCCCTTCCATTTTCCCACCAACTGTTGCAGCAAATTGCTTTAATATTTGTTAATGAATTAAACACCTCAGTGACTGCTAGGAAAATTTGCTCAGAGTTGGGAAAGTGTTAATAAAGGGGGGGGCATATTGAACTGCTGGGGCTGCTAGGATTCCCTAATTTGATTGATTAATACATCTGACTATATATCTTCCAAGCCAACCAAAATCATAACACTCTTGCATTATTTATGCTATGTTACATGATGTTGTAAGGAATAATCGTTAAAATCTGCCAATCCTGCCTTCACAATTTATTTTTCCCTTGGCAAAGGAAAAACTGAGCCCATTTAATATATGTATTTCCATAAAACTGTAATCATATCAGCAAAATGAAAAGCTAATTTCATGTTAGTAATTACATTTCCACATAATATGATTCTCAGAAACACATTCTGTTGTATGAGAGGAAAAATAAACACATGCAAATAATTTCCCACCCATTTTTCACTGTATTTACTACAAATAAAAAATGGTGCAATTGTGGTTCCACTTAATTTGTGAGAAGGCAAAACTGCATTAAAAATACATTAACCTCAATATTAAACAATGCTTTATGTAATAGCCAGGAGTGTATATGCTGTTTGGAAAATTTCTGTATTTATTATCATCCATATTAGGAAACTTGGCATTAGCATTAAATCAATTCAAATGGGCATCAGTCACAAAAAACATAATTTACACATTTTTCATGGAGGTAATATCGTGTGAATAAAAAAGTACTGGTGTAATGTGTTCACTCAAGTGGGAAAGAAAGAAAGGGTCGAATTGCACATTTTTTTTACAATTTTTTTATGGTCAAACAAACTTGACCAAGGAGTTATTCAAATTAGATTTGAATTTGACTATTCACCAACTAAAACCTTCTGAATTGCTGTTTAAGTCAATGGGAGAGTCCCAGGGATCAATTTTGAGTTGTTTGCAGCCTTCCTGACATTCATGTTTGTATTCGGAAAAGTTTTCGGGTCAATTGCATTCATCCGAGTTTAAAAATTTTTAATTTTAAAATACATTTTTATTCAATTTTCAAATTTATGGGAGTTTTTAAAAACACATGAATTTGAAATTCGACCTTTTGTAAATGTGCCTCTAAAAGTCTTGCAGAGATCATTAATTTAGTGCATCATGCTTACATTAATGCTTACATTAATTAATGTTACAGTCAAATGCATCATTCTAAAGTCTATAGTTTGAGCAGCAATCTAAACAACAATGAAACTACTAGAACTATCATAGTTATAATGTATTACTCCATAATAACACAGATGAATGAGCAGCCTTACTGAGGCAATTGCTTAGTTTATATGGTAGGGTGCTCTGTGCTCTAGGATACTCATGGACAAAATTCCCTCAATCGTACTCGAAATTCGATAAGCATTTGACCATCGAATGCTTATCGAATTGTTTTAGGCTATCATTTTGCTCGATATTCGATTTCTCGATGAATTCATACGATTGGATACCGATTGTTCGATTTCATGAAAAAAAACGTAAAATTTCCTTCGAGCATCCGAAAAATTTGTACGATTCGAATGATCAAACGCTTCGATCTTACGAATGGTATTTGAGCAGTACTTAGTCTCAGAAGCCTATGGGGGGTTTCCCATAGGCTTCTATTACAATTCGGTAGGTTCAATCTGGCGAAGTAGGCAGTCGAACAATTTTAAAATTTTGATTCCTTTGATCATTGAATGATCGAATTATCGAATATCCGATCATTTGATCTATTCGATCTATTCGATTATTCAGAATTCGATGATCAAAGAGGCCAAATTAGAATATCCGAAAAATTCGTACAATCGGTATTCGTTCGAATTCGATCGAACTTCGATCATTTCACGTGAATTTCGTAAATCTGCCCCTAAATTTCTACTATAATTAATGCAGCTTTAATGGAGTTATTCACCAACCTGTTCAACATAACATATTTGTTTTTACAAATACAAATTCTAATAATTATTTGTTAATTTTAGGCTCTGAGATATTTAATTGTTTTAGTGAGATTCTTTAACCCAATTGTATGTTTTACTTACAAATTCTCATTCAGCCCCAGCCTCTTAGAATGGTCAGCGTTTTGGCATAACATCTGGGTTAACATTATGTAAAACCAAGGAAGAGCACCCATTGAAATGCATTTTATATTGGTGGGACCAAAATTGTGTAAAATCTGGGAAAACTTGAAATCAGATGTAAATTGAGGTTTTACTGTACTTATAAAAAGTCCACAGCTGTTTGGCTATTGTGTCTGTAGGGTAGTTATATAGTAAAATGCTACAAATGTGCAGAATAGACCAATTTTCTCTGATTGCAACTGTTGTGGAAATTCATTGATTGAGGTAAAAGATAAAAGTCTATTTGACACAAGCTCCATGAATTCTGAACTCAACAAGAGTCAGAACCCTGACTGCTACTAATAGCATAGTAAAAAGGGAATTACTGGTGGGAGCACATAAAGATATCGCTCCGCATTACAGAAAAACCCCAAAGAACTGCTCTTACAGCTCAGCTCTCAAGGCCAGAGTAGTAGTGACCAAGGCTAGCTTTAGAACAGAATCCATCCAAGTCAGGGGGTCCATGGGGGAATCTGTATACACAGAATTTTATTCTCTATCACGGCAATATTATAGCTGACTTAATTCTTAGTTTTAATAGTTTTTTCCATCACTGTGAGCATATTTACGTAAAATCTTAAATGGATTAGTCATGATTTCATTTAATGCCAGCTTAAATATATGAATATTCATTTTCAAATAAGCTGAGCTTAGCTGTAGCTCTAAATATTATATATACAGTATTTTTTACACATCTGGTGGTTTTAAAGTTATTTGTAAATTATATTGCAGTTAAAAGGAGGTACATTCTCATCCAGGTCTTTTAATGGTTCCACAAATCAGAAATATCAATGCAGAGGCTGTAAAACAGTTCATAGCTCACCAAGAGGCAAAGACTTTGGGGGTTATGTAATAAAAGGCACTAAGTTTTCCCAGGAGCAGTAACCCATAGCAACCAATAAGAGATTTGCTTTTAAACAGGTGACCAGTAAATGCTTCCTGCTGATTGGTTGCTATGGGTTACTGCTCCTGGGCAAACTTAGTGCCTTTTATTGCATAACCTTTGTCTCTTCACAACTGTAGACAGTCGGATGAGCAGTTAAACTTCTTCATTAAAGGAAGTTCAGTTGTTTTGAGTTATTTGTGTTAGATAGACAGTTTGAAGTTTTTATAAACATATTTAATGAAGGCCTAAAATAATTTACCTAAATTACCCTAAAATGTGTAGGTCTGTAAGGTAGTATCTGGCTACAGAATTATTTATAGAGTTAGTGATACTGAAGCTAAAAAACTGATTTTTAAAATATGAATGTATATTAAAAGTTACCTATAGGTCATGTTGATCTGTTAATCCTGCTGCACAAATATGGCAGCCCCTCATAGACAGGCATATGGAGTCAGATCGGTAATGTAAAAGCTTTGAGCAAATACTTTATGGCAAAATTAAGTAGCAAACAAAGCCAATACTATGATAGATGTAAAAATTGTTTAATTTCTGGTGTCAGTATATCTTAGAGGAAAACTGGGTGATTGTCAGGATCGCGCTGCCCAGGGGCTTACCTTAGCTCCGGGCGGCGCGTCCTCTTCCTCCGGCGGCATATCCAAAATGGCGGTGCCCATAGCCGCCACGTGGATATGCGGCGCCAGATAGTGACGTCATCGCGTCACGCTTGACGTGATGACATCACCGCGCTCGTTTTGGCGCGAAATTTAAATATTTAAAGGTGTATTGGACGCCATTATGGCGCCCAATTATAGGACCACATTGCCTTGATCCTGGGAATTGTATATTGATCCTGATATTGCCTTTTGACCTTGTTTCCTGTACTTTTGTTCCTGTGTTCCTGTATTTTGCCTTGCCTGGACTTTGTTCTATTTTTGTTTCTGTGAATACATCTTTTTGCCTGGACCTGTCTGACTCCTGTTTGATCCTTGCATTGTTATTGGTCCTGTGTACCCCTAAAGCTTCCTCCTTGGTCCACTTCCTCCCCTGGGCGCCTAACGAAGGCCAACCCGTGACAGTGATAGTGTATAGAATATAAAAAAGAATGTAAGTGTCATGTGATTTAAATCTACTAAATACTATTTTGACTATTATTCTAATCTTTATAAATCATTGTTTTTTAGGATAACAAAGTTGAATTAAGCAATAAATTTTTAATGATGGGAAATTATGCAAATACCCAGTAGTTCAACCAAAAGCATTGCCATGTAAGGTTCATATTATTATTATTATTAATAATAATAATAATAATAATAACAACGTATTTATATAACTCCAAAATATTTTGCAGCGCTGTAAAGTTAATGTGTTTATACAACTAACTCACATGAATTACATACATAGAACATGCATCAAAAGGTGCGGAAGGCCCTTTGCAAACAGAGCTGAAAATCTAAAGGGAAGGGAAGGTGTATATATACCTACATATATATGTATACATATATATATATATATATATATATATCTCATACATAGCAAAAAGCTTAAATTTAAATTATACAATGTTTTCATAACACTTTCACATCTGCTGTGTCTAGGACAATAACTTCATTAGGGAATCAAATTAAATTGCAAAAAAATGTAAGGAACATTACAAATATGACCATAAATATTGGATCTGGATTATTTTCTTTGGTTTACACTGTATAAAGATGAAAGGCTAAACAGCAAATATTCTTGTCACGTCTCACTAACAAATGTCCTTTGTCTCCTCACAGTATTTAATAAGTTGTGGCAAGACTATCTCAGATTAAAAAGTCTCAACTCCATTCATGTAGAACATCTTCAGCAAGAATAAGTGTATCGCTACTATTGCCATGCAGGTCTGAAGCAGGACTAAATATTTTTGACATGTTGTGTCATTTTCCCCAGGCATAAAATCTTCACTGATAAAACAAACTAACAACTGTAATTAAAAAGATCCATTTTCTGCAAGTGACTGTAATTAAAATGTATTAATTTAGAATTTAAAAAAGTCATGCTGACATATGATGATTGACTGCAGGCATCATCTGTCATTGATAAAATGATGCCTTTAAATAGGCCATGTATTTCTTCATTAATGCCAAATATATTCTCTCCCCAAGAGCAGAATCCCATTTTACATGTGTCTAAGAGGAAAATGGAAACATAGCCACAAATATGTTAAGTATCAACCATCACCAGCAAAATACCATAATAAGAAGATAATTTTCATTTTCACTCAACGTCTCTCCCTCCTTTTTTCTTAACTTCTTAAAGGCCTTTTTCAAAGTGACCCGGAAATACAGACATCAAACTAAATACAAGCTATGGCGCGAAGGCTCAGTGACCCCCCAGGGCGTGACGAAAGGGAAGAGAAAAGAGAAAAAAATATAAAAAAGAAAAAAATAACTAAGTATAGAAAGTAATATAACGAATCAAATAAAAAGAACCAAGTGTGTAAAAAACAAAAACATAATAATGACAACATACAATAAATAAACGTATACGCTGGTGTCCACTTTGAATAACCACTAAGCTGAAACAATTGTACCTTAATACCTTATACATATATATATTGTGGTGAGGATACTCCTCCACATACCCGCTCTCTAGCGCTCATTGGAATCACGGAAAGGCACAGTGTTATT
>CM044441.1:59128899-59177627 GCA_024363595.1 Xenopus borealis | reverse complement strand
TGGGGCCCATCGGAGCCACAAAAATGGTTATGGCAGGCAGTTATCTAGGGGGAGATTTTATAGCACACATGCCCTCCTGTACTGGGGCCCACCAGGGAGTAGTTACCCCACTGGGTCCCTCCATGGAGGAGTTTTCAGAGGAGGTCAATGTCTGTGATAGAAGGATAATCTGATGGATATGAATAACATAATTATTCCCAAAAGGGGTAGGGCATGTTGTATGCCTTGATATTCCTACTTAAATACAGCCTGAATCAAATATGGGATCCTGCAGTATATGGAATTGAGGATTTAGAAAACGTAGGACTGTTGTATAACCAATATAGTGTGAACTTTCTATGAATCTGGCTTCAATATCTCTGAGTTAATAGAACATGTTTTTTATTTCAGTAATATATATTTGATTATGGTATATTAACCTCACTGGATATTCAGTATATGACACATGAGTACAGGTCATAATATATACATTTGGCACTTCTATAGCATAGCACTTTATTTATTGCACTATACTGTATTTGCACTTTGCAGGTGTATTATTTTACTTAGTATTTTAGGGGAATGGCATCAGACCCATATTTTTACATTTCTTCATATGTTATCATGCATGTGGAAACAATTCATGTGGAAACAATGTGGAAACAATTGATCTACCATCTGCTCCTTACTGGGCTCCTATTTTTTATTTATTTATTAAAAAACTAGTTGACGTTTGAAAAAGGCTGTGGTCACAGCCGAAATGTCAGCTCGTTTTTTAATAAATCATTTCTATTTTGTTAAGACCTGTGAGTGCGACCTTGAGATTTTTTGTGATTTTTTGATAATTACCGTTGGGGTTTGCACCCAGGCACAGTTGGAGAATTTTTCGAAAGTGCCAATATCTTGCTTTTCAACTGTGCCTGGGTGCAAACTCCAGCGGTAATCAACAAACAATCAGATCTCAGGGCCGCACTCACAAGTCTTAACAAAAATATTATATTTATTTAAAAAAGCTGACGTTTCGGCTGTATCCACAGCCTTTATCGAAGTGTACAAACAACAATGATCCCCCCATCAGCCAACTACTAACCATGAGTGAAAGAAAAGTTTGTGTTATCATTCATATTCTCTGAAAAATGGTTAAGAAATCATAAATTCTGCTAGGGTATGTAAACTTATGAGAACAACTGTATATATATATTGACTTCATTACAAGTTAGGTGTTAGGTCTCTATTCTAACTGAATCTACTTTGTGTTGTCTTTGGCCACAGCAGTAAATGCATACATTATAATATATAATGTATGCTGAAATTATATCACAGATTAATGAAACTGTCGCTGGGAATTTCAATATGAAATTGTAACTACTCATGACTACGCCTCAACCATTGATACTATTTCTGTTTTTTCCCTTGCTCTTTTTTTAGTGACTAAATTAATGACAAACTATTTGACCTATCCTGCATTTGGCAAATATAAGAAAGTAAGAAAGTGGGTAGCCATTATTAAAAATTGTCTAGTCCAATTTCAAATCCGCTACATAACATTTAACTTGAAATATTGTAAAGGAAAACCAAAATAAATACTTGAGCAACAGATAGTTTATATCAAATTAAGTGGCATATATCTTACCAAACTGGTATTTATATTTAAATAAATATTGCCCATTTACATCTCTTGCCATGAACCACCATTTTGTGATGGTCTGTGTGCTGCCTCAGAGATCACCTAACCAGAAATATTTTGACTCTTAACTGTAACAGGAAGAAGTGTGGAAGCAAAATACAGAACTCTGTTAATTGGCTCATGTGACCTAACTTTTTAGTTTGTTTGGTATGTGTGCACTGTTGAATCATACGATCCCAGGAGGCTGTCCTTGTTTTTTAAAATGGCTATTTTCTATTTAGGATTACCCAATGGCACATGCTATTAAAAAAGTATATTATTGTGCAAATGGTTTATTTACATGAAGTAAGGTCTTTTATGCAATATCTTTTTATAGAGACATACATTGTTCGGTGGGTATAGTTTTCCTTTAACAATAGAATACAAAGCAGTTCATTCAGAGTTTTAACTTGAATTGCTCCAATTCATTAAAATTTCTCCCATTGGTTCCCTTCCTTTGTCCCTCAGTCATATATCATTAATGCTTAAATAAAAGTCAATGCAGAGTTTGCCTGTAGCAGTGTTATCACAAAATTCTCCTTTCTCTTGGACTTGCAGCATAAATCCAGTGTAAAGGCGCCTAGAATGATCACGGAATGTTTTTTTTATATGCAAAGGTGTGTGTAGACCCGTGTCCAACATTGAATTGTGAATGAATATTTGACTAAATATTTAATATTACACAGAACAGAGGAGGGGAGATGCACAATATATATCCATATATGCCTGCGCCATTATTTTGTGCAAGTGGGGAAAAACATTATATGCACATGCTAAGACAAAGATGTCAGTTAGGTAACTTGGGATGCCTATTAAGAATTTTATCCATTTTATTTTTACAGCTATAACTTTCTATCCAGTCTTCAAAATGGAAATTTAATTAATTTTACTTTTTATATAGTCCAAAATGTCTGCAACTCTTTACAGATATCCACATCAGTCAGAAAACAGGAACTGTGAATGAGCCAATGAAGCAGTTCTAGCTGCAAAAAGTGTTTATTCCAACAACATGTTTCGGGCACACAGACCCTTTAGGGCCTGTGTGCCCAAAACATGTTGTTGGAATAAACACTTTTTGCAGCTAGAACTGCTTCATTGGCTCATTCACAGTTCCTGTTTTCTGAATGCATATTGCGATTACACCTGTGGCAGGGGTGTGTACTGGAGAATTGAGCCTACAATTAACCCACACTTGTCCACCTTTACTTTTTAGATATCCACATCAGTCCCTGTCCCAATGCAGCTTACAGTCTAAGCTCCCTATCACGGTCAATACAATACCAATATACCAACCTTCAGTGCGGGAGCTACGTAATATGCAAATTCCTTAGAGATAGTGCCCAGGTTATAATTGAACGTAGGACAGCAGAGTGGCAACGTGGCAGTGTGTTTACCACTGACAAAGCTGCCTTTCAAAAAAATATTTTGCTTGAAAGAACAGGATGGCTAGTATTTTGAAACATTTTTTACTATGGAATCCCTTATCCATAAACTCATTATCAAGAAAGCTCCCAGTTACAGGAAGGTGTCTCCTACAGACTCCATTTTAAGCAAATCATTCTAATATTAAAAATGATTCCCTGTGTGATAATAAAACAGTACCTTGTACTTGATCCCAACTAAGCTGCATGAATCCATATTAGGGGGGAAACAAAAAACAATGCTATTTAGTTTATTTTATGTTTAAATTATATATAGCAGACTTAAGGCATGGTGGGAGCCCCATAGCAGCGAAGTCGGTGGAAGGGCGGCATGACCCCTGCTTGACCTTGCCAGCAGAGGATAGGTCAGTGCTGGGAGACAGAAGGGAGGGGGGTAGCAACAGAGGCAGGGAGCAAGGAATAAAAGTGAAGGGAGTAGGCTGGGCTAGCCACCATCTTAGGTTAAGCAGTGGGGAAAAAGGTTCCCACCCGCCCTCCCCCTTGCTAATCGGGAATCAGGGACTTCAAGCTTGGTTAGTTGGTAAAACAGGGCAGCAGGGGGATTAAGGGGTTACAGGAATGGATGGTAGTAATCAGAGAGGGAAGGTGTAGGGCATTCAGGGAGATGAGGGGAACGGGTTTATTGTCACAGCATAGGCGGGTCTTTTGTCAGTCTGCTGGGGAGGTGATATGTCATTGGGATGCCAGGGCAGGTCGAATGGTTGGTTTAACCCCTAAGGAGGGTGACCACGGGGGACGGATGGAGTACAAAGTGGGCACAATAGGAGGCCCCCAGGAGATAAGGCAGGGATCCTCTGAGCTTGGGAGTGGCAGCTGGAGGATATCCTGACTTGGTTTGGAAGAGGTAGACTGACATTGGGCTCAGGCAGACATGATTCTTTCTAACTGTTTTTTATTAATGGGGTTGTGGTAATTTTATATAAATGGACATTATGGATGAATTTGTTTCACCTTTACATTTTTGTATTGATGTTATACACTGTTATATTTAATAAAGCTGTGGCCATGATCATTCCAACTAATGATATTTGTCACCTGTAATTGGTGTCAGAGCGAGCATAGGCTGATGCATGGGTCATGATCCAAACTTTGGAACATGGAAAACACCAGGTCCAAAGCAGTCAGAAAGCAGGTAATTGCAATTGTTTTATTCTATATAGTTGCATCGTAAGTATATTTATATCCATTTTAACAAGCTAAAGATCTTTCAAACTGTGCAACAAGATCATTAAATCATCAGTTTGAGCCATCTTCCTTTAAAAGTTATTTTGCCAAAGTAAGAGGGTAACAGGTCAGGTTGACTTTGCTGACAGGATCCAACTGATAGAATGTAAGAGGGTGATTCTGCTGGGCAGAAATGAAGCAGCTATTTTACTCTGCCTGTCAGTATGGTTTTTATAATCCCCAGGGTGGGATGTTATGCAGAGAAGATTCCCACTGATGTCACTTATGCATAGTCTATTAACCCAGTCTCATTATTATACTTGTATACAGGATTTTACAGTGAGAACCATAAAAGCTTGAGCTGCTGCCCTCTTGCCCCTATACTCCTTTTGGTATTTGGAATGAAGGTAGCAATTAATAATCATATGTTGTATATGAAACTGTGTGGGAAGATGCAAATTGGGAAAAGGATAGTTTCATTAGGATCAGTGTTGGACGGTCAGTCATCTGTGTTTACAATTAATTCTATTCATATTCTGAAACTAGTGTTAAGGCTGTAGCTACCTGCTACTCAGAGAAGCTTGGATACATAGGATACATAGGATGCACATTTCACACCCTTGGTTCAGCAGGAATATCTTAACCAGTGTGCTTGTATAATAAATGTATTTTAATTTCTTTATACAAATGTTATATAGATCTACTTCACAATATAACCAGCTAGATTCTTAATGATGATATCATGGATTTTTGTC
Source organism: Xenopus borealis (assembly GCA_024363595.1). NCBI lineage: Eukaryota > Metazoa > Chordata > Amphibia > Anura > Pipidae > Xenopus > Xenopus borealis. Next base: position 59,172,621 of record CM044441.1, on the reverse strand, counting down.
CATTCTATGCTTTAGATACTACTTTATATAAATATACAATGTAAAACTATGTGCTTTGTAAAGATTATTTATTGTCATTAAGTTTAATCTTTTAGCATACAAATAATTGATTTGAATATGCAATAGTGATTTTAGCTTTATATTAAATGGACAACTGTTATACAGGCACCTGCAGAACAATGGTATATCTTGGTATCACCCACCCCTCTGGTACTGCACCATTGGAGAACTGTTTCTTCTCAATTAAAACATTCACATATACCCTTCTGGACTTTATTGATTATTCAATCCCCCAGCAGACGCTTGATACCCTAATATGTAGTGGGTTATATTGTATTATTATCAAGCTGGCCTTACTATGATCCCAAGATGGCCTTATTATGATCCCACAGGGTACCCAGAATGGTGTTCACCCCATTGTTGTTCTTTCCGGTGCAATCGATATTTGTCATACTTCTTACTTGCAGGCTAACAAGACCAGAGGTCCCAAAACTTTTATACTGTACCTGTGTGTAACATTCAAATGTAAAAAGAGTTGGGGAGAAACACAAGATAGAAAATTGTTGCTGGTTGGTGCAAAATAAGTGCTGAAATTGGCCATCTGGTAGTCCCTATATGGTCTGACAGCCTACAAGAGGCAGTATACCTGTTGTTTTGTTATGCAACGAAAACGTGCCTCCAAGCCCAGAATTCAAAAGTAAGAACCTTCTTTGAGGCCACTGGGAGAAATATACAAGGACAACATATTGCTCATGAGTCACTGGTTGGGGTCACCTGTCTAGACAGTGTTATAAAGGTTTTGGGCTTTCACCTGGGAACTATCAATGAAGCATTTGTCTGAGGCTGCTGGTGTCACACTCCTCCATTAACTTACATTAGCCACAGTCAAAGGGGCCTATGGTGTTTCTGCTCCTTATGTTATCTCCAAAGAGCAACCTTTTAGCTGGAACTGAGGGACTGAGGTACTTCCCAGTTCCCAGTGCAACATTTTGTTTTAATGTGAATGCTTGCATTTTTCTGGGAAGTCTTACTTTACAGGAAATGATTACCTTTCCCCATGTCTAGTGGGATAATTACTTTAGCAAAATGACTGAAATTGAGATACATAGTCCAAACAACACAAGTGAGAGATTACAACAACACTAGCCAATCAATTGTCTATAACTTGGAAGAAATCAGACCATACCAATATTTATATTCTACCAAGTTTGTTTTTCATGCAACTGGCAGAATGAAAATAACAGAAAATAATAAAAGCTATTCAATTGCTAAGCTACATAGTTTTATCAGTTTTCCAAAGAATTTTTGATTATTATTCTGTCCGGATGGAAAGTATCTTCCCAAAGAATGTAATAAAAGTTGATGTCACTCCCAAGGTATCTGAAATACCTTTAAACACTAAAAAATTAAAACATGAATGTTCATAAGCAGGTCCCTTAGTACAGTATTTTTCATTAAAAGAGCATGTAAAAATGTTTTCCATTTGGTGAAAGCTGACTAGTCTCACCAGAGTTCTGGCTTTTTCTCAGCAGCAACAGCAGGAATCCATTGAGAAGAAATACTCTTTTTCTGCTTCGCACTGTCTGTATCTGTTTTCTTTTCCATTTCCCTCAGCCTCTGTGCATTGCAAATTGAGTTTTAGCTATTTTATTACTTTCAGTTTAATAAATGTTTAGGTGTCCATTTCATAGGAATACAGCACATCTGATGGTATCTTTGCTGAGCCAGAAATCTGTGCCAGAACTGCAGCTTATTGGCAGGCTGAGCAGATTAGCCCTCAAGGCCACTAATTGAAAGTATACTATTGAACTAATACTTGCTTATACAGAACAAATACAAACAGTAGAGGATAGGTTGATGTAGGCATATTGATTATGTAAACCTATACTATATGTAACCTAAAAAAAAATATATCCAGGCCTTCCAACAAAGTAAAATGCATGACTAGAAGGCTAGAGTATCAAAAGCAGGGTCTTAAAGTGATACTGACACTAAATAACAACAAAAATATGAATGTACATCTATCCCGTTTAACTTCGCCAAAAATTCACAAATTTCCAGCGAAATTCGCGAATTGGCAAAAAATTTGTGAAAAAAAGAGTATCGGCATGCATTGCATCATTTTCGGCGCATGACTCTTTTTTACGCCGGCGAATTTTCGCCGGCTGCGAATCACGGGAATGAATTCGCGCCTGGCGAATAAATTCACCCATCACTAATATACATTAAAAGTTATCTATAGGTCACCTATAGGTCACGTTGACTGTTTTTTGTCAGTAATTGTTACTTTAAGTTCCTAAACCTGACTGTCTTGTCAACCTGGCTGTCCCTTCTCAGTCTGTCAGTTATAGTTCCCAATGCTAACAGACTCCTGCTGCACAAATATGGCAGCCCCCTCATACAGGAACATTGGGAATCAGAAAAGAAATGTAAAAGCATTGGACAAATACTGCAGACAAATGGCATAAAAACTATACAGACAATGTTATCATAGATGTAAAAACGGTTTAATTTCTGGTGTCATTATCTCTTTAATCATATAAACCGGTTCTTTTAAAACAGATCCTTTTTTGTACATTGGAGAATGATAGATCTGCAATGTTTTTTTTCAATGGCAACCCGGCCAATACAATGGCAACGAATGGTCATTATCCAGTTGGTCAGAAGACTGTCATCAAAGTACATGCTGCAGGACTACTGGTTTAATAATATTTAACCATTGTTGACGTTCTTACTTCCACAAAAAATATATATGCCCAGTCAAAGTGCAGGTATTTATATCTTTCTCTCAATTCTGTTTAATTATTCAGCTGTTGTGATTGATCACACCTCTGAGTTTTTAGCAGACCCATTGGAAAATGATGTGCAGAATACAAATGAAATGTATTCAAGTTTTTATTTGATTGGGTTCTTTACATAAGAATTTTGATAAACAAGCTCTCCAATGACAGGCATGTCTGTGAAAATTATCCAGTTTTATGAGGCCCATCCTTGCAATGTTCAATATTGTACTTATTGCCAAAGTGATGGAAACCTTACCAAACAACTACACATATCATTGAGACTTTTGCTTATGGTAACTAAAATATAAAGGCTACACAAGTGCTCCATAGACTTCACTGTATGACATCATAATTAAATTAGAATCTGTCCACCATTCAGATTCTACATGTAACTGTCCAGTACATATTGGAAGGCAACACAGTATGGAAAGAAAGGGAACATATTGCCTCAAAGTAAACCAGTTTATTTTATATTCCTGTTAAATTCATGGAATAGGAATACTCATGCAATATACTCAGTACAATCTATTTTTTACCTAGGTGAATAGTTGTCTTACTTCATTAGAATATCTTTACAACTGTAAATCTTTGTAATTATTCGATTATCTCTAGCAAATATGTTATCACTTCATCTACAAAACAGCTGAATGGAATCAAATGTTTGATGATATAAGTTTTGCATTGGCTGTTTTGCCTATCATGCTGTATGTTTTACAATTTTGAATAAAATCTTAATGTGCACTATTCATTTCATGTAATATTAACTTTAACTGCTTGGTAATTTATTCCTTATGAAAAAGAGATTAGTAACTAACAGAAAGAATGAGAATTTGCAACCAATTGACTGATGTATCTTAATAATAATAATCTCTTAGGCATAATATTCCACAGAGCTGATATAAAAATGGTTATATAAGGGAAAAACAATAGACATTCTTTATTTGACATGCTTAAGGATTAGATTTTCTGCAAAATGAACACGCTAGATTGTAAAATTGAGAATTATAGCATATCACTATCCAATTTTAACCTAATTATAGCTCTGTGTGACTTTTGCCAGATTTTAGTAATGAGAGCCATCCAACTGGAAAGCTCACATAAATAAAAGCAGCTCACTAGGGTCAGTGCTTTGGCTATCAAATTAATGTCATTTTCAGGGAATCTAGGACACATATCCTCATATACAAAGCATTGAAGTTGATGGTTGCTGTGAGAGAGACAAACTACCTACAACAGTTTTCATTTTGATTGACTTCTATACAAATGCCCCTCTTGTTTTCTGGCATTACTGCTTGCTTGGTCCTTGTTCACAGAAGTTAATCAGGTTTAATTAATGTGACCAGGCGAAATACTGTTAGAAATTAATAAGACACAGTATTTCACTGGAAATTATTAGCTTATCCTGCTCTTATGGAAATAAGTTGTTCAGACAATTCTGATTAGAAGCATGATGTAGAACACTGTGAATTCCTTTTTGCTGTCATATATAGCATTAGCTTGAATAGTTCTAGTCTGCTACAAAGGCCTAATTAGGGAGTTATGTTCATCATTGTGAAATGAATAAGAAATATGAGTTGTACAACCCGAAGGAAGTTATATTTCTTCATTGCGAAAGCTATAAAGGTTGTAAAGTACTTTGATTTATCATACTCTATATCATAAATGAAGTCCCTTACTAAACTAATTGCAAAATGCGCTGCTGCTTACTGCCTCTTATTTACTTGTACCTATAACTGTCTGATGAAGAATTAAAATGTATTTATTTTGTAGCTTCTTTTTTGCTATTGTTTCTTCCAGCTACTGTGTGAGCTAACATACATTACATAAAGCATGTGTGTTGCAATGCGTTCCTACTATGAAACATACAAAGCAGTTCAATATTGTATATAAAAGGACTCAACTTTCTGTTCTCATACCGGCATGAAAACAGGTGATCAATTGCATCCTTTTCTTTCAGGAATGTATGAACTATATACATAAAGAGAGAAATATAAAACAAAGTTTCTTAGAGTCAGAAATAGTTTTCTCCATTTGCATCTACCAGAACAAAATGTTCCCAAAGGAACAAGTATGACAGGAGATCCTCTTCAACTAAAAGATTAAATGCAACACCTTAGAGCACCTTGTATTTCATCAAAACTACAACACTGACCGTGGAGGTCATTTATATTTAAAGATACAGCAGACTACGAAGGTGCAGCATGTCATCTAAGCATGATCAACATGTTTTGACATTCCCATTGTAAATTGTCTGAAAGGTGCACAAGATAGTTAGGAAATGGGAGGACTGATACCTACGTGTGACCCCCCCCCCCCACTATGAATATACAGTAGCATTGGATGAATGCAGGTCTCTAAATTCCATTTCAGATTTCTTTGTGCAGGACAGGATGCAAAGTGGAAACACACATAATCAATTGCGCCAGATTTTTGTACTACTTTATTGTTTCCTAACAACTCACTGAACAGCCTTTAAAACATGACAGATTTTTTGCATTCATTTCAGTGAAATTCCTCTTTTGTTTATGAGATTATCAAAATATAAAGTTGGTGGTGGGAAATAATGTGCTGTTTTTAATAAGGTAAATATAGTGGTGGAAATAAATCGGCCTGTTACAGGATTTTGCTAGTTCCTTTTATAGTACTGTATTTTTTTTATCAAATTACTTCTGTGTGGCTGCTCAATAAATAAAAAACAATAGATCTTTTAAATTATTTATTTACCCCAAACTGCTATTTTCATTGGGGTGATAAAGCAGCCTTAATCACAATTTATTCGACAATAGCCATATCTCTCTGCACGGATATTTTTAAAATGCGATAATGCCTTTGTAATGGCATGTGAGTTTTTTTTATTTCCTGCTAATAAAAAAGAATGGAAGAAAACTGTATTGCAGTGTTCCAGAAGTGGCAGATTTGTACAAATATTACAAAGAAGTTCTGACAAATAATGAGTTTTGTTATCCTGTTCCATAACAGGAATGTTACCTGCTGTCTTTCCACTCAGCACTGAGCATGTCTTCCTTTAGCACTTACCTCCCCTTAACAGCTCTCTCAAATCTATGTGGTTCCTTAGCCATTCCTACTCCAACTCTATAGCTCAGCTTAAGCAGCAAAATATGAGCATTCCTCTTACCCAGCTGCCACCATATCTCCAAATATACCATTCCATAACTACAGAAGTTAGAAATCAGATTCCAGTACAAAGAAAGTTGTGTATCTTAAAGACTGTATAGTAAAAATCCTAAACGTTAAACCAAAGTTCTTTTTTGTAATGAAAAGATCAAAATTTGGTATAAACTCGTTTGAAAGTCTCGGCTGTTAATCACATAGTGTCTCTATGCCTTTGGCAGGTAGGCAATTACTCTCACTTTCCATTCAGCATTTCCTAGGTGTCACTACCCTCTCAAAATTCCCCACTCCCTCCATGCCATCTTATCGTGTAGCCAGTGCATGGGCATCAGTTCTGGAGCAAAACAAGATTTTGGCATGATGCAAAGCTTGCCTTAACAGTGCCTGCAAAATGACACCTGCCTGTTTGCTGCAATTGTGTAATTACAAGTAGTGATGGGCGAATTTATTCGCCAAGGGCGAATTCGCAGCGAATTCCCGCGATTCGGCGCTGGTGAATAAATTACCGAAACACCAGCAAAAATTCGCCAGCAAAAACGAGCCGCGCGGCGAAAACGACGCGACACGTCGCGATTGACGAGACGCGTGTCAAAAACGACGCGCGACTTGTTTTGCGAATTTCACAAATTTTTCGGCGAAGCGAAACGGGCGAGATTCACCCATCACTAATTACAAGGCTAAAAAACACAACATTTAAATAATTTATATGGGGTAAGTTAAGTTTTGCTTGACTTACATCATAAAATAAGATTTGGAATTATTTCTTAAAGTGGCAGATCCCCTTTCATCTTTAAATTGGATTTAAATATAAAAAGCTATCCTCTAGTTACAAATCATTAAAAAGTATAGTATTTACAGCATAATCACATGGCCACCTAAAGACAAATTTCTATATGTAAAGATTACAGTATTTGTATAAAGACAATAGCCTGAATATTTTTTTTTAGAATTAGCACCAACAATATACACTAAGCCTCTAGTAACATAGTTACATAGTTAAATTGGGTTGAAAAAAGACAAAGTCCATCAAGTTCAACCCCTCCAAATTAAAAGCCCAGCATACATACACACACACACACACCCATACACTCTTTTACACAAACCATATGCCCATAGCTATACTAAATGTAAAGTTTAGTATCAAAATAGCCTCTGATATGTCTGTCCAAAAAATCATCCAAGACCCTTTTGAAAGCATCAACAGAATCAGCCATCACAACATCACACAGCAGTGCATTCCACAACCACACTGTGAAGAACCACCTACGCTGCTTCAAATCAAAGTCCTTTTCTTCTAGTCTGAATGGGTGGCCTCTAGTGCGGTGAGCCTCTTTATGGGTAAAAAGGTCCCCTGATATTTGTCTATAATGTCCTCGATTATATTTGTAAAGTGTAATCATGTCCCCTCGCAAGCGCCTTTTTTCCAGAGAAAACAACCCCAACCTGGACAGTCTCCCCTCATAATTTAAGTCTTCCATCCCCCTAACCAGTTTAGTTGCACGTCTCTGCACTCTCTCCAGCTCATTTACATCCCTCCTAAGGACTGGAGTCCAAAACTGCACTGCATATTCCAGATGAGTTCTTACTAGGGATCTATAAAGAGGCATAATTATGTTTTCATCCCTTGAGTTTATGCCCTTTTTTATGCAGAACAGAACCCTATTTGCTTTAGTAGCTACAGAATGACACTGCCCAGAATTAGACAACTTGTTATCTATAAAAACCCCAAGATCCTTCTCACTTAAGGAAACTCCCAACACACTGCCATTTAGTGTATAACTTGCATTTATATTATTCTTGCCAAAGTGCATAACCTTGCATTTATCAACATTGAACCTCATTTTCCAGATTGCTGCCCAATTACCCAACTTAGACAAATCCCTCTGCAAAGTGGCAGCATCCTGCATGGAACCTATAGTTCTGCACAATTTAGTATCATCTGCAAAAATAGAAACCGTACTTTAAATGCCCACATCCAGGTCATTAATAAACAAGTTGAAAAGCAAGGGACCCAGTACAGAGCCCTGCGGTACCCCACTAACAACACTGGTCCCAGTCAAAATCTCTACCCAGAGGGATTCCAAACCCTCACCAGTGCCCGTAATGGTTATTTCCTTAGTGCATAGCTTTAATTCAGGCTTTACATATAAACACACTCCTCCCCCCTTTCTAATCCCTCTGTCCCTCCTAAAAAGGGTGTAATCATTTAAATTCACAGTCCAGTCACATGTTTCATCCCACCAAGTCTCAGTGATACCAATTATATCATAATTTTTAGAACTGTTTAATTTATCTGGTTATCTTCCAAACACATGCATATTTATTTCTGTCCCATATACAGTATACAAACTAACAGTTACATAATAGATTGATACTGGCTCTGATGATGTCTTACAGCATGCATTCAAATCATTATTAACATTTTGTATAATATGAAAGAGCTGTCTTCAAAGTCTCAAAATGCATTGCATAACAGGAAAGGGAATTTTGCCTATAAGACTAAAAAGAAAGAACATTGTTCTGAATCATATATTTCTTTTATTGTTACAACTACAATGTATCTTAGTAGCTATGCCAAGTATAGCCCACAAGGCAAACCTCTTTCTGACAACTTTTCCTACTGTTCTTTCAAACCTTGCAGCATACTTTCAAAATGCAAAGCCAAAAGTCTGCGGCATTGAATTGTTTTCTTTTCTCATTTGCATGAAAAACAATTTAGACCTTGTAAAAGTGTTATAGTTAATTTACTTTTTAGGATGATGTGAACAATGTAACGTCATTCAGAGCACATATTGATATGCAAGTTAGTTTAAAAAAGATTGAAATTACAGATTTCCCATTAAAGGAGAAGGAAAGCTACCAAGGCAGTTTATTTTCAATAGATTAGCCACAACAGTGCACACTAGAATTCCATTTTTATTCTTTAGAATGCTTTTCCATACCTGAGTAAATCGCTCTATACACTGCCTCTGTTTGTTTAGGTTAGCAGCTGCCATATTAACTTGCTGTGACATCCCTTCCTGTCTGATTACAGCAGGGAGGGGAGGAGCAAACCTGGAGGTTTAAGTTGAGAATTGGAGGTCAGATACAGAAGCCCATGTGTACACACTAGAAGAAAATAAATGTGATGCTGACAGATGAATCTGAGTAGCATTACTTTGATGGTTTACTATTGTGTTTATATGGACCTTTCTGATAAAACTTACTAAGTTTTAACCTTTCCTTCTCCTTTAAATCAGCTCTCATTAACCAATGTTAGAAATACAAGTTATGACAAATTAAGGGGTCCATGTGTACTGGTACAAGGGAGCCCTATACTGGACATAAAAGTGAACCACCTCTTTAACTAGTATGTTGTAGAATAGCTAATTGCAAACAAGGTTCAATTGGCCTTAATTTTCTTGTTTATAATTTTTGAATTGCTCTAACTCTGTTTAGCTTTCAAACCGGGGTCACTGATCCCTACATCTAAAAAACAAATCCACTTTGAGGCTCCAATTTTATTGTTATTGCAATTTTTTATTACTCAATTTTAGATCCAGGCCCTCTGCTATTCATATTCCTGTCTCTCATTCACATCCATGCCTTATTGCTAGGTTAATATGAACCCTAGCCACCTAAAAGCTGCTGAATTTCTGAATTGCAAAGCTACTGAATAAAATAAAAATAACCAAAAAATGCAGATAATAAGAGGCAAATTTACTATTATTCCCGGAAATTAACTTGACCAAATTCGCAATTCGATAAGCATTTGACCATCGAATGCTTATCGAATTGTTTTAGACTATCATTTTGCTTGCAATACGATTTATCGATGAATTCGTACGATCAGATACCGAAAAAAATTGTGAAATTTCCTTCGAGCAACCGAAAAATTCAAACGATCGAACACTCTGATCGTATGGATGGTATTCGAGCAGGACTTAGCCTCAGAAGCCTATGGGGAGCTTCCCATAGGCTTCTATTACAATTCGGTAGGTTCAATCTGGCGAAGTAGGCAGTCGAATAACATAAAAATTTTGATTCCTTCGATCATTGAATAATCGAATTATCGAATATCCAATCATTCACTCTATTCGATATTCGATGATTGAAGAGGCCAAATTTGCATATACGATTTCACAAAAAATTTGTACGATCGTTATTCGATCGAACTTTGATCATTTCACGTGAATTTCGTAAATTTGCCCCTAAATGTTGGAAACCTAATGCAATGTTTTTAGAATATTGTACAAAATATAGGCATACCAGGGGAAACCTGCAAAGTGCATAAAAAGGGCAGGGCTCCATGCAGAAACATATCAAAACTTTTGTATAATGTACCAAAGTGCACCATGGCAATAGCACATTGGAAAAGTACAAAGTGCTCTTGCACTGGAGCCACTGTGATAAATAAGCACCTTTGTCTTTTAAGTAATTTGTCTGTCAGGCCTGCTTTTATCCAGCCAAAATGCCTTTTTGGTTTGTTATGTAAACCCTGGTTAAAGGACAGGAAAATTAAACTAAAGAAATTGGATAGAAATGTTGTACATTAGGTTTTGGGTTTCTGTACCAGCCCAAGGCAACCACAGTCCTTTAGCAGTAAAGATCTGTGTCTCCAAAGATGCCCCTGTAGCTCCCCATCTTCTTTTCTGCTGATTCACTGATTCACATGCTCTGTGCTGCTGTCACTTACTGAGCTTATATACAGTACAAATAGAATACAAATGTCACAGTATAAAGCTGATAAGTAATTATATATGGATAATTACATCATGGCAGCACCGAAACTATCATAATTTAATAATCACCCTGTAGCAACAGCTTATATTAAAGGTCATCCTCATTTTCTGCTTGATAATTTGTTACAACCCCTAAGCTTAGCTTCTAACAGCTGCTCAGAGCCCATTGAGCATGTGAGTGTCACAGACACTTTCCTAGATGGTGACCCCCTGTGACAAGTTAAATGAAGTCATTGTTGCTATTGAGAAGCTGAAACTTTAGGCTGGCGCAATACGTTTAGTATATAACACTTGACATTTTTAGCCCTATTCATTTTCAGAGGTTAACTGTCATTTAAAGGGTTTACTTCCCCTGAAACCAAAAGGCATTTTGGCTAGCTTAAAGCAGACTTGACACATTGATAATTTATCATGAAAAAAAACATACAGTAATGTATGTTGTAACATTGTAAAAATTGAGTTATTGAAACCAACAATCATAGCATCTTTATTTTTAAATGACAGGAAATCAATTTTCTTTTTACTTTCTTAAATAATAATAATTAATTATCTGAATATTGGGTACTGGTGAAATCCTAATAAATATTTAGTATTTTGTTCTGTAAGTATTTCTCTGCTGACCACTCAATGACCTTGTTTAAATGTGCCTAATAAATGCTAAAATTGATTGTTAGACGGATGTATTCAAAAGGAGAGCCCTTCATAACTCTGGTTTCTCAAAAAGTCTGCAGTTGATTAAAATCAACGTTTTTAAAATTAAATGCACAAGTGACTTTCGGAATATTTAAGGCAGCTTTCTATAACATATAGTGCCATCAACATGACAACTGTTAAGGGCTTAACAACAATTTATATCCCCAATTGCATTCAGTCGAGTTTTTTATATTTTATTTATATATTTTTTCATAAATGAGCAAACATTTGAATTATTCAAGTTACCTTTGATAAATAACCCCCGAAACCCAGCCAAGTTCCATTCATTCCTAATGGATTTTGAAGTGTATTGATTAAATAGTGAACTTTAACTTTCACCCATTGTTAAATATGCTTCTAAATATCCCATAGGAATGAATAGGAAGTGTGTGAGTTTTTATGTATTAAGCATGATAATGCAGTCCCACAGAACTACCGCTAAATACTTCTGTTAGCTCCAAGGTTGCTTAGCTTCAATGGCCTTAACTTGTGCATGATTTTTTAGAAGAGAGGGATGGACACAAGTGCACAACTAGATGGACATTCAAGGAGTTTGTATGGAATCAGTTACCTTCAATGAATGGCGTAAATGCACTATACTTTTTCATCCATTTTAGCATGATTGCACTTGCATTTGCATTCATAAATGTCCCTTTGCAGCTAGCGCGACCCAGACTTGGAAAAAAACTTGTATTAAATACCAAATTGTTATGGTCCCGCTTCATTTGAACTGAAACATTTACAAAAATATAATTATTGATGGTTCCTCATATCCACTAAAGGCAGTTATTTTGTATTAACTGCATCCTTCCATATATCTCTGTTTCACTAGTACTATTAACAGTAAAGGGCAGATTTATCAAGGGTCAAACAAAATTCGAAGTAAAAACAATCAAATTTTGAGTAATTTTTTGTACCTCGACTGGGGAATAGTTCAGATTCGATTCGAATTTTCAAAGAAATTAAAAAATTAGAATCTTGAAATCTAGCATGTACTGTTGCTTTAAAAATTTGATGTTTTAGCCTGTGGGGGTCCTATGGGGGACCTCCTAGAACCTATTTGGAGTCAATTGGTGGACTTTAAAAAAAAAAAAAACTTTGAATTGAATTCGATCGAATATGATGTCACTTTGATTCAAACAATTTGAATTCGACTGATCCGAATTCAAACGAAAATGGCCTATATTTAAAAAAAAAGAAAAGAAAAAACTTTCCATATTTAAAGGGATTTTGTGTTTTTTTATCATTGCCCGTTCTAGGTTTTGTCCTGGTGCTTGTGCCTTGTGCTTGTTAGCTTCTGATCTGTTTCCGTTGTTTGACCCTGTCTGGCTTTTGTCTATTCTGACCTCCATATCCTGACCTTTGCCTGAAATTCGACTTTTTTCTTGCTTAACTCTTCGATTATCTACCTGGTTTGAACTCTGCCTGCCTGACTACGTTTGCTCTCCGCCTGCCCCGACCTGGCCTGATCTGACTCTGATTCTGTTTCACACCTTGTACCTCGACCTTCTGCCCAAAGACTTTAGCTTACGTTCGTGCCCGTTCGATTGTCCAGAACCTTTGCTTTGCACCTCTCTTCTTAAGACCTGCTGGCATCCAATTAGCTGAGGGTTCCTCCCGAGGTGAAAGGCGGCTGTTATAGGCAGAAGCAAGAGCAAGAGACTAGAACAGGTTGCTTAGCTTGGGTTCTGGATTAGGGTGCCGATCGTTACATTCTGTTAGTGGTCCTACATTGTTTAGTTTTATTTGTATTGATCAATTTATGTGACTAAGCACAATAATCAATTAATTTAACTCAACTAGAGAAACTATATGAGTGTCTGCATAAAATTGGTATTGTCTACTGCTGTTTGTTTTTCTCTTATGACATACAGTTCTCTTGCAAATGTGTAAAAGAGAGAAAACAAAACAAGTCAAAGTGCATGGGTTTGAAAATGTCACATCACAATATATCACCCCTAACAGAATGAAAATACTAAAACTGCTTAAAACATCTGTGTATATTGCCTGGATTTTACTGTGCATAACGGATCTTTTATTGTTTGTGAAGCATTTTTATAGGTGGAAGTTCATTCTTGCGATATGCAAACTAGCCACTATATGCCATAACCTTTGTTTCCATATAAATGCCACATCACCGGGGAACAAGGGATAATTAAACCTGTACCAGTCATCTTTATATACGACTCAGAAACAATTGCTAAATGCTAAACTTAAACTTATACTTAAAACTTAAAAGTATATATAAAATATATAAATGTACTTGATAGCAGAAACAGATCATGACAGAAACAGAGGAAAGTGAAAACTTTTTTTAAGGTTAGCAAAAATGTAATGATATAGTATGATTTCAAATTATCAAGACATTTCTAAAAAGGTAAAAACTTTGTAAAATGCCCTACGTTCATATAATCTGCAAGGCGCACCTTGCAAATAGCATATTGGAAAAGTACAAAATACATAACAAATTGTGCCTTTTGCCTGCTTTTAGCCAGCCAAAATACCCTTTGTTTTTAGATTAAAGAAAAAACCCTGGTTGCAGAGTTTAATTTCCCCTGAAATATAAGAACATTTTGGTTGGATAAAACTAGACTTGACAGACCAAAGAACTCCTTTATTATGAAAAAAAGTACTGAAAAATAATTGTAACAAAATCTTATCTTTATTTTCTTAAATGGCAGGAAATAGATTTTCCATTTACTTTCATAAAACAATAATAGTCAATTACCTGAATGCAGGATACAGACGGAATATTGGCATTATTTTAACAAACTATTACTATTAAATATTTATTTTTTCTTTGCTGGCTACTCCCTGCTTAAATGTTCACTTAAACGCATCTATTAAATGCTAATATTGATGGCCAGAAGTATGTGTTCAAAAGGAGAAAGCTCTTGTTTTCTCTAAAAAGCCTGCAGTTGAATCGGACCATCATGCTCTTAAAACCAAATGAACAAGAGATTTAATTCTAGAACATTCAAGGCAGCTTTCTATAACATACAGTGCCATCAACATGAACACATATTTAAACTTCTATAGCTTTAACTGCATGCCTAGCAAAGAAACATTTACAAAATTCTAAGAATGAGTGAAACATTCTGTTACAAGTGGGCATATTTATCAGAAGGTGAACACAGAGCACTCCACATCTACCTGTGAATTTTTATGGCATATTATTGCTATTGGGGCGATTTAGCCTAATGCATCACAACAACGTAAATGTGTGTACAATATTATAACAAGCTAAACCCCTATAGCAATATACATCACTAAAGGTGATCGGGATCGAGATTGGGAGTGTCCATGCATACATATATATTATTGCTCCCCCAAATAATGGACTAATCTCCCAGTCTCAATGCCGTGTCCTAATTATACATAAGTATACACTTAGTGGTAAAGTAAAGGCAATTTTTTATTTAGGTTGAACATCCAACCCCAAAATTAAAATTAAATCAAACAAAAGAAATATAAGGAAAAATATAAAGAAAAAATAAACCAAATGTTAAAAACATGGACGGCACCGCATGATGGAAGGGGATCACCCTTATAGTGGATACATAACCACCCTGCCGATTATGGTGGAATCGGAGGTGAAGCGTGTATCTCCAGGATTTAATATAAATGTGTGTACAAGTTACATATTTGCATATTTTCTGAGCTTTGACTATTTACCTTTACTCACTAGCATTACTTTGGGAGGTGACAAAAAAAAAACTAATCCTCCAAAAAAATAATCTACCATTGAATTAGTATTTATGGAATAGTCCTGCCATATCAATGATTTCACATAATTATCTTTTTTTATTGAGCATAGATACAGTATAGTTTCCTATTCACATACACTTTTCCTTGTTTTTTTTTTTTTCTTTTTAGATGAATGCCTACCTATGCAGAGGAGAGGGCTTACAATATTTTACAATCATACTGTATATTCAAAGAATACTTGTACAATGTATCATAATATAATTTTACATTAAATCAAAAGTACAAAATCTTCCATCGGTTTACAAAAAAAAAAATTAAACTTTTAACATATAAACTCGTATGTCTACCTCCGTATTATTACTCATATCTTTATTAAGTAACCTCTCCTAGGGTTATAAAATATCTTTATTTAGGGGTACCAAGGCTTACTCTTCATGACTCTTTTTATGTATAGCAAGATTAGATAATCGATTTAGCCTATTCATTCAGCATTTAGGTATATGAAATCCATGGAGACCATATTTGAACATAAGTATTATAAGTATCCGAGGCTATACTCAATAATCTTTGATTTACCATGATCCAGTTCATTTTAAGATGAAACATAATGATAGGAATAGAGTGCTTTTTCACATAGTTATCTTTTAACAAAAATGGGTAGATATATTGGCTGCAAAGTGTATCACATCAAAAGAAACAAGCTTCCATGTCTTGCCCCAGGTGTAAAGGATGCAAAATGAATTCAAACTGTAGGCAATGTAGATGCGTTAGGTGGAAAATGTTCATCATACAGGTTAAAAAAAGTGTAATGTGAGAGTCAATACCCAATAATACATTGGAACACAAGGTAAATTGTGTTTAAATGACACTAACATCATTTTATAGCAGATGATAGAGGTCTAAACTATAGCCCTTAGTTTTCTGTGCAATAAATCACCAGATGGAGATGGAATTATGTTGTAGCCTGGCAGTTTCAGCAATCTTACAGCTAAAGTATGAAGAAATGGCAATATTAAGTTAGATTTCGAATCACTGATGTTTTCCACTGAAGAGTCAATTTATTTCTGTACCTTCCATCTATGGGTCACCGGTTGCTAAGCAGCACACAATAATTTTCCAGTAAAAAGTAAAATGCACAAATAAATAATGATTAAAAGAAGTTTATTTTACCAGCAACTTGCTTGCAAGCAAGCATCTGCATCTACAAAGATGAATTATACCTCAGTAAGTAGAAATGTCTATATTGGACACAGTCAAAGAAATAAATCTTATTTACCAGAATAAATGTATGCATAGTGGGAGCAATGTAAGAGGGGGAAAAGCTTGGAAGTGACTCACAGATACAATCACATGTTTCAAGTAATACACATCCATAAGATTATGCCTTTGCACTGTGTACATTTATTGTTTCCTGTTTATCAAGTTCCTTGATCATTTTATCAATTTTTATCAAATTTCTTGATAATTCCTTTATTGAAAAAAGGGAGAAAGAACACTGACCACAGTACAGGTACAGTATGAAACCTGTTTTCCAGAATGCTTGGGTCCAGGGTGTTTCTGGATAATGTAGCTTTCTGTAATTTGGATCTTCATACAACCTTAAATCTACTAGAACATTTTTTAAACATTAAATTAACCCAATAGACTGGTTTTGCCTCTAGTAAGGATTAATTATATCTAAGTTTGGATCAAGTGCAATGCGCTATATTATTATTGCTGAGAAAAAGGAAATAATCTTAAAACATTTGGGTTATTTGGATAAAATGGAGTCTATTGCAGATGACCTTTCAGTAATATGGAGCTTTCTGGATATTATAAGATGATTCTGTTCAAAGACTGTGTAGTACAGTTGTAATATGATTCCCACACCATCATTTTAAATAAGAAGAGAACATTTCGATATTGGTTGAAGAACACACATTATTCCCCTTGTATACTTTTATTTTTCTATGGGTCTTTCTGTCTGAAATATAATTAGAGGTGTAATTGCATGAGGCCATTTGTCTCATATAATCGTACTGAACACTGTGCAATACAGTATGTGGTGACATGTAATGGCTAAGGTGCTGTACCACTTAAAACCCTGTACTTAAACCTTGACCTGCCCTTGCAGCAGCACAGTTCAAAATAAATTGATAACAGTTGCCTAATATTTTCTGATTTACTACAAGGAGCTTAGTTTTTCTTCAGTTTCCATATTGTCTTATTGCTTCTACATATAACGGCTCAGAAACGTAACATATACTGTATATAATATACTACATATAACTGCACATAACATTGGCCTGTTTTTTATGAAATATGTCATAGGAGTGAGGGCTGCTTTGCCATACCCATATGTTACCTGCAAAATTAAAATAGCAGTAGAGCCTCTGCTCCCCAGTTAGGAATAAAAGAATGCAGCCAATTCCTAAGGTCTAAGGGTGTAAAGTGTAATGATCATTCCAGCTTTGTAAATTAATTATTGTTAAAGATTAACTATTTTATTATTGATCAGAACATTTATGTACAGATTGTAAGTATGAAAATGGCATCTATGATCTCAACTATGCATTCCTTCATTTGGGGGAATGGAAAAGCAACTCTGCATTCATATATTGCAATATGACTCTAATAGGTGGATGACTTTATACTATTTGGGGTCAGTGGACCAAATGATTTAATTGCTTGTAGCTGGCTTGAACAAAATGAAAATAATATAAGATTTACAGGAAGTGAGGGTCTCAGAATTACAAAATTATAAAGTAGGAGAGTAACTGAAGATGGATGTATACCGTAAAGAATCAGCGACCAATTCTATTGGCCAGTAGACATTATCCAGCCTTGTTAATTCATGCACTTCAGACTGGCCAATATCTGCATCTCCACAGAAAGTGTGAAAGACCATTTTAATCATCTATAGATGCAAATCATTTATGTAAAGTATATGGAAAAGAGATTGAATGCATTAATTGCTTACAATGCACATCTGTATCTATATTTTAGCAATTATGGTGCAAGATTATAACTTACATTGTGAGCTTAATTATACTTAGCAGTTAAACTGGACTGGCTTTTTTGAGTAATGTGAACTGGTAACTGGAGCACAGTGTGAAGGGAGATATATTTCCCCTAGGTTCATGTCTTACTCCCAGATGTACAGTGCAGAGTGGGTTAATTCCCCTAGAAAATCTCCCCTGGAGAATAATTAGCAGGCTAAATATGCTATCTGCTAGAGAAGTGAATCTCTGAGAGTAAGGTTGAGCTCCAGTCTGAGGGAAAGGCACGGGGAAGCTGCCTGTGTGAGCACAGAGAGAGAGATTTCTGAAACCACAAGGTTTGGAATTCTGTTTTTTGCCTTAAGGACAGGTTCTATGTTTTGGTGCGGTAGGCCTCCTCCTGGTTAGTTAGGAAACTGACCTGTGTTAGTTAGAAGCCCATTAAGTGGTAAGGATTTCATTTTGACCTGTTTATTTTGTTTTGTTTGCTGCAAGTGAAAAATAAACTGTCAAAAGAGACTGTACTCTCATGAGTTGTGATTGTGCCGTGCGCTATTTACCCCCCAGAAAACTGTTCCCAGCTACCTACAGCTCTTACAGTACATAATGACTTTTATGTGATTTTCAATACATTGATTTTTAAGGAAGCCCCGAGTGCACATTACAGGTACAGTCCTTTTGAGATGTCTGTCTCTTTTGTGCCATGGCTTAAAAAGCTAATTTTCTATTGTTACTAACTTAGTTGCTGTTTTTTAGTCTGAATGATTCTTACAACCCTTTTATAGAATTTTCTTCCTCTTTGCTTTCTTTTATGTTGCAGTTACGCCATATAGGCCATGACATTCTACTTTTTTGAATTTTTTCCCCAAGGGAATCCTAAAAAGAACTATAATAATTTAATATATTTGAAATGTTATTTATTTTGTGCTTCATATTTTGTTTAAAGGGGAACTATCGTGAAAATGAAAATGTAATATAAGCTTCAGCAAACTGAAATAAGAAGCTTTCTAAATATAAATGTACCATTTCTGAAATAATCAAGTTTATCTTCACTATCCCTCTCTCAGCATCTGTTTCTCTTCATTCTCTTTTCATGCAGGACTTGGTTGTCAGATATTCTTTAACAGTTAGATCCAATATATCTTATAGGGGGCTCCTTTTGCCTAGAACATTTATTAGATTAAAATCACCAGACATCATTTCTTTCTACATGCAGGATTTGTGCAAAATCACAGTTATTTTGTTAGACTTTGTTTGTACTGGAATCAGTTGTCTGAGTTAGCTATAAGTCATCTGCTAGGAAAGGAAGCCCCCTGTAAGATATATTGGATTTAACTGTCAATGGATATCTGACACCCAACTCCTGCATGAAGACAGAATGAGGAGAAACAGATTATAAAAGAGATTATTTCAGAAACAATGCAGACTATTTGATTCTATTTACAAAGTTTTTTTTATTTCTGTATGATGCTTATATTCAATTTTAATTTTCACTATAGTTACCCTTTAAAATCTTTGTGTTGATTCAGCTTTTCTAAAAATAACATCTTTGCTGACTTTTGTTATATATGCCAAGCAAAACAACATTATCTGCCATTACTTGGATCTAACAGAAAACCATTTCAGGTAAGACACTTTACTGCCTCACAGAAGGAATTCTCACAAACTTCATAAGGGCCTGGGCCCCATTCAAAAATCTTAGTTGGGGCCTGAAATGCAACAGCCAGTTCATCACCCATGCATCAGAAGGCCAGTTTAGTCAGCAGAAGGTTCTAGAGAAATGGACTACCATACAGCAGATCATAAGGTCCAGGTCCTTTGTCCCCAGGCCCCTTTGCGTACACAGGATTTGCTGCATGGGATTTTTAAAGCACAGCCAAGGCAGTATACTGATGAGATTCCCAACCACAGACAAGTATTAACCTTACTGGGTGAGCTTCAGGGTATTCCATGTACAGTACCTTACTTTGCTGTGCAGACAGTTTTGTTACATTTTGGGTGACTCAATTTTGCCATCAACATATTGATGACATTGGTAATGTCCTGTAGAATGAAGAATAGAATAAAATCTTGGTCTACAAATTTAGGCTTTTGTAAAACTGCTCCCAGTGCACTATACACTGTCGGTCAGGTGTGTTCTCCAACCTCCACTAGCGCTGACTGAAAGTTGTGCTCCAGGTCCCCCAGGCTGCAGGAAATCCTTGGCAACGTTGTTGCTTCACAGCGCATGTATCCTGACACACACAGTGACATCATGACCTGTACAGTAGTGTATTTTGAAGCTGTAGGGGGCATTTTATTTTGCCCTTCTTCCTCTGGGTCACTTCATCCTGAATTTTTGGTGCCTAAACTACCTATTTAAATTCCTTCTGTCATTCCCTCTTTGCCCCTCAAGCCATTCTGTGTGTTTTGATCCTGGTTATTGACTTTGGCCTGTCCCTTAAAGGGAAAAACTATATCCCCAAAATGAATACTTGAGCAACAGTTTATATCAAATTAAGTGGCATATTAAAGAATCTTACCAAACTGGAATATATATTTAAGTAAATATTGCCCTTTTACATCTCTTGCCTTGAACCACCATTTCATGATGGTATGTGCGCTGCCTCAGAGATCATCTGACCAAAATGATTTCAACTTTAACAGTAACCGGAAGAAGTGTGAAGCAAAAGACACAACTCTGTCTGTTAATTGGCTGATGTGACCTAACTTTATAGTTTATTTGGTATGTTTGTGTGCACCGTTGGATCCTAGGATCCCAGGAGGCTGTCCTTTTTTTTAAAAATGGCAATTTTCTATTTATGATTACCCAATGGCACATGCTATTAAAAAAGTATATTATTATGAAAATGGCTTATTTACATGAAGCAAGGTTTTACATATGAATTGTTTTATGCAATATCTTTTTATAGAGACCTACATTGTTCAGGGTATAGTTTTCCTAACATTAACAAATCTCTCTGCCTGACTTGACCTCTGCATGTTTTTGATTCCTCTTTGCCTGATCCTTGTCTGTACTTTGCCTGGGAGCTCTGAACTACGGCAGAAATTTCTGGGGCATGGTGAAAACCAGGACTAGCTGGGCTCTTCTGCCTTACAGAAAGAGTCAGATCTGTGCCTGTATGTTGCCTGTATGTTGCAATATTACAGTTGCTACAGATGCAGCCACTTGAATGTGTGTTAAATGCATCATGACTCAGGCTTAATTAAAGAAACTGTGTTATCTAAAGTTATCTTAACTCATTTAATGCATTTAACCTTTTCATTAGCATACCAAAGCACCATTGTTCACCATAATTAGATGGGATGCTGTGACGCAATTTTCTGTGTTAAATGAGATGTGTGAAGTCTGGGTTTAGTTATTCTGTGTCAAACACACAATCCAAAGTGGCTTCATCTGTATATGATTCACTTGAGATCAATAATCAATGGAATTTCTGAGCAAAAATAGTCTATATATAGTAGTCTATATATAGTCTATAATAGTAATAGCAAATGTTCCATGAAAACTCTGCTTTTTATTCTAATGAGCTATTTACGAATACATTAATTTTGAGATAAAATGATGTTGCTACCAGTGGTAATTAAAATATCAATTGAACTAGAGGTCATACAGTAAAATATATAATATTTTTAGAAGACTTCTTTCAAAGCTAGAGTGGCATTTTTTACATTTACATTACTTAAAAATGCATTAATCGTTTGTCTAATAGAATAAAAAAACCTATAGTTTACTTTAGATTTCCTTTTGATCAAAGTATTCTATTTTTAATAATCACATGAGCTAAATATA
This sequence comes from Xenopus borealis, assembly GCA_024363595.1. NCBI lineage: Eukaryota > Metazoa > Chordata > Amphibia > Anura > Pipidae > Xenopus > Xenopus borealis. Next base: position 59,150,813 of record CM044441.1, on the reverse strand, counting down.
CATTTAATATAAATAATGAAACACTATTTTTTTCCATGTTTTTGCAGTGTAGAAGTCATATTAATATCCACTGGCAATGTAAAAATCCTTTTGTACATCCTGGCATCATTGTTGAGGATGATTAAAATGTCAATTAAGAGTTGGCTGACATTTATAACAGAACAAAGTTTAAGATTAAAGGAAAAGGTCACAAGAAATATTTTGCTGTAGTTTTTTCCACTGCAGAACACACCATTATCTGCCAATCTGCAATATGTAAACTTGAGGGCTGTTTAACTCGAATTCATCTAATTTTTTTTCTAAAAACAAAGCCGACCTAACCCTCTTTCATGATTTTAACTTTTTTATCAACAATTTTCTTGACAAAATTGGAGTGACAAAACATCAAAACAAAATCGAGCTGCAATTCGTATTGTACGACTGACGGATTATCGGATGAAAACCCTGAATTTCTCAGATTATCCATTGCAGGTATCAATGTCAAGAAACAACTTCAGGGGTTTAAGATATTGACTTCTACATGACCTCAACAGTTTGGAGATATTTGGATTTTTAGCAGCTTTGGAGTATGATAAATTTTTAATAGATTTTTTTTTTAATAAATGGGCTGGTGATATATTCATCTTTTCATCAGCAGATATATTTGCAACCATGCAGCATGGCATGAAATACAATACACATTTTTAGCACCACATAGTTGAAGACACAATACACACATTCAAAAATGCTGTATATATAGTGCAAAAAGAGTACAACGTGTATACAACATACCTGCCAACATTTGAAAATCAGAAAGAGGGACAACAAGTTCTGCTGCGCCTTGACATTTTTTGACCATGCTTCTTTTGTGGCCACACCCTCTAAATACCATGTCCATTTTACAAAATTTGGCAGGTTATTGAAAGTTTGAATTAGCATTTTTGCTAATGAAGGTGAATTCCCCTTAAGCTGATCATTCCTCCCAAGAGACTATTGTATCTCTGCTTATCTCAAATAGTGACAAATGCTTAGTGCAGGAGATCAGAGAAACTCTGGACATTTCAGTAACAGTCCAGGACTGCAGGTTGGACGGTCAAAATTGGGACTGTCCCTTTGAAAAACTGGACAGTTAGCAAGCATAATGCAGTGTTCATCTTCTAAAAAGCACAAACAGTTAATAGACCAATGTAATTAGTACATTTAGTACATTTATGATAAAGAAATATTGATAACTTCAAGGATGCATGATTATGTGAAATACCAAATGTTGGCAGCAGTGGTGACCTGGGAAAGCATACTAAAAATAAATACCAAGGCTACTATAGCTATCATTTATAAACCTTGAGTTTGCTTTCCTTTGCAGACCCTGATGTGCTCCAGGAGCCTTACAATACAAGATAAATCAATTATATTTGTTGTCTATGAAAAGTGTATAATGCACGTAGCCTTCATTTATGCACACAAAGTGTTATTGTACAAAGTGATATTTCTATGCTGGCTTGTATTTATCACAGATCACATGTTTGCAGCTTGGCTTGTGATTAATGAGTCTAGCATTTTTTTAGATGGCATCCTTACTCATGAATATGTTTTATTGCTTTGCTTGCTTTACTAATGTTCCTCATTTTATATGCTGATTTTACAAAGGAACATCAGCTTATTATTATTACTGGTATGGGAACCATTATCTGGAAATCTTTTATCCGGAAAGCTCCGAATTATGAGAAGGCGATCTCTCATAGACTCAATTTTAATAAGTAAAATTTGTAAAAATTATTTCCCTTTTTTCTGTAATAATAAGACAGCACCTTTTACTTTTTCCCAACTATCATATAATTAATCCTATTGGGTTTCATTTAAGGTTTAAATGATTTTTTTAGGAGTTTTCTGGATAACAGGTCCCATACCAATATTAACCCTAATGCATATAGCGCCAACACATTCTGTAGGGGTTTACAGAGATTATACATCATTCACATCAGTCCCGGCCCAGCTACGTTTACCTACCTGAATGTTTTGGATTGTGGAGACAACCAGATTACCTGTAGAAAACCGATGCAAAAATGCGGGAGAACATACCAACTCTTTGCAGATAGTGGCAGGAATCAAACCTAGGCAAGTTTGTTCATTTACCTAAAAATCAGGGGCGCTCTGCCAATGAGGCGAGTTGAGCCACGGCCCCCTGTTTACCAGGGGCATCAAAAATGCCACTCCTGGTAATTTTAAGAGCTGAATTTCCAGTTTTCGACCTGGAAATGAAGCTCTTCCAGTGCAGAGCTTGCAGTTGCACACACTACAGCAATGAGGACCCGTCCATTGCTGAAAAAGTCAGTGCCATAGGGTGGGGGAGGGGTGGCAAAATGAAGACCACCTCAGGCAGCAAAATGGGCAAGATCTCCCCTGCTTAAAATGTACCCTTATTATAATAAAACTTAAATTGCTGGAAAAGATAGGGCTCGAAGACCAGCTGACTATTGGGAAAGCAATCAAATTGCTTAGGAATCTTGAATAAACTCTGATTTATAGAAAATGGTGTTGGGGACTAAATGGGAGTTCCCCCATAGCTCTTGCTCTGCCTGTAGTTTAATAGCGTGACAGATGTATACTAGCAATCTTTGTACACTTAGTTGCCGATTTATTGAAACCCCTCGTGAATAAACGCTAAGTTTCAGGATAAAAAAAAAAACCTATTTAATCAAGGTATTTTTACCAGATCGAGTTTTCTTAAATAAACAAAAAGTTTGGCAGCTTTTAGAAAATATCTAAATATATCAACTTAAAAATGTCTAGCTATATCCCTGATTCCGATTCATAGTAAGTTAGGCTGAAAAAAGACTCGCGTCCATCAAGTTCAACTTTTTTTTTTTTTCAATTTTAACTGCCTAACTGCTAGTTGATCCAGAGGAAGGCAAAAAACCCCATCCTAAGCCTCTCCAATTTGCCTCAGAGGGGGGAAAAAATTCCTTTCTGACTCCAAAAAGGCAATCGGACTAGTCCCTGGATCAACTTGTATAATGAGCTATCTTCCATAACCCTGTATTCCCTCACTTGCTAAAAAGCCATCCAACCCCTTCTTAAAGCTATCTAATGTATCAGCCAGTACAACAGTTTCAGGGAGAGAATTCCACATCTGCACAGCTCTCACTGTAAAAAACCCCTTCCGAATATTTAGGCGGAACCTCTTTTCTTCTAAACGGAATGGGTGACCTCGTGTCATCTGGAAAGACCTACTTGTGAATAAAGCATTAGAGAGATTATTATATGATCCCCTTATATATTTCTACATAGTTATCATATCACCCCTTAAGCGCCTCTTCTCCAGCGTGAACATCCACAATTTGTCCAGTCTTTCCTCATAGCTAAGATTTTCAATACCTTTTACCAGCTTAGTTGCCCTTCTCTGTACCATCTCTAATACAATAATGTCCTATTTGAGTGAGGGAGACCAAAACTGTATGGCATATTCTAGATGTGGCCTTACAAGTGCTCTATAAAGTGGAAGAATGACCCCCTCCTCCCGTGACTCAATGCCCCTTTTAATACAGCTCAAGACCTTATTGGCCCTTGATGCTGCTGACTGGCATTGCTTGCTACAGCCAAGTTTATCATCTACAAGGACTCCAAGGTCCTTTTCCATAATGGATTTGCCTAGTGCAGTCCCATTAAGGGTATAAGTGGCTTGAATATTTTTACATCCCAGGTGCATGACTTTACATTTATCAATATTGAAACTCATTTGCCACTTAGCTGCCCAGATTGCCAGTTTGTCAAGATCCTGTTGCAAGGATGCCACCTCCTGGATGGAATTAATTGGGCTGGATAGTTTTGTGTCATCCGCAAACACGGATACATTACTTACAACACCCTCCCCTAAGTCATTAATGAACAAGTTAAATAAAAGTGGACCCAACACTGAGCCCTGAGGGACCCCACTAAGAACCTTACTCCAAGTAGAGAATGTACCATTAACAACCACCCTCTGTACCCGATCCTGTAGCCAGTTCCCTATCCATGTGCAAACGACTTCATTAAGCCGAACAGACCTTAGTTTAGAAAGCAGTCGTTTGTGGGGCACGGTATCAAACGCTTTGGCAAAATCCAAATATATCACATCTACTGCCCCCCCACTGTCCAGCATCTTACTTACCTCATCGTAAAAAGCAATCAAATTTGTCTGGCATGACCTATCCTTCATAAAGCCATGCTGATTGCTGCTCATAATGCCATTCCCTAGGACAAAATTTTTAATGTGATCCCTTAACAAGCCTTCAAATAATTTGCCCACCACAGATGTCAAACTTACTGGCCTATAATTGCCAGGCTGAGATCATAATCCCTTTTTAAATATTGGGATGACATCAGCTTTCCTCCAATCCATAGGCACCATACCAGATGAAAGTGAATCTGAGAAAATCAGAAATAGAACTAAGCTCTCTTAGAACCCATGGATGTATACCATCAGGCCCCGGCGCCTTGTTTACATTAATTTTTATTAAAGCTTTATGAATCATATCCTGAGTCAGCCACTGACTAGATTGAGCTGAGTCAGTGCATCTATGAAGCGAGCCTGGGAACTCAAACTCTATTGTATACACTGAAGAAAAAAACTGATTTAGCACATTTGCCTTTTCTGTAATGGTTATAACCATACTGGTACCATTATTTAATTGAGCAACACTCTCAACCTGCATCTTTTTACTATTGATATATTTAAAAAACTTTTTAGGGTTACTTTTCGCCTGCGCCGCAATTAATTTTTCATTTCCTTTCTTTGCCTTCCGGATTGCTGATTTACAACATTTATTACAGTGTTTACATTCATTAAATGCAGCTTCTGTCCCAACAGATTTGTAGTTTTTAAATGCCTTTTTCTTCTTTCCTATTATCTTCTTTAGGTATATCTGTATTAAGCCACATAGGCTGATTCTTAGAGCTTCTACATTTACTCCTTAAGGGAATAAATTGAGAACAGTAATGATTTAATATCATTTTAAATGACAACCATTTCTGTTCTGTGGTTTTAGCTGAAAACATAATGCCCCAATCAATACTCTGAAGGGCAGCCCTAAAGGCATTAAAATTAGCTTTTCCAAAATTCATGGTTTTTGTTGCCCCAGTATATATTTGTTTTTTGCACCAGACATTAAATGAAATAACATTATGGTCACTATTACCCAGGGGTTCAATGACTTGCACATTTGCTATAAGTTCTGGGTCATTTGAGATCACTAGATCCAGAATAGCATTTTTTCTGGTAGGCTCCTCAACGACCTGTGCCATAAAATTGTCATGCAACAAGTTTATGAACTTATTCCCATTAATTGATCTGGCAGTACTGTTGCTCCAGTAAATATCTGGGTAATTAAAATCCCCCATTATCAGTACTTTTCCCAAACTAGCAGCTTTTCCTATTTGTGTCAGGAGCTTAGCCTCCTCCTCCTCACTTACATTAGGGGGTCTATAGCATACCCCTACAATTCATTTGCTGGACTCTTTACAATTGGTGAAGAATTCTACCCATAAGACTTCTGCCCCTTCATTCTCTAGCATAACCTCCTCCTTTATATAAGCTTTTAAATCTTGCCTAACATACAGACATACCCCTCCTCCTTTTCTTATTATTATTTATTATCCACCTTTCTAATAATTGAATTCCTACTCACTTCATATAAACCTATTTTTCATAAAACCATGTTGACAAATTAATTGACCACAATTAATGTCCCCTCGTAGCTTTTTAGCTAGAGATTTAATCTAAATGCTTCTAGTTCTATGCTTCTATCCATGAATTTATTTCAGGTCCTATATATTATGTATACAACATATTCATCCTGCAAATTATCATTCTTGTGAATACAGATGGAAAGAATGCATGCAGTGGATAAGCTTATTTCAAGTCCTCATTTATGACTCCTTTTATTCTAGATTTTCGTGTGAGAACTGTTTTTTTTTTTGCTATTTGTTCTCCCATTGACCATGGCAAAGGGACTCCTTAACTAACTGTTGTGTTCTGCACCAGTTCATCTGTCCCACCACCTCTTCTTCCCACTGGTGGTAATGCTAGGGTACCCTCTGTGGGCTCTGTCAACAGGCACAGGGAATGATGAGCAAGAGTCATAACACTGAGCACCAGAAATGACTCAAATTCTAGTGGGTGATATAGCAATGTTTGAATTAGATTTTTGGCCAAATGTATGATATTTATAAAGTGCAAAAAAATTGAGAAAATATTAATTTAAATTGTATGACATACAAAGCTAACACATTTATTTAAAAGCCAGTGGGAGTTTTTCAAGTTATTTTTCCAGATTTTATTCAATCAATTTTTTATATTCTGATTTTTTATAAAGTAGCAAACATTAGAATATTTTTAACAATTAGGGGTGGACTTATAAAAATGGGAGATCACCCATTTTTTATTAATTCTTATGGCATTTTTAGAAGTGTATTTATCAATGGGTGCTTAGAGTTAACCATTCAATAAATACATGTCTTAAAATCCCATAGAAATGAATTGAAAGTGGGTGAGTTTTTTTCTTTGGTGGCCTCTGATCTTACAATTTGATAAATCAGCCCCTTAGAGGTTTAAGTTCTGACATTACACAAATTTGAATTAAAAAAAAATAAGCACTCCAGTCTGACAAACTTTGAATGCAATTGTGTTCAATTGATCACAACATGCATATGTTAGCTTTGATGCACATAATGCATTTGCCATGAACAAAATGCTGTGCTTGACCAAAGTGGAAATTGTAGGAAAAATTGCTGCATTGTATCTGAAATTACACGTTACACATTGCAATTGAGCTCATAAATGAGACTTGTGCAACCTCCTACAGCAAAATACTTCCACAAAAGGACACTTTCTTTGCTGTGCAATGATTCCCATATTGAGACAGATTTACCATGAAATGCAGAAATGTGTCTCAATAAAGGAAACATTGCCCAGCAAAGAAATGTTGCTATGTTATTTTGTAGAAGTATATTGCTATACGGTGATGTGGCCAAGTGTCTAGGATTAGCACCACAGTGAAAACCAGCACCAGAGAAGTGTGAGTAGTGCTACCTTCCTAACTATATTTGGGCAATGTCTTGCCATGCTGCCATGAAGTTAATCTTCTTTCAAGTCTTCAAGGGTCTGCAGCTGGTCATGGATATTGTCAAACACACAAACGCATATATATAATTTCCTTATTATTATATTCTGTTTTGTAAAGAAATTAGATGAGTGAAATAAAAATTCACAACAGGTAAGAAAGATTCATACAGCAGTAAAACAGTAAAAAAATGGATTGTAACAGCATGCATGGACAATTAAGAAGTTGAGGCAAATTAGTCAGTTAGAAAGTGTTTAAATCTGAAAACATTATGCAAATGTATGGGTTTGAAAATACAGTGAAATATTACACAGTAACATCAGCTAGTTAGTTATCTATCAGAGGGAATTCAGGAAAGATTTTTGATTCACTTCATACTGAAAAATGTTTCAGATAACAGGGTAAGGATCCAAAGATATCACAACTGATACTGAGTTAAATGAATACAAAAAACTGAACTGTATGTACTTTGAAACATTTAAACTTTTTTGAGAATAAGGCTGCCTATTCAAAATTGTTCTTCCAATAAAATATATAATAATAATAATAATAATAATAATAATAATTATTATTATTGTAGCTATAGATATGAACACCATTTTGCCAAATTCTACAACTTCCCACACAAAATTGGTTTACCACTGGTACCAGCTCTGGAGTGATTAAATGGATTTCTGGCAAAAACAGAAATGCATAAAAATACCTTTTTAAAATAAGAAAATTACCAATAATTGTTTAATGTGAAAAAAATTAACTCTGAGCAGCAGATTTATCAAATTGTGAATTTAGATCTCAACAAGGTAAAATGCTTTCGTTCTCTATTCATTTCTATGGGATTTTTAGAGCTGTATTTATCCAATTGGGAACTCTTACTTTCACCACTTGATATACTGTATGCTCCTTTAAACATTCCATAGATGCTAATTTCAATCTTTGATGCATCTGTTCCCATGCATATTCTTTTGTCAAGTCTTGTGCCCTAAGATTAAATTTGTCACTAAAATTGCACATTTGTTTCAAAATATTCTCCAGTATCATCATAAGGGAGGGTCACCTTTTTGAAGTAAGATAAATGGTACTATTGATACAATAATTCACATCCTGTTAACATGTTTTCTGTAAATCAAAGAACATTTTTTTCAGGATCTGTTATTTGTACTGTATTTTTATGGTCCCTCTGGACTGGTCTAGCATTCTGTTGTATTCACCATCCCCCACGCTAGCAGAAAATGGTTTTACCTGCTATTCAACTAAGGGCTCATCCAGACGAGAAGATTCGGGGAGATTAGTCGCCTGACGACAAAACGCCACGTCTTTGAGGCGACTAATCTTTGCAAATGGCTTGCACGTAGCACGCACCCGTTAGAAGTAAAGTCGCCTGCGCCTATTCACACGCAGCAACGCGACTTTGAAAATCGCGTCACCGCGTATGAATAGGCGCAAGCGACTTTACTTCTAGCGGGTGCGTGCTACGAGCAAGCCATTCGAGGAGATTAGTCGCCTCAAAGACGTGGTGTTTTGTCGCCAGGCGACTAATCTCCACGAATCTTCTCGTCTGGATGAGCCCTAAAGGTTATTTGGGCTACAAAGGTCCATAATCATGAATTTAGCATCTGTTAATCAAATACCACTTGGTATTTACCATGTACTGATAGTAATTAACCTTGCTTATGATATCACCTTTTTTTGCAATCTGTATAACTTAAAGATGTTACAAAGTATTTAGATAGTACAACATTAAAGACATAAGGAAATCTGGATGAAAAAAGGAAGGGAATATAGAAAAGTGAATTGCATTCATCAAGTCCTCAGGTTTGAACTAGTGTATGATATGTCAAATTAATTTGTTTACTTTTGCTTCATGTATTACTCAAATGCTTCCCAAATTCTGAATTGAATAATTATCCATGTGTTTGTGCAAAGACTTTCGTGCCACCCTTGAAAAGCCTTATCGCATGCCGAGTGCCCCAAGCCCACCACTGCATTAGAAAAGCATGGAAAATTCTACTTTCCAACTTGCAATATGTTTCAGGGTTATTCAAAGCAACCAGACCAAGAAGGACTTTCATTATTGCAAATAATTGCCTTGGAAATGCAAAGTTTGTCAGCATGTTTCAATGCAAACAATGCACATTGGACTTTAGGCTACTGGTTTGATGGACACACAGGGCCAGATTTACTAAATTCACGTGAATAATTTGAAGTTCGATCGAATTTAAAATAAATTTGAATCTTCGAATATGCAAATTAGACAAATTCAACCATTGAATATTCAAATTCGAATATTCTAATAAAATTTTATTCAAATATTAGACTATTCGATGGCCGAATAACTTCCCCTTTAAATTTTTATTCGACCACCTACTTCGCCAGAACCAAGCTACCGAATTGGGAATCATTAGTTGAATAATTGAATAAAAAAAATTTGATTGATTAAATTTTTTTTTACATTTTTTTATTCGATCGGTCGAATTGCAGTAAAATCCTTTGAATTCAATAGTCTAATTTGAAGGATTTTACTTCCCTTTTATTCATATGGTCGAATTTCTAATTTTTTTTTATTCGAAATTCGACCAATTATAAATCTGCCCCTCACTGTAAAAGACAGTAGTAAAGAAATATTGTATTATTTGTTGCTTCGTGTCTTCATGACTGAGAAGCAGTTAAATGTTCATGTCATAGAGCATTTTAAAAGAAAATCATTTTTCCAAAAAACAGTTGAGAATGTGTACAGCACACTTCAGCTTGTCTGTGGATTTTAATAGAAGATGATATAATTGGGGTATTCAAAGTTTAACAGTGTACAGCGTTCTAGTCTTTTGGCCACAAGGGACAAGGGATAGCCACTGGACTGTAACATAAAACAATGTGATGACATTCTTCTGTGCTGTGCTCATAACATGCTCTTATTCATGACACTATTCTGTTTTCAACATTAACTTTTATTTGTACTGGAAGCATAATACAACAAAAATGGAGAATTTCTAAATTTACATTCATTTAATTTAAAAAGTAGGTACATTCATTTTCTACAGATATTATTCTTAAAAAGTGATGAAAACCTTTGGAGTCTAACGAAATTTTTTAGCTGCAACTTATTCTTCAGCTAATTTTTAGCACAGAAAAGATTGAAGTCTTTGGGCATTTTTTGCTAAAATTTTTTTGGTGCAAAATAAATTAGGGTCTATAGAGGAGACCTTTACTAAGGTTTGAATTGATTGTAAGTGAAAATTCTAATTCATTTTGGACTTATTCGACTATCAAATCTTTGAATTGGTGAAATGCGAAAATTCAAATTTAATTGTCGAAGTACTGGCCCTTTAAATTTTTTTTTATATAATTCGGCAGATAAAACCTACCGAATTACTAAATATCCCTATGGGAAGCTCTCATAGCATTTTTCCAAGATTTTTTGAATGCTTAAAATCGATCAATTCGAAAGATTTTATCGATCAATCTAATTTTTCATATTCGATCGTTCAAAAAAATCGAATTGCGTTAAAACCCTTCAAATTCGAAATTTGAATTCAAGGGGTTTTAATTCGACCCTTAGTAAATCTGCCCCTTAAAGTTCAATAAATAATCCTATTGACAAAATATCCTCTTAGTTCTAGATTTCCTCATAATTGTTTATATAAATCTTTAATTTTATCTAATAAATCTAAGTTATTTTATAAAACAAATGTTATCCTAATGGAAATTCTGGTGTCTACCTTGCAATCTTACAATAAAATCTTGTATTGTAATTGTTTTATCCCCTTCTTCAACATTATTTCAAACATTTATATTATTCTATAGTGGTTAGCAAATTTGAAAATTAAATCATCAGAAATCTTCAGGATTCAGGGGAGGTCAGCTCCCATAGACTCCATTTTAATAATCCCTTTTTCTCTGTAATAATAAAACAGTACCTTGTACTCGATCCAAACTAAGATATAATTACTGGGGGCAAAACAATCCACAAAAACACAACGGGTGTACAAATATTTCAAGGTGTCTTGCAAACTCCTAAGATCTGGAGTGAAATTTTAATGAAGGTTTGTTATACTTGTTTGTGATTCGTGAAAACTCACATGCACTTGTGGATTAATTGAAGTTGATATTTATACAATTAAAGGCAAACTATACCCCCAAAATGCTACTTGTTTTAAAGAATCTTACCAAACTGGTATATATATATATATATATATATATATATATTGAAGTAAATATTGCCCTTTTACAGTACATCTCTTGCCTTGAGTCACCATTTTGTGATGGTCTGTGTGCTGCCTCAGAGATCACCTGACCAGAAATATTTCAACTCGAACTGTAACAGGAAGAAGTGTGGAAGCAAAAGACAGAACTCTGTTAATTGGCTCATGTAACCTAACTTTATAGTTTAAGTATGTTTGTGTGCACCATTGAATCCTAGGATCCCAGGAGGTTGTCCTTATTTTTTAAAATGGCTATTCTCTATTAGTGATGGGCGAATCTCCCGAAATTCGCTTCGCCGAATTGGCGAAAAATTTGCGAAACGAAATCGCGTCGCGTCAAAAAAACGTCGCGCGACTCGTTTTTCCGGCGAATTTTCGACAAGCGAAATTTCGCTGGTGATTCGCGAATTTATTCGCCAGCGGCGAATCGCGGGAATTCGCTGCGAATTCGGCCCTGGCGAATAAATTCGCCCATCACTATTCTCTATTTATGATTACCCAATGGCACATGCTACTAAAAAGTATATTACTATGTAAATGGTTTATTTACATGAAGCAGGGTTTTACATATGATTTGTTTTATGCAATTTTTTTTATCTTTTTATAGAGAACTACATTGTCTAGGGGGTATAGTTTTCCCTGCCTACTTTTCCCTGTTACTAATTGTTCCTGAAGTGTGGCTGAATACTTGAAACATGCAGACTTACAGATTATCACTTCTCTCCTTTTTGTTATGTTTCTAGTATATTTTTTATGGAATGTAGTTTGATTTGGAGACTTGACCAGCATACAGTATACAGCACACACAAACCTTTCCTACAATCTGTTTATTAGAACTATTTTGTAAATTGTTTTGAAATAGTATGTGACTTTAGTACTTGCAGTCAAACTTCATAGGGGTATTTTAAATATTAACTGTTTTATTTAGAACTTATTATTAAATGCCTTCAGGTATTTCCTGGTTTGTGTTTGGTTTAAGGCCACATCCAGATTTCTCTAAAGTGATATTAATAAGCAGTCCAATTGGACAAACTTTACAGGAATTTCTATTACTGGGCTACATTCAATCCAGCGAGAAAAAGGTTTATCAGGTGAAAACTCATGGATGAGACTGAATTAGAGATGCAATTAAATTCAGAAAAAATCTCACTGTTTATCATGTGAAACCACCTTTGAAGTCTGTGGGGGGAAAAAATGGAAATGAACTCGGAGAAAAGTTTTTTCCCTCAAATTGAATCTCGCCCATGAGTTTACACGTGATAAAAATGTTTTCTCATTGAACTGAAGAGTTAACTGTAGAATTAAAAAGCTGCTTTCAAAAATGGTATGCTTTTGTAAAAAATGTACAGTGCAGCTGTGTTTAAAATATTTGCTTTTGTTTGAAGTATACACTGCAAGGTAGTGAGAAGGATACCTCTTTCTTACTAAGTAAGGTCAGTTTGACATATTCATTATTAATGAATAGCTAATGAATATATGACACATATGCAGCGCAAAATTCAGCTCATTTATTCTTGTCCTTCTTTAGATGTCAGTTAAATGCTTCAGTAGACGGTAACATAAGGTTATTTGATTGTGTAAGAAGCTTCTAAAAACTTTAGAAAGGCTGCATTGATTGCTTTTAATTTAAATGCAATAAGTTTGCAATGACTGCACCCCAGCAACTTGCATATATTGACTTTTCAAATGATCTAGTAATCTTACCATAACATCCATTAATAAAAGGATTTTGTGTGTATGTATATGTAAACAAAAAGAAAACAGCCAGTGGATTTGGCACAAGAGAAGCATATGTATTGCTACTGTTTTATTGGCAGAAAGTAAGAAAAATTATTTGATTTTAAGATTGAGTAGTACAGGAATGGGACCCATTATCCATTCTCCGACTTAAAGGGGGGCCATCTGCCATAGAGTCCATTTTAATCAGATAATTCACAATTTTAAAAATGATTTTACTTTTTATATAATAATAAAAAACACTTTGTACTTGATTCCAACTAAGACATAATTATTATGCAATATATCCTTATTGGAGGCAAAAAAATCCTTTTGGGTTTATTTAAAGTTGGTATTTTAGTAAACGTATGTTATGGAGATCCAAATTACTTGCAGAACCCTTGTCTGAAAAATCCCAGGCCCAGAGTATTCTCGATAACAGGCCCTATACATGTACTATAAGCCTGTATGTATAGCTAATGAACAGTATATGATGAAGGCTATCAAGAGAAGTCTTCTATTTTGGTGCAGTTGTTTAAGTACAGTTTTTCTCCAAATTTCCAGTGTAGTTGTAGCTGTGTAGGGGAGATGCAGCTGATTCAGTTGCATTTGAATAATCAAAACAAGCAATTAACATCAATAAGAACACTTGCACATGTTGCCGAGCAGGAGCTAGATGAACTAGTGCTAAGCTTCACTATAGGAAAGTGCAAGAAGTATCTTTGGACACAAGTACTTATAGTGAATGGGTCAATGCATATATGTTCATTATTTCCTGATCAAAACCGTTTTTGCAGTTGTATATATCTGCAGACCCCATACAATAAAATTCTCTGGGCCCCCCACATGTAAAAAAAAAAATGATGGCCATCCCCCACATGAGAAAAAAAAAGTTAAAAAAAACCTGTTGTGGCCAGGCTCACCCATACAAGTAAATATAGTTTGAGCCCATCTATTGACACAGGCTGATGGGATCTGTTATCCTGAATGATTGAAACCTATTGTTTTATGGGGTTCTTCCCATAATTTGATCTCTTTATCCTAAGTCTACTAAGAAATCCATTGAACAAGAATTAAATCCTAAAAGATTGTCTTCCCTCCCATAAGGATTTTTTAGATTTTAGTTGGGATCAAGCACAAAGTATTGTTTTATCATTACAGAGAAAAAGTTTCAAAATGTTAATTATATAATTAAAATGGACTTTATGGTAGATAGCCTTCCCATAATTAGGAGCTTTCTGGAAAATGAGTTTCTGGATAACCAACTCCATACCTGTATTTGCAGATTTGTAAAAGCTAGCCTTTAATGCCTGTAAGCATACTCAATAGTTAATGATTATTACAAAAGAAGATCACCTTTAATTTAAATATAAGCTTGATGTAGATGATGATACTGTTAAAACAATTGTTATATATTTGTAATTTATCTATATGGCCATTTAATGGTTCTTGGCTACATAGGAAAGAGGGAAATACATTGGCAGGATATTTAAGTACTTTTGGCCAATTCATGTTTACAGTATTGTCTGCCACGTTAAAAGGTCATCTACTGTGCAACAAGGAATCTTTAAAGTTATATACATTCTTGCAAATAAAAACACATGGGGGCTGATTTACTAACCGATGAAAATTCGCCAGGGTCTGCTACACATCCATCGCAACACTTGGCCAGGAGAAAGTCCGTTGGGACAACGCTAATTTACTAACATGCAAAGTTTCATCCTGGCCGACAGATGCTGGCGAATTTTCGCTAACGTTACTTCCCAATGCGAGCAAATCAAAGCAAAGATGCACTAGCATTCATTTCTTCCACTTAGGTTAATTTGCATACGTGATAAATTTAAATTGAATGGACGTCTTTGGTATCTATTGCAGCAAATACATTCCATTTCTACTGTGAATTACACATGTCCAGGGAACCGTAAAGGGATACTGTCCTGGGAAAACATATTTTTTTTCCAAAGTGCATCAGTTAGTGCTGCTCCAGTAGACTTCTGCACTAAAATCCATTTCTCAAAAGAGCAAACATATTTTTTTATATTCAGTTTTGAAATCTGACATGGGGCTAGACATTTTGTCAATTTCATGTGACTTGTGCCAGCACTTTAGGAGAGAACTGCTTTCTGGCAGTCTGTTGGTTTTCCTTCTCAATGTAACTGAATGGAATGCCGTGGGACATGGGTTTTTACTATTGAGTGCTGTTCTTAGATCTACCAGGCAGCTGTTATCTTGTGTTAGAGAGCTGTTATCTGGTTACCTTCCCATTGTTCTGTTGTTAGGCTGCTGGGGGGTGGGAGGAGTGATATCACTCCAACTTGCAGTACAGCAGTAAATAGTGATTGAAGTTTATCAGAGCACAAGTCACATGACTTAGGGCAGCTGGGAAACTGACAATACAGTATGTCGAGCCCAGATTTCATAGTCAGATTTTAGTCAGATTTCAAAATGAAATATAAAAAAATCTGTTTGCTCTTTTGAGAAATGGATTTCAATGCAGAATTCTGCTAGAGCAGCACTATTAACTGATGCATTTTGACATTTTTTTTCCCCATGACAGTATCCCGAGCCCTACACGTGAGCCCACTGTATAGTTAATGTTCTATATGTTAGAAAATGTATGGGGGGAAACCGGTTACACAAAAAAAATTTTTAGGACTTTTGCAGGTTATCACCCTGAAAAAAGGAAAAGATGCCAGCGTTTTCTGAACCTAGATTTTTTTTCCACTCAGAATATGATGTAAGCAACTGAAGATTGAGGAAGATCTATGGACTCCATCGCACTTTGCATTGTCTGAGCTGGAAAAGGCAAGTCTGGTGAAAGAGGTAACGTTCAGTAAAATCAGCATTTTTTACAGTAATGTCCATTCGCCAAAGCGAAAAGTCATCTGGCGATAGAGTGCGAATGACTGCTAGTGTCTATCTCTTTCGCTAGCAAATTTATGCCTGCCCCCCTTAGTAAAGGCGTTAATGCTGGCAAATTGTCACCAGCGTTAGTCACTTCAGCCTTTAGTAAATTTTCCCCATCAAGTGCTCCTGTGTAATTTTATTGTCTATTTAATGCCATATATTTATTTACATTTTAGCCAAGCAGTTTGCATTTCAAGTGCTTAGTAATTTTCCACCTGCATATTGCTGTAACTGCTTTAAACGAAAAAGAAAATGCCAATTCCCTTCTTTAGGTTAGATATTGGTTTGTGAATCAAAGCTACTAATATACTGTAACTGCTGGGTCTTTGGGGATTCTTGATCCTGTAATTTCTAATCTATAATGAGGATTTGCTCCTATAATAGTTGAATTAAGGAGCCAAATTATGCCATTTATGAATAATTTTACCAGGTTTGCTGCAAATATCAGGTGCCGAAAGGTACATTTTGAAATGTATAGAAGCACCTGTACCCTATTACTTGAATTTTATAACTCATTTTGTGCAACAGAGGAATATTTAGCCATAGTTCCTGCAGTATCTAGGAAGGCATATACCTTTTTACCCCCAAAATCACCCTAATTGTAAAATAAAATGTGTGTGAAATGTGTTTCAGATAAAGTGTTCATTATCTTGAAGGCTTAAAATCTGGAACCAGAATTATATGTTTAAAGAGGTACTATTTTAAGGTATGGGTTGTATGCAATTCTAAGACATATGGGAAAGGTTGTCTGCTTTCACTATTTTGTAGGTTTTCCTATCTTTGTGTTGCACCTTTGTCTTATACTATTTTTAATTGATGTTGGTTTTATAATATTTAATATATGTGTATCCCCTCTATCAGATCTAAGAATTAATATGTAATCTGCTTGTTATGTTTACTGGTTCTACCAAACACTGGTATGAATCAAAGATTATACACCTAATCATAAAAATAACAACAGTTAATTTATAGTCTCACAGTCAATCTACTTTTTGGTTATTTGAGTGAACATGATAATAATTCTAATCTTATTCTTACACAAGTGGTATAATAAATATAATCTTATCCTTACGCAAGTGGTATGTTAATCAATGACACAACTTCAGTCTTTTCTTTATATGGGGGGGAGGATGGGGTCCAATTTACTTAAGCATTCATGCCCCCTGCATCTGCCATGTTTTGGCATATGGTAGTCAGTAATGATAAAGTTGCCTTGCATCTGGTAATGCTGCACTCTGCACCTCACACCTGGATTTCTTATCTGGCTAAAGGTGCAAAGTACCCACTACAAGTGTGAAGTGAGTGAGCACTTATGTGTGTACTTTTTGGGTAGTAATATATGACCCCCAGACAGTTTTCTAGAAATTTTATAATGTTGCAGTTTTTGCATTTAATTTGGGAAGTATTATTGCTTTTCATATGTTGCAGGCCACTTTCATTCAGCCAATAGTCTGACCATATGGGCTATATTTTCATGTGAACTGACATTCCAATTGCTGTTACAAATTATGTCATTATTAGCAAAACATTTACAGTACACATGGTATTCCATAAATCAGTTTTGCTGAAACGCCAGTGATTCATTCTGACCCTGGTCCAAGATGTTCTATCGTGTAATTTCCTTTAAGTATCTATATGATTTTCTACATAAACTGCTTTTCTGAAAAGAAAATATTTTATTAATATTTTCTGATAGATGTCTGACATAATTATACATTGCAGGCTGATGCAAGTTTCATGTAGAAATCACTTAAAAAGATTATTTATAAAACACAGCAGACTAGAAAATACTGTATTTAGTTGTTTCATTGATTTACAGTAAAATACATATGATTTAAGTATGAGTAATGACTACTTATTCAATTATTAATTGAACTGAATATACTGTATTGGTGTAAAAAATATATATACCATATATTTGCTATTTTCTGATGTGTAATTAACAGCTTATAGAGCCAAGGGGTTACTTTATGGTTATTTATAAATGAAAGTGATCATTCTAGGAGCAGGAGCTCCTCCCGATGCCAAAGGCGGTCACACTACTGGTGAAGCCGAGCCGAGACCACGGTGCTTAGCAATTGTGCTGGCTTTGGGTGCCGATCGTTACAGCCAGGTGCTGTATATACAAAACTTGTCTGCCTGGTAGAGGAAATTATGGATCCTGGATGAGGAGTTTTAAGAAGTGCCAAATCCTACAGGAGTTTATTATTTATTTTGTTTATTTTAGAACTCTAATGAGCAGTGTCCTCTTTGCCTCTTGTACTGGCCAGTATTTGTAGCGATGAACAAAACGCATTGAAGTCAATGGGTATGACTATGAAGATTTTCATTCATCCAGGTCATGGTATATCTACTATAAGTTATTCTAAAACAACTGGACTTGATGAGTCAATAGGTTTTTTTCCTCTCTCTAAATGCATTGAAGTGAATGGCCAAATCTTCACTGCGTTTTTCTCAGTTTACATTTTGGGAATGATTTTTGTTGTGGTTTCATGAAAAATGGCAAAAATGTGCTCATCGTTAAGGGTTTTTTTTTTACTAATAGTCAAATTTATCTCATAAAATTATTTAAAAAAAGGTTGACCAAACTATTATGCAAGATTTTAACTTATTAATTAATAAAAAAACTCAATTTAATCAGATTGTAAAAAAATTGATAAAATTGAGCGAATTGTTTGATTTTTTTCAGTCTTTTTCTCAAATCACTTGCTTTTTCTACATTTTTCCCTAAAGCCCAGAAAAAGTCAGTTGTTTCAGACTAAACCCAGCATAGACTATGGCAACTTCAAATTGGGATATGTGCCTTTCCCATTGTCTTATAAAGGACCTCCATAGGTCAGATGGCAGAATTTCGTATTTGGGCTCTTTGCTTCATTGGAGTATAATAAATAAATAAAAAATCTCTAAAAATTAGTCTTTTCTAGTGAAAAAAAACCTTTTTTTCAAGATTTCACACCTTGACCTTTAATAAATAAGTCCCAAAGTGTTTGTACTTTGTATGTTTTATGCATACAAAGATGGAGGTCCTAATGCAATTGGTCATAGATAAATAAATCTATGCAGTACAGTGTAATGGGTTATTTATATATGGGCTATGCAGTGCAGTGTAATGAGCCTTTACTGGCTTTTTCTGTACCACTACTCACACTCATTTTATTAAAACCCATTTGAAGCCTTCACCTTACAAAAATTAGTCATGCAGTCCTGGTGTTCCATAGACCTTCTTTTTGCTAACCTGCATGGGAAGTAAATAAATACATATTTTACTGTATCGCACCCTGTTTTAAATCTATACTATGCACAATATTTCTGATCTGACGGTCTCATATACTGGACTCAATTTCATTAAGAGCAATGTTTTTGGATTTTGGAAAAGGTTTTCAACTGTAAGGTTTGGATGGGAACATAGTGCCACCTTGCCTTCTATTTGAAAACATTGCAAGACAGTCTGAGAATAAGATATAAATAGCCTTGTGTCTTAACCTTTATTTATCCCTATTAATTTGACCAGCTGAAGCTTTTTAAATGCCACAACGTGACTGATTGTATCAACTGAACTGGTTGCGCTAAAGCAATATAAATGACTGCAGTTTACTCATGCAATTATAAATAAATGAAAGAAAAGTGTGTTCTATGTAAAACCTAACCATTATTAGATCATTATAATTGGGGAAAGTTAAGACCATTTAAAACAATGTATGCAGGGAGGCTATTAATGATTTTCTACACTGTAATTACAGCAAATTTGCAAGTTTTATTTTGCCTATTTAACTCAAGTATGGGGGCCCAACTTGTGAAAAACCCTTTTTGTGAGTTGGGTTACTGAGCAACCTGCCACGGTCATATAGTATATCAGAAAAACAGCTGCATATATACTGTATGATCTTCCAAAAGGAATCCATTATAGTCTGTCTGTGTAGCACAGACCAGTTCCCCACCTGCTTAGTCTGATAATACAACCCCCCACACCTTGTTCCATTGGGAAGTGATCGGTTCTGGGACCTGAAGTACCTGTGTTTTTCAGAGAAAATATGCACTGCCCATAATGAAAAGCAGAACGCTTTCATGCCTCAGCAGCCATGACTTAGCAATGGAACAAGATGAGGGTGTGTTTCATTTCACTGTCAACATAAAGGATGTAGGGAAATGGTTTGTCATTTGGAGAATTATGGTTTTCATTTAATCTGTGGAATAAAAAATACATTAATATTTTATTAATATTTATTAAATATTTTGTTTAGGCTGTGTATACGCACATTTGTCTACACAATCCCAAATTAATGAGCTCATGTTTTCCCTTTAACTGGAATGGTGCTTTCATTAACACTGGATGTAAACAAGTGGATGTTATATGTCATCTGAATTTAAAACACTTTGTTATAATCTGAAAGCATTTTGAGGCAGTTCATTATGTTGTATATCACAAGTAAAAATGGACAAATGAAGTAAAAGTCCCTTGCGAAATTCTAATTTGTAAATTTATCATGTATTGTTTCTTTAAAAATTCGACTTCGACCATTCGCCATCTAAAACCTGCCGAATTGCTGTTTTAGCCTATGGGGGACCTACTAGAACGTATGTGGAATCAGTTGGTGGACTTCAAAGTTTTTTTTAAAAAAAATCAAATTCGATCAAATACTCGATACTTTGATTTGAACGTTTCAACGAATGAACGAAAACGGCCTATTCACCCGAAAAAAAAACTTTGATTTTTTTTTAAATAAATTTTGATTGGTCCTTTTTACTTTTTTTTTTAAAAAAACTCCCCTTACTTTGATATTCGATAAATCTGCCCCTAACTGTGGATGAAAAGCAAAAAAAAATCCTAAATGGTTACCACACGTAAATCGCAAAACAACTTTAGAGAGAGTGAAAGCACAGTCACAGAAGCAGGCACATGCAGTACAGCTAGACTCTCCTTAAGCCCTATGTACCAGAGATCAGGCTCTCCTGCACAACTGTGTGCTAATTAAGCAGCTACCTGACTGATCAGCTGCTAACTCTGGTTAGCATATAGAACATTGAATGGAGGGCCCAACCTACTCTCCCTCCATTTGCTCCAGGGATCCCTTATCCAGCTTTCTAAAGTCGGCAAATCAAATGTAGCATTTACCTGCTACAATACAATCTTTCCCTGGAGCTCATGCAAATACCATTTCATCCTTAGTGAAATATACACACACCATCAACTACCTGCCCATCACTTCTCTCACAAGTGCTAGGCAGTAGTGACGTGCGAATTCCCGCTATTTGCAGACGGCAAATAAATGCACGAAACAACAGCGAAAATTCTCCTGCCAAAAATTCGCTGGCGTAAAAAAAAAAATGAGTCGCACGCCAAAATTGACGCAACTCGCGTCAAAAACTACGCGACACGCGACAAAAACGTGCAGCGATTCGTTTCGCTAATTTTTTTTCCAATTCAAGAAGTTCGCTGGAAATTTGCAAATTTTTCTGCAAAACGGGATAGATTCACCCATCACTACTAGGCAGGCATCAACACAGCTTCCATTACTTTCATGACATCATGAAAATGTTACTCCTAATGCTACTCCCATTTATTGGACATTGTACTTCATATATTAATTTATCATTTGATTGTTCATATTCATATATTTAAAAAATCAGTGCTACCTACCAAATGTTGTTGTCTTACCCCTGGAACAGTCACAGTAATAAATCACTTCATTTTGTGTACAGGGGAACATTTACCTTCAGATAATGCAAATGTTCTGTTCACTTACTTTTTTGGTTGATTAATGGTGTAAAAGCACTACTTCTTACATGTTTGTAAACTAAAAAAAAACAATGTTTTGTTGGGTGAGCACATGACTGGGAGTCTGTAATCAGTTGCATAGTTACATAGTTAAATTGGGCTGAAAAAAGACCGAGTACATCAAGTTCAACCCCTCCAAATTAAAAACCCAGCATACATATACACACACGCACACACACACATCTTTTCTTCTAGTCTGAAGGGGTGGCCTCTGGTGCGGGGATCCTCTTTATGGGTAAAAAG
>CM044441.1:59059960-59124310 GCA_024363595.1 Xenopus borealis | reverse complement strand
TAAAGTTTAAAATAGAATACTGTTATAAATGCTGTATTTTATATACTAAACATTAACATGAACTTACTGCACCAGAAGTATAATTAAACAAATTTATAGTTTAAAATTTTGTCGCAGGGACATCATCTTGTAACTTTGTTAAACATCTCTGCACGACTAAGACCAGGCATATGCTTAGTGTGGTCTGTTTTTGGGAGGGCTCGTCATAAATTATCAAAACAGCAGAAGTCAAATGATATCTGTCATAGAAGTTGATACAACAAGACTGATTAATAAACAGAATATACAGACTGCACTTGGCCTGTGGATACAAATCTATAGACGGTTACTGGATGATCTACAGGGAAACAAACAAAGCTGCTTGAATACTGGGAAGTAATGTAGGGGGGGCTCCCTTATCTGGAAAGTATGATTGTTTCCCTGCAGAGCAGCTAGGGACAGTCTGAAGTTTTCTATCCGCAACAGTCAAAGCAAGTTAAATGAAGGGAGAATTTTACTGCATACAGTCAGATTTCTTGCAAAAATGGTACACATTTTTAAATTAAAGTATATTGGAATAAGATTTATTTTTTATTAAAGAAATTAAAAATGGGATTTTATTTTTTTGCCTTTACATCCCCTTTAATATATTGATTATATATATTATTGATATATAGAACCTACACATAAATAACTTCTTTAAAACAAATGCCCTATTGTCATAGTTTTGCAGAGAGCAATGAGACATTTGACTACTGTTTATGGCCCTGCATATTCTCGAGGGTTTCTTTGTCATTTGCAATGGAAATGTGCCCTATTGCTCTAATTAATCATGAATGGTTAGCCCCATGGCTACCAAATGGTTTATTAATATAAAGTGTTGTCGTGATTCTGAAGCAAAAATAAATTAGGTGCCAGTGACAGTTAACAGTTCATAATATTTAAAAGAATAGAACAGCCTTTAATTTTTCAAGATACTGCTCCCTTTCATGTTTGTAAACACAGAGCAAGCAAATGTAGTTTGTATTTTTATTAATTATCTGTGTGCCCCTTTATTTATATATAGAAGCTTCACATGTAGGAGGAGACCATCCAGTTGTGAAATACTGTAGTTTCCAAAAAGTCTTTTGTAAAATGAAAGTCTTTATTAGGACATGTATGAGGACATGTATTTTTAAAGGGGTGGTAACCAAATTGACGTTCAAAACATCATAACTACAGTAGGTCATTAATAAATCAAAGTCAACCTCATTACAACAACGTGGGCCAATAGAAATATATTACTAGTGCTACATCATACTGAGCCTTGTCCAATGGTTTTAATTTAACAACACATGTGATGAGAGAGTGTGCAAAATGTCTAATATAAGCTTTTAAAGAAAAAAATACAAACTTATTACACTTAGCTTAAACCAATAAAGGGAATTGTGTAATTCAGATTTGACCACTATAAATATTTAAAAATTTAAAAATTTAATAGTAAACATTAAACAAAGGTTTAATGAAAGTATCAAAATGTTTACTGGTGAGACTACAGTATGTGATAAGGGCAAATAAAGGGAAAGATAAAGCACAGTGTTATTGCACCACATACACACTAGGTGAAAAAACAATGTCCTTAAAGGACAAGGAAAGTCTAAAATAGAATAAGGCTAGAAAAGCTGTATTTTGTATATTAAACATAAACATGAACTTACTGCACCACAATCCGAATCAAACAAATGATTTATGCTTTCAAAGATGGCCACAGGGGGCTGTCATCTTGTAACTTTGTTAAACGTCTTTGCAAGACCAAGACTGTGCACGTGCTCTGTGTGGTCTGGGCTAAGCTATGGGATTATCATAAATTATCAAAACAGCACACGTCAAATAATATCTACCAGACGCTGATACCAGCAAGACTGAATAAAATTCAGGACCTGTGTTGCTGTGTAATCTAATGTGGATTTTATAGTTTTTGTATTGTTTAATACAAACTTTCTCCAACTCTGCAGAACCAGTGGCTGCAGCAAAATCCTCCAAATAGAATCCCAGTTTATCTGTTTAAATTTGGCTCCATGATCTTTGTCCCTGCAGCCCATTCCTATACAGTCAGGTTTCTTCTAAAAATGGTACACATTTTTAATTAAAGTATATCATATATAGATTTCTTTTTCTTTAACAAAAGTAAAAATTGGATTTTATTTTTGCCTTTACATGCCCTTTAATAACTTTTTGATAATTTATTTTCATTTCAAATACTTGGCTAATACTAATAATGCGCTTAAAGGGCATGTAAAATAATAAAAAAATAAAATCCAATTTTTACTTTCTTTAATTAAAAAGAAATCTATCTTCAATATACTTTAATTAAAAATGTGTGCTGCTTTCTTTGCTACATAACAAAAAAAAATCCTGGTTTTAGCGGACCACAAGCTAGCAGATGACTTAGCAGAATTTTTGGAACTCCCTTGTTCGATCTCTACCAGCTCTCTATCTAAAAAAATTTGGAATGGTTATGGTATAGATTCACACCCGTTCTCAAAACCAGAATGTACGTTTTCCAAAAATATATGGCTTTGGGGGGTCTTTGTACTGTTAGGGGTCTTACGGCACATTATATGCAGTCAGCGTGCTATGTTCACCGATGGCGAATTGACAGCCAAGAAAATTTTTATGCACTATTTTTATTTGGGGTCCGCACATGCCCACCTGCTTTGGTATATATATATATATATATATATATATATATATATATATATATATATATATATGCATATTAGACATCAAACTGTTCAGTAGACCCTTGTTGTCAATATATAGGGTGTTTTCCAATTGTATGTAAGAAATTGGGTGAGATAAATGCGACCAATTGCAATATTTTTAGACATTTTTTCAGAAATGTCATAAAAACTGCTGCCTTTAGCGTCGCTTTGCAGTATGGAAGTAGGAGTAGGAAGACATTTGAAGCATATTTTTATTCAGCAGAATGTCTACTTTCCAAAAATATATGGTTTTGGGGGTCTATCTGCTGTCAGGAGGGTCTTTTGGTAAATAATACGCAGTTCTGGCTCATTTTTCACAGAAGGCTAAAAGACAGTGGAGAAAATTCATATGCACTATTTGTATTTGGGGTCTGCACATGCCAGCTGTTTTGGTATATCTATGGATGCTGGACATCAAACTGTTCCGTAGACCCTTGGCGTAAAGATTTAGGGTGTTTTACCATTGTATGTAAGAAATTAGGTGAGACAAAGGTGGCCAATTGCAATATTTTTAGGTGATTTTCAGAAATGTAAAAACAGCTGCCTTTATCGCCAAAATTAGGAAAGGTTTGAGGCTTGGTGCTTTTGAGTAGAAAGACATGCATACCCATTTTGAATTCAGGGGAATGTTTACCTTCTGAAAATGTATGGTTTTTTTGGGGGTAAACTTACTTTTTTCTAGCGTTAATTTTGCAGTACCTGAAATGACAGACCATATGCGGCTCTTCGTTTTGGGGCTTCTATATGCCACGTGCTTGGGTACACCTATACATATTGGGCATCAAACTGTTTAGAGGACCCTAGGCTTTCATATTTGGGGTGATTTATCTTGATACCTAAAAGTATGTGTGGAAATACGATGCTGCAGGGTGGAAATTGTGAGGTGATTTTTGGAATTGTCACCAAATTGTCACATTTTGGAAAGGTTTGCAGTTTGGTGCTTTTGAGTAGAAAGACATGCATACCCATTTTGAATTCAGGGGAATGTGTACTTTCCAAAAATGTATGGTTTTTGGGGGTGAACTAACTTTTTTCTAGCTTTGCCCCCCTGATGTAAATCTGTTGATTTTGCAGTACCTGAAATGACAGACCATATGGGGGTCTTCGTTTTGGGGCTTCTATACGGCACATGCTTGAGTACACCTATACATATTGGGCATCAAACTGTTCAGAGGACCCCAGGCTTTCATATTTGGGATGATTTATCTTGATACCTAAAAGTATGTGTGGAAATATGATGCTGCACGGTGGAAATTTTGAGGTGATTTTTGGAAATGTCACCAAATAGCCAAATTCTGGAAAGGTTTGCGGCTTGGTACTTTTGAGTAGAAAGACATGCATACCCATTTTGAATTCAGGGGAATGTATGATTTTTGGCGTGAACTTAATTTTTTCTAACTTTGCCCCCCTCAAAATGAGGAAAATCTGTTGATTTTGCAGTACCTGGAAATACATAACTGATAGCTCACATGTGGTGTCTACATTTTGGGGCCTCTATATACCATATAATTAGGTACACCAATACATATTGTGCATCAAAATGTTCAGTGGACTCCTGGCAATTATATTTAGGGTGTTATACATTGGTACCTAATGATATGTGAGAGATACAATGCTGTAGATTGGAAGCTCTGAGGTAAGTTTTAAAAAAAATCACAATTTCTATAAAAAATGATAACTTTAGGATAGAATTGCAACTTGGAAGTTTGGCATACAGAGATATATTTAACCATTTTTTATTCTCCAGGATGTGTTCTAATAATGGGTAGTTCTCGTTCATAAAATAAAGTATGTTTCTGATAGATGCGTTTGTATCATGCAAAACTGCTTTTTTTTATACACTTAGAAGCCCATATCTTTTTACAGGAGTGGAATAACACCAAAATTCTAGCATATTTTGAAAGCTCAGGTTGTCCCAAAAAAATCGATATATTGTTTTCTTGGGTAAACTAAAAGACCCTCCCTGGAAAGGCCCTTAAAGCGAAAGAGTACAAAATGTCTAAAAACTGCTTGGCAGTGAAAGGGTTAAACAATACAAAAACTATACAATCACATTAGATTACATGACAACACAAGACTCCGCATTTTATGATTTTTAATCAGATTTTGCTGTTTCGGCTTCTGGCAGATATTATTTGACTTGTGCTGTTTTGATCATTTATGACGATCCCTAAGCTTAGCCCAGACCACATCGAGCATGTGCACGGTTTTGGTCTTGCAAAGATGTTTAACAAAGATGACAGCCCCATGTGGCCTGCTTTGAAAGCATAAATCATTTGTTTGATTAGGACTGTGGTGCAATAAGTTCATGTGTATGTTTAGTACACAAAATACAGCATTTCTAGCTGTGGTGTTTATACAAATGGCCTGCAGGTGTCACTGTACACATGACTTTCTGTCCAGCTTGAAAGTGAAAGTAAGAAGTTACTGTTGTGTGTAAGGCCTGTATGAGCCTGCTAATAAAGCACTGTTATACTCTCCTCATCCTCGGCTACCAAACATAACACTAACTATCTCTGTCTGTCTGTCTCTCTATCTGTCTATCTATCAATCTATCGATTAATCATCTAATCAGTCCTTCTTTAAATTCTTTATCTGTTTTTGTCATATATTGTATATGTGTGTGTGTGTGTCTTTCATATATTAGAGATTTCTTTTTTAGGTTTCAGGTGGGCACATGAGCACTACCTGACTTTCAATAATACCCATACTGAAAATGCATACAGACCATGCCCACTCAGATGGGGAGGGCTAATTGGTAGCCTCTCTGGTTTAGACCTGTTTTTGAAAGACTTTGCAATACTGACAAGTTCAAAGCAATCTGTTGGCAAGCAGTAAAGATATTTATCGAGTGAGACAGATTTGATCTTGACCTGGTCTGTAGTTTTCTACTACTATTATTGAAAACCTTTATCGTGGTGTGCCCACTGTGCAGAAACACAAGGAGGCCAGCCACTGAAATAATGTTTGAAACAGTTCACATTTATAACAAAACTCAGATGAACTAAAGTAGGAAAATAAACATGTACAAGGGTAAATAATTTAATGGGCATCACACTGTGCATATTACATTAAGGTCCACAAGTGGAACCACCCCTCTCAAGTTTCTATCTGCTACAAAGAAAGAGAGTTGTGCAACAGCGCTGCTGCTATAGAATCTATATTAAGAGCTGCTAGATGTCAGAAACAACAGCAAAACCTGGGACAAGATGTGAGTTCTGTGGAATTCACACTGTTTTTGTTTATTAGGGAGCAACTTAACCTTAAAGCAAGGGACTTGGGAAAAAAGATGCTACCTAATAATATATAGGATATTCTGTCAGTTTAAACTTTATTGGTCAATGTTTATATTTTTGTATGTAATTTATACCTACTGTATACACCCTTTGCATAAAATGAATAGAAGTTGTTAATAACATAGTTGTTATAACAAGAACAGCTATAACATTTATGGAGTGTTGTTCTAGGTTATGCAGTTTACTTGCCTCAAACCTGATGTTTATGAACCATTGCACAGTACAAGTAAGGGATACGTTATTTGGAAACCTGTTATCCAGAAAGCTCTGAATTATGGGAAGACCATTTCCCATAGATTCCATTCTATCCAAATATTCAACATTTAAAAAAAAATTATTTCTTTTTTCACTGTAATAATAAAACAGTACTTTGTACTTGATGCAAACAATATAATTAAATCATTATTGGAAGCAAAACTATTATTTAATATGTACCTGATTTTCTAGAAGAGCTTAAAATATGAAGAGCTCCAATAACATAAATATTTTAATTGTCTCCCCAAGATAATTTAAAAGAAAAAGGTATTTCAACTTTACTGGAATTCTACATAAACAAACTTACAGTCACTTAATTTTATTAATCGTATAGCATTCTAAATCTCATTAAACCCTTAGGGTCAACCTCTCAAATGGAAACATCCAATAAGTTTCTCTCAGATCCAAAATATCCTCCCAATTTCCACTTCTATATTTCACATTTACTTGTTCAACAACCCATGCCCTTTCATGATAAATCAGAATTGTGTATTTGACCAACATGTCTGTATAACAACACTTATTTAGACCCTTGTCTGATCTTATAAATGTGTGTTAATATAGCCTGAATGGTATGATAAAATGACATATAGTACCTCTCAACAATATAAACTCAATAATATATATATATATATATATATATATATATATATCACAAATTGGGAAGAGCAAGTAATAGACTGCATCATAGACTGCAGTGTCTTTGGGCAAAACATACACTGGGCGCTCTGTCCACATGTATTCCACCCCATAGTTGATTTGGTTTTCATTCCCTTTTCTCTTTCATCATCATTATCATTGACATTATTATTATTATTTTGGTTTTGGTGTTTATTCAACATAGTCAGGCTATACTTTTATCAACACACATTACAACAGTAATTATTTGAAAATTACTGTACAGGTACAGTTTATTTTTCTTCAAAAGTATATTAGAATACTGACTTACATAACAGTGCATTCTCACATTCTAAGTTATAATGATGTATTTAAAGGGGTTGTTCACCTTTGAGTTGACTTTTAGTATGATGTAGAGAGTGGTATTCTGAGACAATTTGCAATTGGTTTTCATTTTTTATTATTTGTGGTTTTTAAGTTATTTAGCTTTTTATTTTGCAGCTTTCCAGTTTGCAGTGTCAGCAATCTGGTTGCTAGGGTCCAATTTACCCTAGCAACCATGCATTGATTTGAATGAGAATATGGAATATTAATAGGATAGGGTCAGGAAATAAAGACGAATAATAAAAAGTAGCAATAACAATAATCAGAGAGGATTTCTTTTTTGAGGGTGTCAGTGACCCCCTTTTGAAAGCTAGAAAGATTCAGGAGAAGAAGACAATTTATAAACTATAAAAATAAATAATGAAAACCAATTGAAAGGTTGCTTAGAATTGGTCATTCTATAACATTCTAAAAGTTAACCTGAAGGTGAACCACCCCTTTAAATGATTATTTCATCTTGTATTTTGTGATAATTAAACAGCAATGCAGCATAAATGTCAAAACATGCTCCAGGCATATTCGTTTTATTAATAATTAGCCTTAATGTACCGTTAGACATTACTTTTTGGACCACATTGAATAAAAATGTAACAGATAAATGTAATATTAGTATGCAAGTGTACATAACTGTTCAAGCCTATGAACTATTAATTAGTTTGTCTTGACAAGAGTCATACACCAGACACAGTTAATTATGTGTGTATAAAGTATCTTGTATTTATTTTGCATTACTCCCTGGCAAAACTAAAAACAGACCTGACAGGAGTAAATAAAAGGCATATTAAGCATCTTAGCATCAGCAGAAACTGAGATGAAGATGTACTGGCCAAATGTTCAGTGTTTACATGTGACTTGTAATTTATTAACACTTTAGAGAAAGGCAGCAACATAATTACATTTAGAAAGAGCCTTGCTTACTGGAGATTACATTGTTATATTGGGTTATATCAATCATCATTGTCACAGTTTGCAAATTAAAAAAACTGGTGCAATTAACTCAAAATGTGATTGTAGTTTAATTATTCCCAGCTAAAGTATGCAGATCTAAATACATCTCTAGCAATCTTAATCTCAAATTGAGAAATGGAAGTTTGACCATGTCTTCCAACAAATCTCACACAGCATGCCTGCCCAACTGTCAAGCCAGTGGCCACATCAAGCTCACAGGTGCACCTGTTTGCTGATATGTGAGAGATTTCAATTAGTTAAATGGGTGGTTCACCTTTAAGTTAATATTTAGTATGTTATAAAATGTCCAACTCTTAGCAACTTTTTAATTGGTTGACTCCTCTTTTTCAGCTTTTAAACTGGGATCACTGACCCCTTCTAAAACCCAATACTGTGTAAGGCTACAAGTTTATTGTTACTGTTACTTTGTATTACTCATCTTTCTATTCAGGCCCACTCCTATTCACATTCCAGTCTCTTCAATGCATGGTTGCTAGGGTAATTTTGACCTTAGCAGTCAGATTGCTGAAATTGCAAACTGGAGAGCTACTGAATAAAAAAGCTAAATAATCCCTTTAATAAGTGAGCCAAAACCAACATAAGCTACAGAGAAGAGAAAATGTAAACAAAGGGTTAATGCATTCATATCAAAGCAGCTAAAAACAAAGAAGAATAATTGA
The DNA here is from genome assembly GCA_024363595.1 of Xenopus borealis. Classification (NCBI taxonomy): domain Eukaryota; kingdom Metazoa; phylum Chordata; class Amphibia; order Anura; family Pipidae; genus Xenopus; species Xenopus borealis. The sequence goes on along the minus strand of CM044441.1, from coordinate 59,115,406 downwards.
AGGACTTGAAAGAAAAGAGTGAAAACAAGGGTGGGGGCAGACAGGGAGATTAGTGCCAGCAACAAATCTTCACTATGCAGGCGACTAATCTCCCCAAATGCCTTCCCGCTAGCAAAAATATCATACGAATGGCTTCGGATTCCCGAAGTCACTCGAAGTTGCCTCACGAGAAAACTTGTGATTAGTATTCTTGCTGATGGGAAGGCATTTCGGGGAGATTAGTAACCCGCAGTATAGAAGACTTGTCACTCGGCAACTCCTCTCCATGTCTGCCACCATCCTAAAAGAATGTTGTTGCAATTGAAAGGAAGATTGGGAGAAAAGTCGTCAAGATACCCATGGCTATTATATTTATGGCGCTTTAACTTCTGTACTATAGTATGCAGGAGGTAAGAGGCTACCATGAAACTTTAGAGCTGATTAAAAACTTAACTACTGAAAACTAAAACTTTTGTTGGTGGTTAGGTGTAAGCTATTAATGTGGGATATTGTCTTTATATGCAAAAGGATATGGGGTAAATATATTAAAGGTCAAATTGGGATTTCTAACCTTATCCTAGTATTCTGAATTTCATAAAAAAATTTTCAACATTTTCCTAATAGTGTGGAAAATGTCTGTGGCTTTTTGGCAGAAACGTTTAAATGTTTGAAATTTTGTTCATATTGACAAACATTCACACTGGGTTTTTTTTGCGACAAAATTTTTCCTTTAGGCAGAAATCTTTAAATTGTGCAGATTTCTATCAATTCTATTGGTTGCCAAAAGAAAACAAACCCTTTGTAAATTGTCTATCAAGTGAAGAAAACTCCTTCCTGAATCTGGATCGCAAGGTTATAAGCAGCACCGTTAAGTCTGTGGACCACTAGTCCGTGTGAAGGTACAGTAAATATGAAGCCGAATCACTGCGCTAGAAAATCGCTGAAATCCTCTGTGTCTGAGAGTAGTGACGGGCGAATTTATTCGTCAGGCGCAAATTCATGGCGAATTCCCTCGATTCGCCGTTGGCAAATAAATTTGAATGAATTTTTCCCCAATTCTCGAATTTTCTGCGAAGCTAAATGGGATAGATTTGCCCAACACTATCTGAGAGGGAAGATATGCTATATAGTGTGATATCTTACTATTAAAAGTTAAAAGGCGGGGTTTAGAACTTTTCACATGAGCGATGTGGTTATAAGCGTATTTAGGGTATGTGCTGTTTCCTCACAGTGCCCTCTACTTCTGCCATATGTCCTGCAAATTTGGAGTGCAAAATAGTGAAGTACTGTCAGACTCTTTGATAAGGAGTGCTGCGGTTGTCTGTACTCACCGGATCGTGGATGGAATTACAGCAAAAAACCGTTAGTTCCAGGAGTTTCCATAGGACGATTCTCCTAAGACAAATACCCGACTACTGAAACTCCCAGAACAATTTGAGACAATTTGCAATTGGTTTACATTTTTTATTATTTAAGGTTTTTGAGTTATTTATCTTTTTATTCAGCAGCTTTTCAATTTGCATTATAATCTAAATATTACCCTAGCAACCATGCATTGATTTCAACAAGAGGCTGGAATATGTATAGGAGAGGACCTTACTAAAAAGATGAACAATAAAAAGTAGCAGCCTTACAGAGCATTTGCTTTTTAGATAAGGTCAGCGACGCCCATCTGAGAGATGAAAAAAGTCCTAAAGAAAAAGGCAAATAATTATAAAACTATAAATAATGAAAACCAAAGGAAAAGTTGCTTAGAATTGGACATTATAGTACATACTAAAAGTTTACATAAAGGTGAACCACCCCTTTAAGCAGAATGGCAACAGGTTATGGGCCCAGTAGAGTGGGAGGAAACTGATGGAGCAGGCTGATATTTGATGGAGATAAAAATAACTATGAACTATGGGAGACATTCCCAGTAGGCCACATGCGCCTGATGAATCTTAAAGAATCCATCCTGCATGAATTTATTGTCAACATTGCTTTTTGTATAGTGAATTTCAGTTATACCAATTCATGCATATATTAGGTGTGTTCTCCTTGAAAACAATGCATGCAAATATCAGAAATAAATATCAGTTGGCAGGAAAATTGTAAATTTATTGATTTAAATCCTAAATGCATTCTGAATGGAACACACATTAACTATAAAAGAAAAAAAAATTGCTGCAAATACTAATTAGTGAGCAACTGTTCTGCTGTAGATTTACATGGGAAAATGCATTATTCATTTTCTAAGGAATACAGGAAAATTGCTCCTCTTGTATACTGTGTGCAGTGTATTAATTATTACGTTTTTGAATGCTTCAGAATACTGTACTTGCCGCCGCCATTTTGATTATAGCCTTAAAGGACATGTAAAGCCTACATTTTCCTCCCATGTATATAAGTTGGGCATATCTTCCCCACACAAACTGCATCATTTGTACTGCATATACCCCCACTGTTTGCTAGCGCCATCACATTTTCCTAAAACAGATAGCAGCTTTCACCTGGCGGCCATTTTCCCTCTGATACATTATCAGTACTATTGACATCTGAAATAAGATGTATGCTGTAAAGTCCATGCAGTGCGGAATGCAGGTTTACACAGGCACAACATACTTTGATAAAAAAAGTTCTGCTGAGTTTGAGCACTGTAATTGTTAAGCTGAGCTCAGGAGAGGTGGTTAGGAGAAAAAAATAGCAACAGACCGTTTCTATAGGAACAAGCAATGCTCTCTCTTCATTGGCTGTTAGTCTGGAGGGTGTGTTATGTAATCTGAGCTGAGAGGAACTGAGCATGCTCACTAAGCCAAGAGCCAAAGGAAATTCCTGAGGGAGGGGGCAGAGTGGTTTAGTGTAGTAGAAGGATTTGTAACTGATTAAGGGTATACTGCAGCTTTACTGTTAACCTTTTAACAACCAGAGTGGCAGTTATCTAAAGATTTCAAAGAGGCTATTCATTGATTACCTTTTTGTGGAGAGGGTTGACATGTCCTTTAAATTCAGTACATCAAAATAAATGTCATGTCTGTGTAACAGTAGAATAAAAGTTAGTGAATAATTACCTTTCAAGATTTCAACAGCTTAGGCAAATTCCAAATATATTTTTTTACAAGTCAAAACCAAAAAAAAAAAAAAAATCTATACAGTCATGGACAGCTTTAAATATTTGAATTCTTCTGAGGCTTTACAAAATATTTGGCCTCAGATGGCTTGAACCTAAAAAAGCCTGAGGACCTCTTATTTCAGTGATGCCCAACCAGTGGCTCATGTGTAACATGTTTTTTCACCAAGCTCCCAGTGTCTTTAACGCAGGTGATTGTATTTTTTGGTCAACATTTTTGTCCGCATTTTTGGGTTTAAAAAAACTAAAACATTTGAGATTTATTATACACATTTGGTGCTTTTCCCTAATGAAGAATTCCCTCTCTCTGTGCTTTTTATCATCTACTGGCTATTTTATTCTTATGGTATTTTTATGCTGCCTGTACTATATCTGTCTATTGCTCACAGTTTCTCTCCGGGAGTCTTTTTGTGTTTAGTTTATTGGTCCCTGTTGTCTTTATATTGTACATTGCTGAACTATTTCTCTGTTATACTTCCCTGCTTGTTGCTCATTACGCACAGCTGTTATTTAGCATACTTTGCTCCCTTTCTTGTAGCTTTTTATTATCACTTTGGATGAAGTGACCTGGCTCTTCTCATGACATCACTGTATCCATGGTAATAGACCGTATTCTTCGGATCTAAGCTTTGGGGTTTTTTTTTATATTATAGACAGCAGCCACAGACACATTATACATATAATGCTTCTTGATACTCTTTAATACCATAGTACAGTTTTGCAGAAAATATATAGCTTAGCGACAGACATTGATGTTTAAAAAACAGTTGCATTGTGTTCATTACCATTTACACTGTACAAATGTGACTTCTGATAGCAGGGGAAAGCAACCACTGGTATGGTGCATAGAGAAAACCTTTTGCAGTATTTCTAACACTTGCTGCTGAATACAGAAAGTGTTTTCAGTTAAAGAACTAAATCCTTAAATGAATATGGCTTAAAATACCATATTTTATAAACTGAATTTATTGCACCAGCATAAAGCTTGAGCTTCTCAATAGCAGCAATGATACAGAACATCACACTTGTCAGAGGGGACACCATTTTGAAAAGTGTCCTCGACACGTCCATGTTCAGTGGGCTCTTCCATGTAGTAATAATATGTATTAATTACTAATCAGCCTTATATTGTGACATTTATACTTTATGTGTACTGTATATTTTGAATCGATCCCTAAGCTTGATAACTAAAAGCATGTGCAGGGAATCAGCAGAAAAGAAGATGGGGAGTTACTGGGGCATCTTTTGAGACACAGATCTTTACTGCCAAAAGGCCTTGGGCTGGTACAGAAGCCCAAAACATAATGTACAATATTTCTAGCTACTTCTTTAGTTAAACTTTAGTTCTCCTTTTAATCAGATCAACTTCAAGGGAAGGACTTCAACTGAAAAAGTCTGGAACATTGCTGTAGTTTTTTTAAATAGTGAATTATGTAATACTTACATGCCCATATAAAAACACAAGGCCGAAGGTCGAATGCTTTTATACAGGTCAGGTAACTCCAAGGTGACTCCTATTACAGGTATAGGATCTGTTGTCTGGAAACTCATTATCCAGAAAGCTCTGAATTACAGGATAATGATCTGCCACAGACTTGATTTTACTCAAATAGTTAAGAATTTTAAAACATATTTCTTTAGCTTTTTCTCTGTTATAATAACCAGTGCCTTGTACTTGATGCCAATAGACTGAGGGGCAAATTTACTAAGGGTCGAATTTTGAATTAAAAAAATTCGAAATTCGACCATCAAATTTTTTAAGGGCATTTTCAACTGAAAATGGAATGAATCGGTCCATTTTCAATTGAATAAAAATAGTTGGAATTGTTCAAATGCGTCGTTCGATTCAAACGATTTTGTAAAAAATCCTTAGATTTAAAAAAAAATAAATAAATATTCAAAAACACCCCTTAAAGGACCCAGGAGGTCTCCCATAGGCTAAAATAGCAATTTGGCAGCTAAGGTGGTGAAGTGGCAAATTCAAAATTTTTTAAAGAGACAGTACTTTGAAATTCAAAAATTCAAATTTTTCCTATAGTCGAAGTAGCATTCTAGATAATGAATCCCATTCTTCATTGTAATCTACAGTTAAATGTACTTAAGTAAATCTAAATCAAGTGCATTGCATTGCATTGTATTAGCATGAAGACAATCTGACTATTGTATTGCGCTGAAATTCTGTTCAAATGCAATGAAATCATTAAGAAAAGCCAAACAGTCTGCTCTGTATTGTGGTGTATTGTGTTCTAAAATTGTATACCCTTGGACACTGCCTGCTAATTTTCTAAATGCCTAATGTAAGGGTTACTAGACCTGTGGTAAACATTGTGACACTGCCTCTGTCAAATCTTATTTATAAATGTGAATAAAACAAACCCTTTCAACGGACACCAAAAAGCTATATTATTTGTATGAATCATCTTGCAGTCATGAGTGTATTCCAGAAAACCAGTACTCATACTCTGTATAGCAAGGAACAAAGACATGCACATCACATGTTGCTTTGCATACAGTTGTGCTCATAATTTTACGTACCCTGGCAGAATTTATGATTTCTTAACCATTTTTCAGAGAATATGAATGATAACTTTTCTTTCACTCATGGTTAGTGGTTGGCTGAAGCCATTTATTGTCAAACAGCTATTTTTACACTTTTTCATCATAATCACTACACAAACTGCCCAAATGACCCTGATCAAAAGTTTACATACCCTGGTGATTTGGCCTGATAACATGCACACAACTTGACACAAAAGGGTTAGAATGGCTATTAAAGTTAACCATCTTCACCTGTGATCTGTTTGCTTGTAATTAGTGGGTGTTTATAAATAGGTCAATGATTTTCTGGACTCCTGACAGACCCTTGCATCTTTCATCCAGTGCTGCATTGATGTTTTTTGGGGATTGTCAAAGGATCTGCGGGAAAAGGTAGTCAACACTAAAAAAACAGTAAAAGGGAAATAAGAAAATATCAAAGGAATTGAGAATGCCAATCAGCAGTGTTCAAACTCTAATTAAGAAGTGGAAAATGAGGGGTTCTGTTGAAACCAAACCACGGTCAGATAGACCAACTCAAATTTCACCCACAACTACCAGAAAAATTGTCCAGGATGCAAGGAAAAACCCACAAGTAACTTCAGGTGAAATACAAAAAATACTGGAGGAAAATTTGCACTCATCTCCCCCCCCCCCGAAGCTCCACATGGGACATACTTGGACATTCCAACATGACAATGATCCAAAACACAAGGTCAAGTGAACTGTCATTGGCTACAGCAAAATAAAGTGAAGGTTCTGGAGTTGCCATCTCAGTCTTCTGACTTCAATATCATTGAGCCACTCTGGGGGAACCTCAAGTGTGCAGTTCAATACACAGTATTAAGAACTGGGGTATGTAAACATTTTATCAGGGTCATTAGGGTAGCTTGTGTAGTGATTATAATTTAAAAAGAGTGAACACAGTTGTCTGACAATAAATGGCTTCAGCCAATCACTAACCATGAGTGAAAGAAAAGTTATTGTGCTATCATTAATATTCTCTGAAACATGGAAGAAATCATAAATTCTGCCAGGGTATGTAAACTTATGAGCGCACGTGTATACTGATACAAAATAATGGTATGCCATTAATGGGACTTGCTTTATTTTGTAACCTCATAATTAGCTCAGGGCTCCTTCTTACAAGTTTGACATTATCATTAACTTACATGAATCGAGTGTATTCTTGTCACTTTGGCTGTTAGGGGTGTAGGATGGTGCAGAGGAGAGAGGGCAACCAAATGTTAATATGCAGCAAATGAAAATTATTTCTATCTCTTGCATCACCCTTATTTATGCAAGAAGCCATGTAATTAGATTTTACAGCTGCTGTTTGACATTTTTGACATTGAGGCCTGATGTTCAGCTTTTTAGTACCATCCCAGAAATAAAATCCATTATGGATATTTCATACTGTACATTCCATATTCCACTCACATGCACACATAAAAGTTTTGATTTGATTGTCAAATTGTTGAAAGGAAGCGATGGCAGGTAGTTGTATTTTTCCTGCCTAAAAAAATGTTATAGGGCATTTGCCTATGAGTTTACTGTATCTTTGTGCTCCTTCACATGTAGTGAATACAGTGCAATGATCACATTGTATTTTCAGCATAGAGAAACAATTTAAGTATTTTTTTTACATTTGCTTTTATTTTGACTTATTTTTGAGGAGGATTACAAAATGTTACAATTGTGATTTTGAGTATAATAGGGTTCTGTCAAATTGATAATCTAAGATATACGTAGCAACTTTTTCTAGTTATATATGGATATGTGCTTTTTTGAATCATAGGATTCTAAATGTCTCCACAGCAAGAGGAATGCTCAGTAATAAAACTTATTTTACAGGCTATTAAAATATGCAAAGCAAAAACACATATTTGCAATGCTGCTTTTGTTTCCTGAAGCATGTACGTGGCAGAAAAATGGTTGATTGCAATATCCCATTGTTTAGTTCATTTACAAATTAAAGTTTTTCCATATAAATCAGTATCACCAACTTCGCCTGTGGGAGTCTATAAAAAGCAGAAGAAAAAATAGCTACAAATCATGTAACACTTATTTGACACATATCGTTCTTTGGCAGTGCACTAATGGACAGTGGATTTTCCGTTAAGAGATATTTCCTGAGCTTGCATATTAAACATTTCTCAAGTACCAACAAGCAGCAATAATGTGAAAATACTGGTGGAGCTTTTCTGCTGCATAGTCTGGTACCTCTGTGTAGTATTTATGATGGTATGTTTCTGTAATTCATCTTTTTTCCTCTCTTTTTTTGTTGGAAGCACTCACCTTTCCTGCTTGTGCACACTCTGGTAAACAGTCTTGTATTTTCTTTCTCATTATTTCTGTTATTTACATTGCTACTCTGTATTTCACTATATCCTCTCTTGTTTTACCATCCTTTCTATTTTAATATGAGTTAAAATGGCCTTTATCTTTTTCTCATGCTTTGTTCTGGCCTTACTATAAGTTAATTGTACAAACATTGGCTCTTAACGGAGAATTCAACCTTGTAAAAAAAAAAACCTGTACCCCCCACCCCACGTAGGCATCCCTCCCTCTTCCCCCCAGCCCAACTGCCCCCCCCATGGAAATGACCCATACTTACTTACCTCTGACGCAGAATCACGCAACAGAGTTCCAATGCTACAATAAATGTAACCAACTTAGAGTAAGAGGCCTACTTATATCCCTCCATGTGGTTGTGAGAAAATATTTCACTGGTTGTACATTGGTATCCTTGGATATGATACATCTGTTGTTGATCAACTCTGGGGGTGGGGTGATTTAAGAAGGTTCAACCAGTAGAAAAACACAAAGATTCCTAAACTATAGCATGGTTTCTTCATGTGAAAACTTTGGCTTCCTGGCATCCGGTTGCCCACACCTGACAAAAAAATAAAAAGCTCAGAAGGTTTTAGGTGCAAAGCTTTTTATTTTTTTTGGAAATCCCACTTGGGGGAAACATGATTAGCAGGAAGCAAAAGAATTTGAATCAAGAAACCATGTAAGAATTTAGAACTCTTGTTTGTTTCTGCTAGCCAAAAGTCCAAGTGTATTTAAATCAGGCCCTTGTTCTGTTCGCTATGGTATGTCTTTGTCTGCATTAGCTTTCCTACATTTTAGTCTAAGTGAAGCATCATTTGTCAATGAGAGGGACACCTAATCAGAAATACAGTAGAACCCTCATTTTTTGTTTTTCAGTGGACCAAGTAAAAATTACGTAAAATCTTTGAAAATGTAAAATCAGGGAACTGTGTTGAAACAACTTATTTTTCAGGATATAAACATAGTCAGTTTTACTTTAAATGACAAGGTTTAGCATTGTAGCATTAATGTTATACTACAAGTGGGATGAGCAAGACCTCTCAGATGCACAACCTAAAGCAATATGTGATTGGTGCATGACTGTATGAGGCGCAGACTATTTGGACATGACTGTTTACAGACACAACCATAGCAAAATATACATATGGTTAAATTCACTATTAATAATAAACACAGAGGACCAACAGCCACTTTGGGAATATCATGATAAAAGTTTGGGATAAAAGTTAAGAAAACATGATGTAAAATTAGGGAAAAATCATCCACTGAAATTGTAAATTGGTGGGACCACAAAAAATGGTGTAAAATGCAGGTGCACCATAAAATTGAGTTTTCACTGTAGTTTACTCTAATTTAGATTAAATGGAATCCTGGGTAGTACTGAGAACATTCTTCTTGTATCCAGCCAATAGCCATTGGACCACCCCATTAATGCATAAGTTTAGAGGGATTAAACAGCATTAAAACATTAAAGCTCCCACATTACAGCTCATTTGGCTTGCTCCATATATTATGGGAATAGAGTAGTAGGGGATTACAAGGTGAACAAAAAAGGTGAAAAAAAAAACTTGACTATATATCAGCTTTTCTTCTACGTAGGGTCCTTACACACGGGCGTTTTTACCTGCGTTCCCCTGTGTTCCGAACGCATGTAGGCGCCGAACGCAGGTTCAGACGCAACATGCTGAATTTTTCCTGCGTTTGGTGTCTACATGCGTTCGTGTGAGTACAGCCCCATTGAAAAGCATTGAGTGCGTCTATACCTGCGCTCCCCTGCAGCTGAAAGCAGAAAAACGGGTGGAAAACGCAGGGTAAAACGCTCGTGTGTAACATCACTTTTTTTCTTGTGTTGACTTTGGTTATAAGGTCCCTTACACATGGGCGTTAGGTATAGACACACTCAATTATTTTCAATGGGGCTGTACGAACGCATGTAGGCTCAAAACGCAGGAAAAATGCAGCATGTTGCGTCTGAATCTGCGTTTGTCGCTTACACTCGTCTCGTGGGTACAACCCCATTGAAACTAATGAGGTGCATCTAGACCTGCGGCTGAACGCAGCCAAACGCAACGTAGGGGAGCGCAGGTCCAAAACGCCCGTGTGTAAAGGGCCCTAAGCGGTTTCCAAATAGCAATCCTAGTTTTGTGAAGCTTAAAAAAGATTTGTATAGACTTAATATTTTTAACTTGATGGACGTGTGCCTTTTCTTTTCAACCTAACTTACTATGTTACAGTTTTTAGTGACACTACATAATGGAGCCATTGATTCTTATTCTGCTGTTGTTTGTCCCTCTTTTGTTATACATGCTGTCATGTTTTTATATAAGTGATCTCCATGACAAATGTAAGTATTCAGTTTTTGTTTCAAATTGAGTTTTGGACCTCTTTGCAAGACTGATAGAAGCCTCCCTCACATCGAAGTTGTAAATGTTAGACATATTTTTAAGGGAATTAAGAGAATCTACCGACATAACAACTCTAGACAGCACTTTGTATTCATATAAAAAGACACGTCTTACAGTCTAAAGATGTAGCCTCTTGATGGGAAAACATCCTCACTATTTATTTTAAATGACATATCACCAGCAAGATAAGACCAAGACATAATTTATCTTTTACCTTATTTGGAGTTTTGGCATGACACAATATGGTTCCAGGGTTTGAGAGAAAATACATTACATTCTTACTCTTGGATGCCCATCTTAAAGGTCCGTGAATCCAAGATATTTATAGTGCACTATTTTAATTATTCTTTGATTAATAGGCTCATACATTGATTTCTTATAAGGTAACCTTGTTGTCACCTAAGGTTTGAGTCTTACATGGGGCTTGAACTAAAGATGCTATGCTGGGGTCTGTTTTGCTAGTTTTCTGCCAAAAGCACTGGACTTTGCTGATAGGTAGAAACCAGTCAATATACTTTGGTGATCCTTTGCATTAATTCTGGAGCAATTCTGGACCTCCTGATGTAGGGGCCTGACTGGGCAAACTGCAGAACTGGAAAGACATCATTGCAGATGCAACTGTTTGATCTGGGAGCTCAATCCTACTGCAAGAGGCTCAATAAGGAAACGGAGGAACTGTTAAAGTGTTAAAAATAGGAGCACATATTTGACTATATGACATTGCCCCATCAAATCAAGGTATTAGCATTGATAGAGCTGAAAGCAGGTATTATGAAAAACCCATTCTCTTTGTGATTATAAGAGTATATATCAGTGGTGAAGAGTAGATTTTTAATTGCCTGTTCTCTTTTAATCTTTTGCTAATAACCATTGCATACTGGAAGTAAAGCACTGGGAGGCCTTGGTAGAGGGTCAGAGTCTGGGAGTACCTCACTGCAGGGGGTTGCTAAAAATACAATGTATTCAAAACATGAAAAAATAGCAACTGTATTGTAACAATAGTTAAAAATGTGTTCAAATATCCTGCAAACAAATTTATACAGAAAGAAATATACAGAGAGAACTAGAATGTTTCAAAATGTTTTCCAAAATATGACAAATAAATGAATGACTCAGTACAAAAGGTGTAGAAATACAGTGAAAACTATTAAACATTTTCTCATTAAAACACAACTGATGGTGTTGTCTAGCAACGGCAGCTGCTTTCCTGTGAGTGGATGAGCTAATGAGAGTCTGTGGCCTCTTGTAGAAACAAGTGTACTGCTGTTTGCAAGAACTTACACTGCCTCTTTATGCATACATTTAGCCAATATGAATTGATTTTGATCCACTGTCTGATATATAGTATGCACGTCTTTTAGGGGGTATGAAAATATATGCCTCGTATGTTTGATTTTTAATCATTAACAGTGTATAGTTAAAATTCTCATGCTACATTCATAAGTTACAACCATTTAACACCTCTCCTCCACAATATAATAATATGAAATGTAGTAGAGAAGCAGCTGTAATGGTTTCAGCTATAATGCTAATCAATTGGTTCAGCTCCTTACCCCTCCAATTATAGAAACCCTAAAAATTATCATTGCACCAATCTGCTTATCTCCACAGTTTCTGCATAAAATCCTTCTATATAATGAACAGCTAGGATATATATTGCTAAGTTAAACAGTGCATTATTCTTCACCAAATACATAATGACAAATAATATCCCCACAGAACACAATTTGCGTTGGGTTGAAATAGAAAAAATGCTTTACTAACAATGTTTGGCGTTTCTTGATGTGGAACAGTTTGAGGCATTGCAATAGAAATTTCTTTGAATTAGAGTTAATTATCCATAAAAATATTTCAGATTAGTAAACTGAAGAACAGTATATTTTGTAAGTAGATCCATACCATCGTTTCTACTTAATATATCTTCATTATCACCCCAGGATACAGTGTTTGACTAGTAAGCTCAAAATCTATTATTCACAAAATTCCTCTCATTATTCCTTCTTGATGTGGAGGGTCATTTAAATCCTGTATTAAAGAGTTGTTTTAATATGCAGCACATTTCATTCAGAAGAAAAGGTTGTGGTCAACAGTGAGCATATAAACATTATATTCAAGACTGGCATCTAAACGGATCAGTTATTCATGGGGGAAACACAATAGTACAGTGATACTGTATGTTCGGAAGCTGCTATAATACGATTTTCTCTGGGATGCTCTTGGGGAAAATGCATTAGCTACAAAAGGCAACACTAAACAAAGCAGCTTGTAAAATATACAGATTATTACTGATGTCATATAGAGTTGCCCCTCAGCTGCAGCTGCAATCCATGTGATAGCTCCTCAACTCCTGTGTGAGTTCAATTCTCTGTAGAAAGGGATCTGCATTGGCAATGCAAAGTACTATGTGGCAAATTCACTTAGTGGCGAAAATGCGCTAGCACTGGCTTCGCCACAATTCGCTGCATTTCGCCAGCCCGCTGCTAATTTACTAAAATGTGAAGTTGCGCTCAGGGAGGCGAACAGTAGCGAAATTGCACTACCGTTACTTCGCCAGGCAAAACACATTTACGGTAGCGATGCCTAATTTGCATACGGCACAAACTTAAACGGAAAATAGAAGTAAATGTTACAGCCACTACATTCCACTACACAAGCCCAGGAAACCTTTAATAAATAAAATAAAGTTGTCCTATTGCCCTAAACATGTGCCCCATGTATAGTTGAGTTGCCATGTGTTAGGAAATGTAGGGGGGAAGGAGGGTAACCCCCCAAAAAATTACGCTATCACCCTAAAAAAAGTCAAAGACGCCATTGTTTTTTTTGGGACTTCAAACTCCCATCTATTGTATTGAACTTTTCTAGGTCTGACCTGGCTAAGTAAAGTCTAGCGCAAGAGGTTCAGTAAAATGGGCATCTAAGTTAATTAGCATAATTACGTCCCTTCATCAGTGCGCAACTTCCCCTGGTGTAAGGGTGCGAAATTGCACTAGTCTATCTACTTCGCTAGCAATTTTCGCCAGGGACACTGTTAGTGAATTGGCGAAGTTGAGAAATGACGTCACGCTGGCGAATAAGCGTTAGTGTTAGACGCGTCACGCTTTACTGAATTTGCCCCTTCAAGTCTATTCTACTAATCTACTACTTACATTTCAACAGCACATAATATTAAAGTTATTGGGAACAAGTATTTAGAACAATATTATATTTGAGATAAAGACTTGTTTAAAAAAAAGAGATCATAAAGTCCCAAATCTATCTCCAGAATCCGAACATAAAGCAATAAGAACCAACTAGGTAGGATATTTGCTCAACAGATTATTTACCGTTTTTGCAGATAGGACAGCACTGCTCTGGCTCATACACAGGATCCACACACTCCGTCTGAGGACATGCTGACACTGTACACATTACTTCGCCGTTGGCATCGCACCGACATTTCTCACAGGGAGATACCTGTAATAGACACAATTTCATTACTATGTTTTGGAACAGATGCAAATTCTCTACCCAGGGCTTACACTAGAGAATACTAAATAAACATTTCAGCATTTATGCAATTACTGATTATCACTTAATTTTTTAAGACTTGTTTTAGAATACTTTTTACTTAAAATAGAAATATTTATACATCTGTGCCAAATAATTACAAAAAAAAAAACCAACCACTGTGAAAATATTACATTGAGCTTTTGATTATTTATTTAAAGTGATACTGACAATAAAACTTACTTTTTAAAATATGAATGTACATTAAAAGTGACCTATAAGTCATGTTTTTTGCTTTGTATATAATTGTTAGTTGAAGTTCCTAAACCTGCCTGTTTTGCCAACCTGACTGTCCCATCTCAGCCTGTCAGTTAAAGTTTCTAATGCTAACAACTGACTCCTGCTGCACAAATATGGAAGCCCCTCATACAGAAACATCGGCCATCAGACAGGTAATGTGAAAATACTTTATGGCAAAGTTATAAGTAGCTTTCATAGGCAATATAGCACCTTGTACATTAGTGATCATATTGGTCTCATGGGGACATGCAAATTTCTGAGGGCTTAGAGGACCATGAAAACAGAAGGGCTCATTTATGTCTGTAGGCTCAGTGGACAACTTGCACTTTTCCCTAAAGTGAGTTACATCTAAAATCATTTACATTCAGGTATTTGCTTCCAAGTGCGCTTTTCACACTTCTTTAGAGTTGCTCTCAGCTCTGATCAGTCCTTTGTGCCCTATGTTCTGAATTGAGTACAACAAAGCAAAGCATTCATAATCTTCACTTTTATTTACTCTGGTTTTCCAGACATTTTGTCTCTCTCATTTCATGTGGCAAATATTGTTGTTCCATGAAAATGTTGTAACCCCACCATGTACTGTTTTTTGTGTGCCCTATTCTCTCCTGACTGCTCTTCTCATACGGACATGCTTTCTGAAAGTCATTGGGATAGGTATGGTGCTTCAAAATTTTCGCATGGTTGTAACATGAGAGCATCAAACACTAGGAAGGACTTTAATTAACTTGATTTTCTTGAAAAGACAGATTAAATATAATCCCTATTATTTCATGCCTTTATGTCTTCATTTTTTACTTTTTCTGTGTTGTTCTCTTTTAGCATGTGGGTAGCACCATCTTATGAACATTACCAGCTACCATCATGGAACAGTTTCAAGCTAGGTTAGAGAAACCGCACACCTGACATACCCGAAAGAACCTTCTCTTGGTGCTCAATCATGGAGGAATCGGCCACCTCCTGAACAGGATGAGCAGAAATTCACTAACACCCAAGAATTGTGGTAGCAGGGCAAGCCCTTGCAATTTTATTAATGCAATTGTGCACAACTGCATTAATAAAATTGCAAGGGCTTGCCCTGTTACCAAAATACTTGGGTGCCAGTGAATTTTTGCTTATCATGGAACAGTTTAACCCCTCCGATACAATTTTGCTGCCAGAAGAGTTGAAAAGAGACTGTTGAGGTTAATGCTCTAAGCAGTAACATTTCATTTCACAGATCAGCTACAAAATCAGTGTTTGTTTAAAGGCCTCTTTGGTTATGACTAAACTTAACAAGTTTGGCATCAATACATTTGCAAGCCCATGTCTCAGTTTTTTTTCTATATTAAAAAAACACTGGTACTAAAGTAAATTTTTTCTATCAAAACAACCAATGTTATTTGTTTTAAAAACTGATAATTACTTCTACATTCCTCCAATACTTTTTAATCAAAAAACACAATTAGTAACTAAAAATATAATAAATATATTGCTGAATTTATTTGCTAATTCCCTGCATCAGTGTCAGAGATAGGGATGGCGCGAACCGCCGAAAAAATAGAACTTCCGGAAATTTGCGAACGGTTCGCGAACCCCATAGACTTCAATGGGAAGGCGAACTTTAACAGCTAAAAAAGATATTTCTGGCCAGAAAAATTATTTTAAAGTTGTTTAAAGGGTGCAACGACCTGGACAGTGGCCCCCCCAGAGGGGGATCAAGGGCAAAAATGTATCTGAAAAATCCATTGTTGACACAGCGCTGCGTTTTGTGCGGTAAAGGGAAAAAAGTCACTCAGGTGGTTGTGGACACTGTAATATTATTGATATTTAGACAGAATGTGAACAAGCTCACACAGCTAGATGGCAGTTGTTTGAAGAACACACTGGGCAAAAAATGCCTACAGGGCAAATAATGGCTACAAGGTCAACGTATACACTACTACAGCGGTGGATACGGATTACGTAAAATATATTATGGCTGCTTGAAAAAAGTCACTCAGGTGCTTTTTCTGGAGAGGGTAATATTATGGATATTTAGACAGAATGTGAACAAGCTCACACAGCTAGATGGCAGTTGTTTGAAGTACAGTAGATTACTAGCCAGCAAACTTACTATCCACTGTCCCTGAAATCACTAACAGCTCTCTCCCTACACTATCTCTTCCAAGCACACACAGGCAGAGTGAAAAAAACGCTGCAGGGCTTCAGTTTTTATAGGGAAGGGGAGTGGTCCAGGGGGTGTGGGGGTGGTCCAGGAGGGAGAGCTTACTGATTGGCTGCCATGTATCTGCTGGTCTGGGGGAGAAATGGCAAAATAAAAGCGCCAACTAAGGCGAACCCAAATTGGCGAACGTCGCGCGACATTCGCGAACTTCCGGCGAGCGCGAACACCCGATGTTTGCGCGAACAAGTTCGCCGGCGAACAGTTCGCGCCATCCCTAGTCAGAGAATGCAGACCCTATTTGACTAGAGGCAACATGGGTGAAATGATATGTTATATGATACTTGACAAATGTTTGTATTAATATAACAGAGTAAATCAAAACATGTAGGACTGGGTCTAGAAATAATAACTTTTTTAATTAAAACAAAACCCCATCAAATTGGTTAATAATCTTGGTTGGAGTTGTCAACATGGACAGCATGCCAGTGCAGTGGTTATTATTGCCATTTCAGGGTGTTGAGGACTTGGGTTGAATTCTGATCAGATATTGAGAATGTATGTTATCATTTTGTATGCATTTCCTAGGGGTGCTCTAGTTTCCTCCAAAGCCCCAAACATAGTCTCTTATGAAACTTGTAACTTATATGAAACTGATCCAAGATTGAATGTGTGTTTACAAACAGATAAACATTAAGATCTACTTGTGAACATACAATAACTAATGAGGTAGATATAGCTCTTTGTAAAATGTATCAAAATAATAAGATGCATAATACACATAACCCCCTATAACCAGTGGCATTTTATCACTGTATTAATTATACATTTGTTGAGTAATGAATAAAAGTTTCTTGCTGTACCGCCTAATGCCAATATATAATTATGTGACTACTAATGTAAAACACATGTATATAGTTGTATATGAGAGAAATTGATTATCTGGATGACTTCTAAAATGTGTGTTACTTATATTTCAAATGAATGAAATCTTGTTGCTCCATCTTGTTTGGCAACATTTTGGTAAATTTCATGTCTTCTGCTTCAAATGTGTTTCACGATTAAAGTTATATTTAAAGGAAGGTGAAAAAAAATCTATATTTTTTCCATTCTCTTCCAGGGAATGTAACTCTTATTGAATGTAACTAGATTTCATACTCTAAAGGTAATACTCATTATTGGGGGCTTTCCTTTGTTTCATTCTTTGTTTCTGAAATATGGTTTAAAACTCTTCAATGGCTCTCAAATCCAAGAACTTCTCACAGGTTTACGAAACCACTTATGTACAAGTCTTTGAAATATCATTAATCCTTTGCATGCCAAGGATGTTTGATGCTTCAATGGCAAGTATTTGTATAATGGCTCCATCTCAGGGAATCCAGGTGCCTAACTACTATATCAGTACTTTTTATTCAAGGCATAGCAATTCTATTGAGTTTATTTTATGTTTAAGAGGATTTTTAATAGACATAAGGTATGGTGATCCATATTAGGGAAATACCCTTATATGGAAAAGCACAGGTCCTGAGCATTCTGGATAACAGAATACATACTTATAGTGACACACGGGCACATTTACATTTCTTTCTGCTTGTGTTTCTTTGTTTTTCTTTATGACAAGAGTCACATGGGCAATTAAACCACTCACTGTGACTCTGTTTGATGAATATACTCCCTGTCTTCTTCACTAGGGGAAGTTAGTGGAGAATCAAAATTCAGAGTAATGGTGGCCATACTGTAGTCCTGGCCATACTGTAGTCCTGTACTTCAGGAAAGAGAGGTTCCAAAAAATTTAATTAAACAAAATTAAAGATGTGCTTGAATCCTGAAGTCTAAGGGAAGATCGCATATCTATCTATCTATCTATCTATCTATCTATCTATCTATCTATCTATCTATCTATCTATCTATCTATCTATCTACCTATCTATCAATCTATCTGTCTATCTATCTTGATCTATGTAATCTAATCTACCATGTGGTAAATAAGCACCAGTATTTAACACTGTATTTATGTTGCATTTAAAGTTGTGCTTCTCACTGTGTCCACAGTTATCTGTGTAATCAGAAAAACAAATCAGGAGATAAAAAGAACCACTGGGCAAGAAGCAAATCAAGGAACTTTATGCATACATTTTGCATACAAAATTAGAGCCTGAATGATAGATTCTGAAAATAGCTCAGAAACATAACTTTCAATTTAATTAAATAAGGTGCATATCCTGTTTTCATCCTAAAAACAAATATAAAATCTCAAGATGCAATTATTTGGTGTATGTCTGCAGACAGCGTGTAAAAAGTAACAGTTTATGAAACACAAGATAATAGTGCTGAACCAGCTAAGCACTACAGTACAGAAGTCTAGACACAAATTTAAATAAGTAATGCTGCAACACTGGTATCAATTTATGGTATGATACGAGGAAAAGCTTTTGCAAAATAATTCTGAAATCTATTCACCTCTCTGATCAGGAAAAATGCTATTTAAATACATGAAGTGTTTTGTGGTGTGTATATGCAGTCTAATTTAATAAAGGAATACATAAGCAGAACATGTATTATTCCAGGTTTCATTTACAAGCTATGGAGTACAAGTTGATAGAATGTATGCATGTTCATTGAATATTCTATGATTTTAGCCAGCATATACAGGGAACGCCATTCTGGAGGTGATCTAGACATAAATACATTTTTTATCTTTTAAATAGCACTGTATTATGACTGATACTCAAATACTAAAATGACTCTATTTGTGTTAAAATTATCATCGGGTTTATTGGGAATTCATTTATTTACAAAGGACCAAACTGTAAATCAGTGTGATAATAGCATATTTCATACAATTTGACTCTTCTTCTATTTATCATTGTCATAGTTCATATTGATATTCCAAAGATGACATGCTACAAAACTGACACCTGTTTTATACATTATTGCTAATTCTAGCAGGGTAGTAGAAACATAATTAAACAGCATAAAATCCCATTTTTTACTTTCTGTAAAGAAAAAGAAATCTATCTGTGATAAAAAATGTCTACCATTTTTATAATAAACCTGACTGTCTGCAGTGATATTTTCTCTTCATTTTACTTGCTCTGACAGTTGCAGATAGGAAACGGTCAGACGGTCCATAACTGCTCTACAGGGAAACAATCGTAGTTTCAAACAGCCCCCCACCTTACTTCTCAGAACTCAAGCAGATTTGTTTGTTTCCCTGTAGAGCAGCCAGCAACTGTGTAGAGTTGTATCCACAGACCCAGTGCAGTTTGAATATTCTGATTATTAATCAGTCTTGCTGTATCAGCTTCTATGGCAGATATAATTTGAATTGTGCTCTTTTGATAATTTATGACAATAAGCCTAAGCTTAACCCCTCCAACTGAAGTCCAGACCACACTGAGCATGTGCGTAGTCTTGGTATTGCAAATATTTTTAACAAAGTTACAACATGACAGCCACCTGCACTAACTTTAAAAGCATAAATCAGTCTTATTAGGCTTCTGGTGCAGTCAGTTCGTGTTTATATTTAGTATACAAAATACAACATTTCTAACATTATACTATTTTAGACTTTAGTTGCCCTTTAAGACAGCAGCCTTTTAATTCAGAAGAAACCATTACGGAGTGGCAGAATATACAGAATGGTAGTATTAAAAACTGAACATATTCCAGCATACCCCAGCTTGAACCTGGCACATACAGATAGAGCACAGGTTACTGCAATATAATCAGGAATCATTTATGCTTTTGCCTGAATAAGTTAGTTCCCAGAGCGAGAGACATGACCATTCACTCACATATGTTGCTAGGAAACTGGTGCAGCATTTCAATGCCTATAAAACAAGTATCCTTGTACTATAATAGTAGAACCTGATTTATACTTATGTTACAGCAGGTGCAATGTTTGTTCAAGATCTCGTTATTCATAGCTATCAATTAGAAGGCTTTTTTCTATATACTGTAGTTGTAGTTCTTTATACTGTAGTTGTGTTTATTGTCACATTTTCAGGTTTGCCAGGTTTAAAGCAAAAATTTACATTAAAAAGAAAACACTTTTATATAATGGCTTTATCAGTAATTTTAAGAAAAGTGCAGACACTCATTAACAACCCTTTAAAAGTAATTTAGAGGAGCTGAATTAGATTTGGTCTTTGGACAAACAGTCTGGGCTAGAAAAGATTTAACCACAGGCCACTTTTGACAAGAGGCAAAAATACAAAAAAATCACACATATACACAGTATATTTACATTGTTACATTTCACATTGCAGCAGTACAAAATACTTGGATAAAATTTGCACAAATATTTATAATCTTATTTATGAAGGTTCATTCTAATGTATCTTTTAAACATCTGTATATTTCCTGATTTTAAACTGAGTAATATAATAATTCACAATAATATGCTGTCACAAATGTTCCATCAGGTCCAATAGCATATAATAACATATTACTACTTCTACATATTATTACTACTACAATAATAACAATGACAACAATAATATAAGTAAATATACTAATTATAATAATTCTTATTATTTAAATACCAACAAATTCCACAGCATGTACAAGTGGGTGTTTATAATAAACATATTGGAAAACACAAAACAGCACTGTAATTTGGATCTTTATGCTTAAGAGGGGTTATTTACTAAATTCTGAATTGATTTCACACCATAGCCAAACTCCCATGCTTGAGTTTAGCTTATTTATTAATTAAAAAGCCCAATCTGATTATGGAAAAACTCAATTTTAATTTTTTTCCAAAATTACTTGTTTTTCTAGTTTTTTTGCCTGAAAACCCCCCAAAAGTCAGATTTTTGGGCTAAACCCAGCGAAGACCCCAAAAACTTGGCATAGTTTCCTCTCCTTTTGACTTATACAGGATCTCAGCAGGTCTGAGATGGCAGATTTTTGGATTCGGGCTTTTTGCAGCATTGGGATTTACTGAATCTTACAAAATATTTGTTTTTTTCTCTGAAAATTTTAGTTTTCTAGTAGTGATGGGCGAAACTATCCTGTTTCGAATTTCCAGCGAAATTTGTGAATTGGCGAAAAATTCACGAAATGATTTGCGTCACGTTTTGACGTGCGTCGCATCATTGAATTTATTCGCCGGCGGCAAATCATGGGAATTCGCCGTAAATTTGTGTCTGGGGAATAAATTAGCCTATCACTATTTTCTAATAAAAAAAAGCTTGATTTTTTTTGACATTTCACAAGTCTACCTTTAATAAATAACCCCCCTACTAGAATGTCATGTAAACATTATACCTAATAGTCTGATTTTGGCTCAAATAAGGATTAATTATATCTTAGTTTGAATCAAGTACACGTTACTGTTTTATTATTACAGAAATCCTTTTTACCTATGTGGATTATTTGTATAAAATAGAGTCTATGGGAGATGGCCTTTTCATAATATGGAGCTTTCTGGATAATGGATTTCCCAATAAAAGAGCCCATGTAATTTGGAAATTTTGGATCCCATACCTGTAGTTTAAGAATACATGACCAATAATAGCTCTCCAACTGGAGGCACAGGGCAGGCTCCTACCCCTCAAGGTTTTTGATATATCATGCACCACTACCTGCCTCAAAGTTCCAAAGGCTCACTACACTACAAAATTATATAGAAGGTTGCATCAGTCTTACTTCCCTTCACATATATTGTTACAGTGGTAAATTAAACGATTTACACAAAAACAATAAAAGTGGGAATTCTAGGGTACATTTCAATAGTACTTTATAACATCACACATGGACAACATGAATGATGATCACACCTGCTAAATTACTAAAGAATGCCAAACCAATAGAACACAGAAAACTCTCATAAATATGCATCTATCACTTAAAATATTGTAAAATAATCAATGGAAATAACTGCAAATACAAATTAAAACAACTCTTTCTACATTTAGGGGCATATTTATCAAGGGTCCATCTGAAATTAATTCAAAGTATTTTTTCAAACGAAAAAAGACCAATTTCGATCGAACAGGTCTGTTTTCGTTCGAGTTCGAATCGAACGATTAGCGCATTCGATGAAACGATTCAAAAGATTTCCCCACCTCTCAGACTTCAGCCAAAGACTGTAGGCTATAGGAGGTCCCCCATAGGCTAAAACAACAATTCAGCAGGTTTAAGGTGGCGAAGGGTCTTAGTCGAACTTTTAAAAGAGACAGTATTTGGATATTCAAATAGTCAAATTTGTTCAATTGGAATCAAATTTTTTCAATTCAAATTGAATTTTAGCCTATTTGATAGTTGAAGTACCCAAAAAATAGTTCGAAATTCAAATTTTTTTTTAATCGAATTTTCACTTCGACCCTTAATATATCCAATTAAATAAAAGTTCATTTTAAATTTTAATCACATCATAATTGTTAAAACACTAGCCCAATAAAAGTCATCTTGTATTTAATAGAACAGTCACATAGTATATGCATATTTATTCATTTAGTCGCAAAACCCCTAAAAGTACAGAATGCATGCAGATTAAAATGCCAGCACAATTTCTAGGCATGCATTCTGTTTAAGAGAATGTGCACCTATTAATTACCATCACACATGGACCCTGTTTACATTAAACTTCTTTCTCCTTGCATACAAATCATAGACTTCTCTGTGGATAAAAATCATTATATCTAACTGGGAGGATTGCATGTTTATGGTAAGACACGGGACTATAATAAATGCATGGGGCTGTGGAGATTGATAACTCCTTTCAGTTTGTATTAGAAACAATTGCCACTGGTAAATCAATTCCACATCACAGCTGACCTGATATACTGAAGGGTGGACAGGAGTGAAATTATTTTACTACTCTCCAGTATAGGTGGCTGTATATTTTTCAAGCTACCCTGGCATGTTTGGAACAAATTACTCCCATGTGCTTTGTTACTGTTACTGTTCAGCTCTAGTAAACTGTAATCCAGAACAACCTCACCCATGTCACGCCCTCCGCCCCCTACCTGTCTATCATTATCGTTTATCTTTTCAAGACATCAAGACAAAGATGTCCATCTGCAAAAGCACATTCAATGATATCATACAATGTGCTCTCACATAATTGTGTACCATGTTTATTAATATTGTAATAATTAATAATGTTTTATTAACCACACAGAGTATCTACAGTATATCAATAATTTAAATAAGGTGAATGGACTGTAAGTCTGAATTCTCAACACAATATATGTATATATATATATATATATATATATATATAATATCACAGCATCTACTTCAATTAACATGATTGGCAATATACCATCCCAAGTCATACATAATATTGAACTGCATACAAATTAAGCTCCTAAAGACTCTTCAGTATCCATAGTGATATTGTGTAGTCACAGTTTAGTTAATGTTCTATGAGCAGGCATTAGCAGTTCTCTTTGTACAATGTATTTTCTCAATTAAATTGAAGGGCACTTTAATTATCTGTTGTTGTTGTTGTTTTTTTAAATAAAGGCCAATATCCTTGCCAAATGGCAGTATTGTTGAGCTTCTATGGTCAAAGGTAGGGTGACGAAAAAAGTAAATACATTATTTTAAAAATGGTTCTCATTTACCTGTGTGTGCAGATCATTTTTCCAAAAGCTCTTTAAGAATGCAAGGAGAATCTGCAGTAGTGATAACTGACACGTTTTATTGGCCACAAGATAAAAGTAATGCAGTGTGAAGGCCTTGGATTCAATTCAGAGTGTGAATTGTACAGTTCTTTGTTTTTTTCTGTCATTATTTAAACTGACCCTGGAAGTCGTATTGCTTTTGTACCTTTGTGTCTTCCTTTGTAAGTGAAATCTGTATTTATATAATAATTACTATAGACTAACCATTTCACTAATATGTAATGAGCCTCATATTGTTCCTAAAAACACCATTCGATTATCATATACAGGTATGGGATTTGTAATCCAGAATGCTCTGGACCTAAGGGATCTGTCCGTAATTTATATCTTCAGCATTGTAAACACTGAATGAACCCAATAGGCTGGTTTTGCTTCCAATAAAGACTAGTTACTTTACATCTTAGTTTGGTACAAACTACAGTTTTACTATTATAACCCTAATTTGGTTACTGTCTCTTTAAACAGCAACTTACCCTTGGCAATCCAGGGTATTCCATATGAAAAGTACTAGAAACTGGGAATTACAGCGCAGTGCCTTCACCTAGGGAACACTGATAAACACATCTAAGGAGAGATTCCACTAGGAATAATAAAACACACAGTTTGCAGATGAAACAAATATGAACTGTATATAAAACATGAATAAAGAAGAACTTGGGCAATCTGATACACAATTCACTCCTGCACTGGGACACTCCCTCAATCACTATTAGGTACCTTGACTTGTTTCTCCAACACAGTTTTTTTTTTTCTTCTTCCATGCCACTTCAAGGACTTCCAGTACAAATGTTGCCCAGGGACCCACAGACGCTTGCCAATATATATATATATATATATAAATTTTAAAGGGCCTTAGGTGGTAAACTAGTGGACGATGATCTTTGTTCTTTGTAACGATTAACAATACTCAACCTTTGTTTCCTTCATAACCAAATGAAGATCTAAAAGCTCAAGTTCATTGCCAAAATTTACTGTAAATGTAATATTCAGAACACACATACTGTTTGTCAACCATATGTGTAAAGCTCAACTAATCACTAGTGATGGGCGATTTTATTCGCCAGACCTGAATTCCCGCAATTCGTCACCGGTGAAATAATTCGTGAAACGGTAGCGAAAATTTGCATGCCGAACATTCGCTGACGTAAAAAATGACGCAACGTGTGTTGAAAACGACACGACGCACGTCAAAAATGTGACGTGACTCGTTTCGTGAATTTTTCGCCAATACGCAAATTTCGCTGGAAATTCCAGGAACAGGATAGATTCGCCCATCACTACTAATCGCCCCATTAAGAGAATAGCTTCAATGAAATGTTTGTAAATAATTATATTATGACCATATTTAGGTAAACTGTGTGTCATCTCAAACTGGTGCATAAAAAGATTAGCATATGAGGGCACCATTGGCACCCCCATTTCTGTCCCTGCTATTTGTTAAGAAAAACTAGTTTCAAAACAAAAATAATTGCAATTCAGAAACATTTTCAGTAATTTAATGATGAAATTAATAGGAGGTCCCTTTAAAATTGGTACTCTGTAGTAGGGACTTCTGGCTATCTCTAATGTAGGATACTGGTATTTAAGATGTCTTCATCCATAGTGGTCAATATCACGGAGTCATCGCTATCATAATGTCTTGGGTGGCTTATTTCTCTTTAACCTAAACTTGGCTGGTTGCTGTGGCAACGTCATTATGCCTTGGACAGTGAGGGGAAGTGAAGTCACTGATGACTTGACATAGAGCCCACAATGTTGTGTGGAAAATAAACACTCTGAGCAGTTAACTTCTGCAGTTTGAAGCCCATTCTTGTACTCTCTATATTGGAATTTTATGCATACTGAGGCGGAGGTGCCATACAAGAAGGAAGGCTAAAAGTTTTCACCTGCTAAGTATTGAGGATTACCAGCAACTTTCTACTTTTACGAAGTCACTGATGAGGCAGGGCATCATGGGTTTTAAATGTTGTATTTATATAGTGAGTAATTTCTTATGGCAATGCGTCTAGGCCAATATGCTGCCTCGCGCCAGGGAATCAGGGAATTATAAAACAAGATTCACAGGTCTTTAATAATGAAAAAAAGAATACATTTACTGAACATACACACTGGTTTATATATATATATATATATATATATATATATATATATATATATATCTATATATATATATCTATATATATATATATAGATATATATATATATGACTTGTTTTTATATATATAGTTGTATAATCTGTATTAACACTACACATATCATGTGTATCCCTTTTCTAGAGATTTGATTCCTTTACTACTAACAGATACAGGTACATTGATCAGTATGCAGCTCAGTGCCCACAAGCTCTGTGATCTATTATGACAAGGAGGAACAAGTCTTTGTCATAGCGAGAGCTTGCATCCAGTAAGTAAGACCTATCTGGGAATATGTAATGTCCCACTAGAATTGATGTATTGATTTCATTACTGACTTAAGGCTTTACGCTTTCAACCCCATGTATTCTGTTCAGACTCATGTGCATCAAAGGCAGCATGAATAATGATGGTAAAAAACGTCCTTAAATATAATTAGAGCTAAGGTTTTATTTTATTTTTTTCATTTTTTTCTTAAAGGACATTTGTAGATTCTGAAATCAGCGTCTCGAAGGCATTTGTCAGTGTTGTGCATGCTGAATAGTCATGATCAATTGTAAGAGGACCCAGTAACCTTTTAAAAATGCTGTCATCTGCTCTGTCATTTTTTCAATTGCTGATGAAAAGAGCAAATATTCCTCAGTGCTTTGCAGTCACATTTGCTTAAGATTTTGCATGGTGATCTTGTTTCTCCTTACATGTTTCAATTTTTTTGACATGCAGAACTTGCTCAACTGGAAATGCAAAAGGTGAATATAACAGTACAAGTGATTGTTCTAAATTGTAGAAGCAGTCAGCATTAAATCTTGCTATTTATGCTGCACCATATTTCTACAATATGAATATATCATGTTTTAAGGCAGTGCTGATCAACTTCTGTGGTTCCGAGGGCCAGAGTTTTTTTGGCCTAAGTGGTGGAGGGCTGATAATGTAACCCAGTATTGAACACAACGTGTTTTTAATCCACGCCCATGTTGCCACAAGAACTTTTAAGCACACCAAAAGACCAAAAGGTTGCTACTTATTGCAGAGATATTTTTAAGTAAACCCTTAAAATGAATATTGCTAAAAATGCCATATTTTCTATACCAAACATCTTGCACCAGCCTAACGTTTCAGCATCTCAATAGCAGCAATGATACAGGATTTCAAACTTGCCACAGGGCGTCACCATCTTGGAAAGTGTGTGCAACACTCACATGCTCAGTGGGCTCTGAGCAGCTGTTGAGAAGCAAAGCTTAGGGGTAATCGCAAATTTTCCGACAGAAAATGAGGTTGGTCTGTAATATAAGCTGATGCTACAGGACTGATTATTTAATTCTGATGCTAGTTGCACTGGTTTCTGTGCTGACATGTAGTAATTATCTGTAGTAATTACTAATCAGCCTTATACTGTGATGTTTATATTCTATGTGTACTGTATATTGTGAGTTAGTCCCTAAGCTCAGTAAGGGACAACAGCACAGAGCATGTGCAGTGAATCAGCAGATAAGAAGGTTCACCTCCCACAGACAAAGTATGGCACACACAGGCAGATTAGGGCAGGAAGAGTATGACACATACAGGGAGCATATAGAAAGTACAAAATACTCCAGAAACACACCAGTTTACTGCTTAATGAAGTAGGTGCTTTATTTAGCCCATATGTAACCACAAAAGGGGGCAAAGTTTTGGTCCCCTCTAAACCCTTTGTCAAGCCAAATGGTCCAGAGGGGCCCGAAACATTGCACCCCTTTTGTGGTTACACATTGGCTAAATATAGCACCTACTTCATTGAGAAATACACTGGTGTGTTTCTGGATTATTTTCTATATGTTCCTATGACCCCGTGCAAGGGAACAGTCTTCTGGTTGAGCACCCAGCACTTAGAGCACTCCACAATCGTGCAGACACACAGAGAGCATAGGGCAGGCATTGTATGGCAGAAACAGAGCAAAGAGCATGTAAAGTCTGGCATACACATGGAGCATGGAGCAGGTAGAGTATGGCGCTCGAACACACAGGCATAGCGCAGGCAAAAAACAAGGAGCATAGGGGAGGGAGATTAGGGAACACACAGGGAGCATAGGGCAGGCAGAGGATGGCACACACAGGGAGCATAGGGAAGGCAGAATACAGCAGGAGACAGGGAAACCAACAGGATCACTCTAAGATGAACAGTTCATATTGTGCTACATACAGGGATACAATGCTGGTGCCCCTCCAGCAGTTTGTATGAAGTTGTTAAAGGGCTTTAGGTGTGTGAACAACAGAGGTGTTACAAGTATGGACAATGCAGAAGGGATTACATGTGTGAAGTCTGTATTTGAGGTGTAAACAATGCAGGGGCCAGTTAATCTCAGAATTGATACATTTTAAATCTTACACGAGGTAAAATGGCACAGCAGGCAGACTTTCATGTGGGGGTAGCAGGACACTTGCACGCACATTACATTCTTTCTAAAAGGAGTTATTGTGGAGTACTTCAAATGCATAAAGGGATAAGTTAGAAAGTATATAGCAATGAATCTGTGATCGCCCAAAGAAAGATATGAAACAGAGCAGTCTTAATCACAAAAAAACTATGTTAGTTAATGTTATTATAGCTCATTTACTCCTCTTGAATTTCTGCTGATTGAGGTGTTACTGCTGTCTTTGTAAGGGAAACTAAGCCCACCATGAAGATCCTGTAGAACTAGTTTCATAATAAGTCTAATCAGTTGGTTCTTAGTTGTCACATTCTTTAGTTCCAAATTATAATGACCATCTCTGAAGACTATTTTGGCATTTTATAAATAATTTAATTATAATAATGACCATTCTTGCCAATAGGCATTGTGTAAAAATATAGCATAACGGTAATATTGTGATAATAATGTAACATAAAGATATTGTACTGCAAACCACCAAGGTGTTCCATGAGGCAGGTCATGAAACTCCGGTTTGATTTTCTCCTATTTTACAACAGCGTGTACATTATTTCTTATAAAACACAAATTTCTGTGAGTCATGTGACAGGAAGTACATAACTAAGTACTGATTAAAACTGATGATGTCAAAATTCGTTGCCATCTGTCCAGTTTTGACCCAGACAGCCTGGTTTTTGACAAGGGCTGCCCACCTCCAAACACCTGCTTTAATCCAGCTAAAGGGTTGGTACCCCTCATTTCCATTATTTTCTCGATCCGCACACATGCAGCCTAAGCTCTGCACATGAGTAAGGGAACAGTCAACCAGCATTGGCTTAATAAGGGGTTTTCTAAAGTTATTTTGTAGAAATGCATGCATTAATATGGTCATTTGAGAAATGTGATCATTGATGGTAAACTAGTACAAAAGCTAAACAACTGTTTGTTGTTTAGAAAACTAAGCCCAACAATGTGCCATGATCACACAGTCAGACAGTCCTTGCTCCTAGTCTTTCACTCTGCATGTACATTGAAGTGAACAGTAACAACAGTAGGTGAAAAATATTTTTTTCCGCCTACTATAAAGTAGAATCTGCCATTACTGTCTGAAAGAGAGAAATACAGTTTTGGTTTCTTCATACAGCAAAACTGAACTGAACTAAATTCTAAAACTAAGGTCAAGTAAGTTAACGTAATATTCTATAGCAGTGATCTCCAACCAGTAGTTCATGAGCAACATGTTGCTCTCCAACCCCTTGGATGTTGCTCCCAGTGGCCTCAAAAGCAGGTGATTATTTTTGAATTCCAGGCTTGGAGGCAAGTTTGGGTTGTATACCAGGTGTACTGCCAAACATAGCCTCAATGTAGGTTGACAATGCACACAGGGGCTACTAAATTACTAAATGGTCAATCAAAGCACTTATTTGGCACCCCAAGAACATAATTCATGCTTATGTTGCTCCCCAACTCCTTTTACTTCTGAATGTTGCTCATGGGTTCAAAAGGTTGGGGATCCCTGTTCTATAGGATCATCACCCTGTGATATTCTAATGTACTGTATTTAGGAAGTTGTTGCTAATCTCTTGCTTTATTGCAACTTGTTTTAAAATTACCTCCTTCTAGAGAAGACAGATGTGTTCTGTCACAAATGAGAGAATAAAAGTAAATATAAGGCTAACCCCTAACAAATGAGGCAAAAAAATCCAGGCCATTTTTTTACCCAAGGCAGCAGAACTTGATTGTCATGAGCACCTTCCTGAGCCCCTTCCTGTTCTAGAGAGATTTCCGTGGTCTTGTCTCCTGTTGAGTATGAGGAATTCAGCAGTTGTACAGTCTGTTCTTTCTTGATAAGAAGAGTATTCTTTTATTGTTATACTGATTAGTATAGAAGTATATCATTATTGAAAGTCCTGATATATCTTCTAATATACCACAAAGGTTTCTGTTTTTTTTTTTTAATATTATTAGTCTTTATTTTTGCTAATGTATGTGGAATACTGCAAATGTGGCAGAAATCCTAACCTAATAAAGAAAAGCATCAAAAGATTAAAATATCTAAAATAAAAAATATATGTGCATATTTTAGAGCTCCACGGGCAGAATTGATTCTTAGAAATTGCACACTGTACTGAAGTATCTTTTTTTTTTTTTTTTTACATAATTTTTCTGACAAAAATATGGCTAGAGGTTATATGCTGAACTTACTGTACTAGTCCAGAAGTGCTATAACAGTAATGATCCATTATAGAGGCCTTGTCTTAATTGTATATTGTATTAATTGTATATTGTGCAAATATACTGTATGTCATTAGTCTCTATGCTCAGGTAATTGACAGCAGTGCATAGTTGGAAATCTAGCAGAAAACATTATTTGGAGCAACTTGGGGCATGTTTGAAGGCACATACTGTAACTGCAGAACTGCTAAAGGACTGTGGAGGCCTTGGGCTGGTGCAAAATGTAGGATGAACAGTTCTAGTCTAATTTTTTAGTTTCCCTTTAAAACCATTAAGAAATTTTAAATAAATGCACCATAATGTATAAGTACTTCTTTTTCTCACTATTGCATTTTATAAATTCACCTTTTCTCTATTCTAGTTCATTTTGTTTAAAGGAGAACTAAACCCTAAAAATGGCTAGGTCTAAAAATGCCATATTTATACTTATAATTATACCCTCTGCAATCTGGTTTCTGGCCTGGTCACCCTACTGAGACTGTTTTGTGCAGAGTTACAAAGGATCTTCTGTTTGCCAAAGGGAAAGGTTACTTCTCCATCCTTATGCTATCATCTGCATTTGATACAGTTGACCACACTCTCCTGATGCAGATTCTGTATTCGCTTGGCATTCGTAACCAGGCTGCATCTTGGCTTTCTTCTTACCTTTCTTTCTTACCTGATCATTCACTATCTCCTATGATAACAAAACCTTATCTCCAGTTCCACTTAATGTGGGGTTGCGGCAAGGCTCTGTACTTGGTCAGCTGTTGTTCTCCCTGTACACCCTGTCTTTGTGAGATCTCATCTAATCCTTCTGCTTTAATTATCATCTGTATCCTGATGATACCAAAATATATTTATCCACCCCTTCATTTACAGCTGAAACAGAGGTTCAACTCTCTAACTGCCTCCTAGCTATTTCAAATTGGATGAACCATTGCCACCTCAAACTCAACCTAACAAAACTGAACTAATCATCTTTCCACCTAAGCCTGGTCCTACTCTCCTATTTACTGTATCTATTGATGGCATGATCATTAATTCTGTCAACTCAGCATGCTGTCTGGGGTAATCTTTGACTCCTCTCTCTCCTTTTCGGATCATATTAACACCGCTGTCAAAACCTTTCACCTTTTCTTATGCAATATTACCAAAATCCGCCCCATCCTTTCATCTGCTATAGCCAAGACGCTCATGTATGCTCTCATCCTATCCAGACTAGATTACTGTAACCTTCAGCTAACTGGCCTCCCTAACTCCCATCTCTCCCCTTTTCAGTCTGTATTAAACACTGCTGCCAGAATTATCCTCCTCTAATCCAAAAGAATACAGGCCCCTCCTCTGCTGAAGTCCTTATCATGGCGTCTTATAAAACAAAGAATAACTTAGAAACTCCTCCTCATAACCTTCAAAACCTTTCATTCCTCTGCACCTAACAACATCTCATATCTTGCTATTTTGTACCCCCCACTACTACTGCTGTTTCCCATATGAAACCCTTATCTCTTGTGACTCCTGATATTTGGAATGCCATTCCTGAATTTCTCAGGGGAGAATCCTCCTTCAGTGTTTTTTAAACGATACTGAAAGACTACCTCTAGGAGCACATGGATAACACCTGAACTGGGAACTGCCACTTATATAAAAATGTAACAGACTGTAACCTACAGCACTTTAATACCCCTCTGAATTGTGTCTGTATGTTACCCTACCATTTAGACTGTAAGCCCTATGGGGTAGGGGCCTCTAGCCTTTTGTTTCCTTGACACTGAGCACTTTCTCTGTATTGTAATTATAGTTTATATTTATGTGAATTGTATTGCTAATAATGCACTTAGGGGCTGATTTACTAAGGGTCGAAGTGAATATTCAAATGCAAAAAGTTCGATTTTCAAAGTAAATTTTTGAAAAACTTTGACCATCGAATAAGCTACAGTACTTCAACCATTCAATTCGGATAGTCGAATAGCAAAATCCTTTGACTTCGAAATTCGAAGTACTGTCTCCTTTAAAAAAGTTCGATTTTTTTTTTTTACTTTGCCAAATAAAAGCTGCCGAAGTGCTATGTTAGCCTATGGGGACCTTCTAGATCATTTTTCTAAGTTTTATTTTAGTCCTTAATTCGGTGAAAAATACTTCAACTTCAATATTAGAAGTCTAAGAATTTTAATTCGATGGTCGAATTTCGAAGTATTTTCCACTTGGAAATTCGACCGCTGTTGAGAAGCTAAGCTTAGGGGTCATCGCAAATTATGAAGCAGAGAATGAAGCAGAGAATGAGGTTGAATACACACTTCACACAAAATAGAAGCACTCAAACCTTTCTGCTAAACTAAGTACTTTGACCACATGCACGTGCTGGGTAATTCACTCCATTACTTTCCAATAATTGATTATAATGCAATTCCCTGATCGCTCACCAGATAAATGCTGTGGTTCAGGTGCTTATACCCCGAACCCTCCGCTCAATCATACATCCAATAATGTGCATAATACGAAGGGTCACTCACCACTCCTTCTAAGTGGCCCGGGTGCTGTGCCCCGAACCCTCAGCAAGGGGAGACTTCCAAATATAGCATCACCAAAAGGATAGCACGCACTCCACGGGACTCCAGGAACGGATAGGTAAAAAGTAGCTTTATTACATGAACATAGATTGTCCTAGGACAATCTATGTTCGTGTAATAAAGCTACTTTTTACCTATCCTAGTTGCACAGGTTTTTGTGCTGACATGTAGTAATTGTCTGTATTAAGTACTCATCAGCCTTATGTTGTGACATTTATATTCTATGTGTACTGTATATTTTGAGTTAGCCCCAAAGGTCAATACCTGACAGATGCACAGAGCATGTGCAGTGAATTAGCAGAAAAAAAGACAGGGAGTTACTGGGGCATCTTTGGAGGTACAGCTCTTCAATGCAAAATGGATGTGGTTGCCTTGGGTTGGTACAGAAGCCTAAAACATAATAATAACCCTAATTTGGGTACTGTCTCTTTAAATAGCAATTAATCCTTTGCAATCCAGGGCCCTGAATCCCTTTTGCATATGCAAAGCACTAGGAACTAGGAATACAGCGCAGTGCCTCCACCTAGGGAACACTGAGGAGCACACCTCAGGGGATTTCCACT
Organism: Xenopus borealis; assembly: GCA_024363595.1. Classification (NCBI taxonomy): domain Eukaryota; kingdom Metazoa; phylum Chordata; class Amphibia; order Anura; family Pipidae; genus Xenopus; species Xenopus borealis. The sequence continues at coordinate 59,081,609 of CM044441.1, read as the reverse complement.
AGGAAAAATAAACACAGTTAGTTTGTGTGGACTATCAACCCCTGGCACAGTCTCTTAATGCCACAGTCCCACACTCCACTTCAAGTGGATAAAAGCAGAATCAATCTGGTCGGTTTAATGTCCCTTACCCAAGAGTTCTTATTTCCCAGGTAGCACTACCTGCCCCAAGGTTCCTTTCCTTTTACAGTTAGTAGCCGCTCCCAGGTAGCAGGTACATGAGCAAGACCTCAACCTGGGGAATCACATAGTGGCCAAATTATCCACAGGCAGGAGACAGAAACAGGCTCTCCCTGAAACTCAAAATGCTTTCTGAAAGCAGAGTAAAAAACAGTCCTTTCCTTTTTCTTCTCCCTGGAAAATCCTTTCAAGCAGCTCTGTCGCACTCCACAGATCTGGATCTCTTTGGCTGCTGCATCAGGGATCCCTTTATAAGCTCTGTCTGTAACCCTGTACATTTGGCTCCAAAGTCAGGCACTCCTCCGCTCCCAGGGATGCACTGGGGTGCCCAGCCAATTAGTTGGCTCTCCAGCCTGTAACTGGGCTGAATGATGTCACAGACAGAAAAACAAGGGAAGTATTTGTCTGATCCCCTACATTATGTACATCATTTCTAGCCTACTTATTTAGTCAGGCTTTCATTCTCTCTAGATTAGAATGTACTTCTTCTACAGTCTAGTTCCTTTTGTTTAAGGCTGCATTTCTTCAACAGTCAATTCCCTTTAGATCATAGAAATAATTACCAACTGATTTATATAGTAGTTGATTAATGAAGATTGTGTAGATGTGGCTTTAGGAATTTAAGTATAACTTGCAGTTGTTCTGTGTGGCCATTTACATTAAATCACAAAAGGTTAGGGTGAGCGCAAGAGTATATAAAAGAATGACAAAAGCGGGAAGCCAAGGTCCAAACCTGCCTGACCCGTGGGTCCCGGGGGTATTGGGTCATCTCATACATTGGTTTTCTTGGCATAACTTAGTTAGCTAGATTGGGTCGTCATCTATAAAAGGGAAGCTGCTTCCAGTTTGAAAGTATCTGGTAGTTCAGGAACGTGCCAGTAGATGTTCTATTTTATAAAGGGGAAGGTCATGTGTGCTTAGTCTCTTTTGGGGAGATTAAAGGTTCCAGTATAGGTGAAGTAAGGGCAAGGGTGGTTTGTCACTTTAGCGGTCATATTTATAATGGTGTGCAGAAAACAGTGGGATAATACACCTCACATCTCCAGGCTTCGGCATGTAAAAAAATGTAGCACCCATGTAAGAAAGATTGTAAAGAGATCAATATGTCTGCAAGATATTTTAAGGAACAGAGTTTTGCAAATAAACCTTTCAACCTTATCTCTGTGTGTGGTTGTGGATCAGAGATGTTTCCAGGGAAGGGGGCCCAGTCTGTCCTGACCCTGGTTGCAGTGCCGGTTTTAAGCACATTGGATCAATTTGGCCCAAATGGGCCCCGTACTTATGGGGGCCCCGCTCCAGTGCGAGCTCTGATTCCTATTCCCTTAATTCCCCAGTTACCCAGCCTACCCCCATCCCCAACTGGCAGGCATCACTTTGACATAGGGGAAAGCAGACACTATTTGCCCATCCAGCTCTGTGACCCTGCGACAGACAGCAAAGTTCCTTCTACTGGGCCCCACCAAAATGGTTCCAATTGGGCCCCGCACTTGGTACGACCAGCCCTGCCTGGTTGGAGGCGTGTCAAATTATAGTGTGCTTGTTCTCCCATGTAGCAGAGACACAGGACTCCTGTGGCACCAAAAGGGAGGAAATCAGTGCTAGATTCCCCACAGTAGCTGAATAGGGCTAGCCTCATTGTGCCTCAAATCTCATGGCTGTCATGCTGCCTTGCCTCATAAGCTGCATTGAGTTCCCAACAGGGGGTTGGCAACATACACTGAGATCTACTGCAATAAAAATATAATTATACAGTACAGTAACTAACTTTCAACTCAAGGATATAACCTACTATATACAATATGAAATACTGTATAGTGGATTCAGAGAAAAGTAAAACTTTGTATGTAGATTTAATCTCTTTATGGCTTTACTGTTGCCTTGATATAAGAAAAATGTGATTATCACCTTTCAATTTATGTACTTTAGCTGTAGTGTGATTACATTTTTGCCCTTATGTTTTTCCTTATTAAACAGACAAATGGAAATGTTCTTGGCAGTAATACCCATTTGTGAATGAATCCGTCAGAATGCAGTGGGACCATGTTAGGAATCCCAAATTGTATATCCTTCTGTAAATAGATGCTAACAAATCTTCAATTATTTTAATTTCTCTGTAAATTCAATGCCAAAGTTTCTTGCTCGATCCTCACGTATATTTATCATAGCCACTGCAAATTGTTATAATCATGCGGCTAAATTGATTTTCAATCAATATAAATCTGTTTGGTCACTCCTCTTCTAGTTAATCTACATAGTCTGTCAATTGAGGATAAGATTGTCTTCAATCTCTTGAGCCTGTCAGATAATTTATATCCCACAGCACATCCTCTCCATAGTACTGGATTATGTTCTAAAAAGCTGGCTATTTAGACAACATTGTACTATGTTCAATGATTTAGGAAATGAAAATCACATCATAAGGTTTACAAATAAAAATCAACTATGTAACTCTCTTTTTCCCAATATATGCAATACTGTATGATGCAAAATAGTTGCTTCTCAGTACATGATACAGTCATTTGACAGTTATACATTCATACATAGTTGGAATAAGTACAGAATAAGTGAAATTGGAAAGAAAGTAAATAAGATCATATAGAACATGCATCAAAACTGTGTCAATGCTCTTGTAAGGTTGGGTCAGCGCCAAGGAGGAAGCAGTTGTGCAGACTGGCAGAAAAAGTCCAAAAAGTGATACACAAGGGGTTGTTGATGCTTACATCTTATAAGATGCTTAAAGTCGAAATTCAGACAAAAAAGATCAAGGCAGGTAGCAAATCAGCATAGTCAGAATTAAGTAGAAGGGTCAGGAAAAAGAAATCAGTTAGAAAAGTGATTTATCACACCCAGGAACTCGCATACTGTAAGTAAGACCTAGATTCGGCCAATGAACCAGGGTCTTTGGCATCCTTTTGTTTTAATTTTATGTAACAAAATGCAAAGTGATAGCATCACATTGTAATACGTCACTATGCAGCGCTCCGATGTGACGTGCGGTCATGGGTTCTGCCATCTTGGATAGGAAGGGGAGTGCTCCTGACAGTTTGAAGTCTAAATGAGAGAAAATAGTGTTGACTTGCATTGCCTTCCCTCACCAAACCTCTACCCCAGTGAACATCCTCTGAGAAAATTTAAAGTGGGAAAAGGCAAAATAATATTTGGTCATAACATGAATTCTCAAAATATAATAGAAATCAATGCATACTAAATATTTACAAGTTTTGACACTTTTTATATAACTAGTAATGATCTGCAAGTCGAGAAAAGTTCAACTCAAACCTAACCTGCTTCCCTCCTCCTTTAATAGAATCTCTCCACCCCACTGATTACATCACAAAAGGGGTAGGGCAGGCAGGTGCACCCCTCTGAAAGCAGAAGCCGGCAGTCTGAGGTCACGGGCAGAGAGAGCAGGCAGAAGTATTCAAATTGTGCAGCAAGGTAGGCCAACCCACATATCACTAATAACTAGGTAAATTTAAGGAGCTAAATTTAAAGGTTTTTGTTTTTCTTTCTTTGTAGTCGTGGTTTTCTGTCTCTCTTTTTCTTCTGATCTTCTAATCATTCCTCCACAAGTTTTTTATGTAGAAACACAGGCTATAACTAGTGATGAGCCATGGAATCATGACAAAATTGCCGATTATTGCCATCTGCAGTTTTTTTTTCCCACAAAACTGCAGCAAAAATATACCACAACAAAAAAAGTCACCATAACAAAAAAGTCCTCATAAGAAAAACTTCCCATTGACTTTAATATACTTGGACAAAAAAGTTGCCATAAGAAAAATGTCCTTGACTTTAATGCCTTTGGACATAAAAGTCGCAGAGACAAAAAAAGTTGCCACAAGAAAAAACTCAGATTTACAGAAAGCGCAGTACTAGGGGAAGCCAGGCAGAATGTACATCCCCAGCTCCTCCCCTTGGCTTCTCTCTAGTCATATGTATAGTTTACCTAGTTACCAGTTTTATTGCTTTCTTATATTCAGACCAGAATACATTTTTCTTATATTCAAACCAGAATACAGTTAAAATATTATAGTGAACATCCTGGAACCAATAGTTTGTAGGTAAGAACTCTAAGAAAGCCCATAAATAATACAAATAAAGACTAATTACAGAGTTCACATTGTACTGTCTGCAGTAGCCTACAATAGTTAATTGTAGGTAGAAATTTGCCCTTATTCCTAATGTATGACCTTGCTTGATGTACAGATAAGAGTCTTGTCAAGCATCCATAGATATATAGCTATGACTTATTTTAACATGTCAGTGTTATTACCCTGAGGTTCTTCCTCATTCGTAATATAATTGCAGTCTAACTTCTTTTAGCGAGCCAGGGGGAAGACCTGAGAAATACATTATCTTTATGGCCATGGACGGACTGGGCTTGTGGGACCCAGTAGGCCCTGGCCCTCGTAGGTCCTGCCAACCCAGAAACTTCTGATATGCCATGGGGGCATGTGTGTGTTAGGGCTGTAATTGGAGCGTGGTTGCAGTAGGGTGGGGGGGGGTTGGCTGGAAAGATGGGGTATCAGAGGGGGCTGGGGGACCTTGTAGCTCAGACCCTCCAGTTTGACATTGTATAAGGCAAATACCAGTTGTGACTGGTCAGTCCTCTCTCCTCCACACGCTCCTATGTCAGCACTGTGTTTGTCTGTGTGCAGAAATATTTTAACTTTATTAGTAAATAACAACTGGGAAACAACAATTTAAAGTGCACCAAAAGGAAAAAGATACAGAAAAATTATATCTTATTCTGCTCTCAGGTGTACTTGTAAACTTGTAAAGACAACAGTTAATGAGTAATTAAAGCATCTACTTAAAACAAATCTTTCTGTGTTAAGAATAGCACCCTGAGGGTTTTTTGTTTGCTCTGGGGGTCACATTGTTTCTCCAGGTCTACTGATTTACAAATACATTATTTCAGTTATATTAGATTTTCCAGGTTAAGTAATCCTATAAAAAAAAAAACTAGCGTGATACTAAAATATACAAAAAGCCCAAATCAGATAATATTTAATTTCATATGAATTTGTATTGTGAAAGAGACAGCTGGCACTATGCAAAGAATATTACATCATGTCAGGATTTTGTAGAGGATAAATGATCATAATTTAATTTTTTTGCATAACTGGGTAATATATGCGTTTTTTCCCATATTATAGCTTTTATACTTGACAGTATGTGTTGCATGAAATAAATTATTATCAGATCGCTGCCTTAGGAAAATTTGATACTAACTAAATTCAATACAAATGATAATTATACTATTCAGAACACATTATGAGCACTCGTTCCTTTTGTGTAAAGTCAAAATGTTATAAAAAGAATAAAACTGAACTGAATACTGATAATGTGTCAATGCTTTTATTTAAGGATATCAGAAATGTTAAGAACTACTGATCTGACAAGACCAGGTAATTGAGTTTGGAATTATTACAAATCTCTAAAGAACATAGCTTAAAGAAAACAGAAATAAATTCTAGGCACCCTGTACAAGAAATACAGTAACCTTAATACATTTAATAAATTAAATGTAATACATTTTTCAAAGTATTAAAGGGCAAGGAAAGTGTAAAATAGAATAAGGCTAGAAATGCTGTATTTTGTATACTAAACATAAACATGAACTTATTGCACCACAAGCCTAATCAAACAAATTATTTATGCCACAGGGGGCTGTCATCTTGTAACTTTGTTAGACATCTCTGCAATATCAAGACTCGCACATGCTCAGTGTGATCTGGGCTTCTTAGGGGTCGTCATAAATGATCAAAAAACAAAGCTGCTTGAGCTCTGCATGGCTGGTAAGTAAGGCAGGGGCTCCCCCTGCTGTTCATAAGTATGATTGTTTCCCTGCCCAGCAGTTAGGGACTGTATGAAAATTCCTATCCACAGCAGTAAATGAAGGGAGAATTTCACTGCATACAGTCAGGTTTCTTATAAAAACAGTACACATTTTTTAATTAAAGTATATTGGAGATAGATTTCTTTTTCATTAAAGAAGGTAAAAATGGGATTTTATTTCTTTGCCTTTCCTTGCCCTTTAAATGGAAGATATAGGTTGCTTTAATAAAAAAATATATTGACAGATATATGTGCTCATTAATTGATTAGTTTGAATAGATTTTGTGGACCCCCATGATGTAATTAAACCCTATTGCTTTAGCATCCCCATATTCAAACTGTGTTCCATCTTAACAGAAATATGCAGGCAGCAACAAGTAATTTCCGTAAAGTTAGAACTTTTTATCCTAGAGCAAAGTGAGAGAATCATTTCAATGGAAAACTATTACAATACTACAGACTTCATAACTTCTCTAACAAAACTAATACACTCACTTGAAAAGTGTTCACAGACTCTGGCCTTCACATGTACCTACTACCTAAACCTTCAACCAATAATACTGAATCCTCCTTGTAATCCTGCAGGTTTGTCCTTTCTGTAGAAGAATAACAAAACCAAGATCATATCACAACACTATGGGGCCAATTCACTAAGATGCGCAATTTCGCTTGCGTTGGCTTCGCTAGCGTTCGCCGTACTTTGCCAGGCGAATTTTCGCCAGCGCTACGCAAATTCACTAAAGTGCAATATTACGCTCAGGTCGGCGAACAGTAGCCTAGTTGCGCTAGTGTTACTTCGAAGCCTAATTTGCATACGGCGGGAACTTTAACTTATAATAGAAGTATATGTTACAGCCACTACATTCCACTACACAAGCCCAGGAAACCTTTAATAAATTATATAAAGTTGTCCTATTGCCCTTCATGTGCCCCTGTATAGTTGTGTTGCCATATGTTAGGAAATGTAGGGGGGAAGAAGGGTAACCCCCCAAAAAAATTATCGATCTTTTTCAGACTATCACCCTCCTATGCTAAAATACGCCGGCGTTTTTTTTGGACTTTTACATTTTTTTTTATCAACCTCCTATCTATTGTATTGAACTTTGACTGGTCTGAACAGGCAAAGTAACGTCTAGCGTAAGTGCTAGCATTGAGGAAAATGTTCATCTTAGTGAATTTGCGAAGTTACGATCCTTTGTCAGTGCGCAACTTCGCCTGGCGTAAGGGTGCAAAGTTGAGCAAGTCTATCTACTTCGCTAGTGAAAATTCGCCAGAGTCCATGTTAGTGAATTTGCGAAGTTGCGAAATGACGTCACGCTGGCGAATTAGCCCTATCGTTAGACGCTTCGCACTTTAGTGAATGTGCCCCTATGATGGGTGACTAATACTACAGCACATCTCATGAAAGCTATAGACAAGATAATCTTTGTTTTAGCTCATCAATAATGTTTATGTCCTGTGTTAAGTTTTATAACTTTTTCTGAACTTGAACATGGGGTTTAGAATCCATGGTGATTTCACAATTTTTACATTTCTGCTAGAGCGCAGACTGGCGCAAAATGGTAGTTGTTATTGGATTAACTGGATAGTCAAAGTTTGATGGCATGGTTTTAAGGGGGTTAACAATTCATAATCAAGATTCAGACTAGGGCAAGCACGTGTTGCCAATATCCCAGAAATCATTCAGAAGCAGAAACGTAGTGCATTCAGAATCTTTAGAACCTAGAATTGTTCAATGCAATGGTGGCAGTGAGGAGTTTAAAATGACAAATTTCAGTGATATACTTGGTGCTGTTGAAAATCTGGCCACTTTTGGTGCTGTTGTCCCAGAACACGTGTGGTGAAAGGTTCAATACATCCCTCTACTGCAGTGCTTGGAAGACATAACAACTGCATAAACCCTGTCATGAACATGACCCCCACAACCACAGCCTTTCTATGCAGCTGTAACTATAAGTTAATAAAGATGAATAGGTGAACAAAAGAAAATAGTATCTGTGGAGACACAAATAGCAAGAATGCTGAAACACCTGGAAAAGTTTAAAAGAAACTCCACTCCAAACCCCGCCAAAATTGTTAAAACAGCAGCTGAAACAGGAAGGAACCTTAAACCATGAAGTACAGTAGATTTATATCTACACATTTTAGTTGACCACCTATGGATACAAATATAGGCTGTTGTTATGATTAGTTGATTACTTATTGAATCTGAAAAATGAAATTAATGCAATACAGGTACAGGTATGGCACCTGTTATCCAGATTACCTTAAGTCTATTAGAAAATAATTTAAACATTAAATAAACCTAACAGGCTGGTTTTGCTTTCAATAAGTGTCTTAGTTTGAATGAAGTACAAGGTACTCTTTTATTATTACAAAGAAAAAGGAAATCATTTAGAAAAATTTGGATTATTTGATTATAATGGCCTGTATAGGATCCATTATCCAGAATGCTCAGAATTACAGGAATGCCATCTCCCATAGACTCCATTTTAATTAAATCATTGAGATTTTTTAAAATTATTTCCTTTTTCTCTGTAATAATATACTTGGTTCCAGCTAAGATTTAATTATTTTTTAATGTAGGCAAAACATTCCTATTAGTTTCAATTCATGTTTATATGATATGTTAGTTGTCTTAAGGTATGAAATTGTAAATTACAGAAAGATCCCTCCCTCTGGAAACCCTTATTTCTTACACTATGTGACATTACAAATGAAAGGAAAACTATGTGAAATAAAAGTATTTAAATAGAGTCAACAGATTCAAGAGGAAAGAGCTCCCTGGCAGATAAAACTTACAGTAGAAACGGAGGAGTATCTTACAGAAATAAAAGAACTATTCATATCTGCATCCAGAATTGTTGGGGCACTGACCCATGAATGAAATATTGTGTTCACACTTCAAGACTTCATTTTTATTATGGAGAGAGACAGGGGTGGAATTCCCTAGTTAAGTAAGAGTGAAAGCTTTAAAGCATGTGGATTTGAACTTTTTGGGTCAGATTCATTCTTTTAAACGGATGACTAAATACATTTTTTTTTTTGGTTTTGCACTGCACAATTCTTTTGATGAAAGAGACAGCAGTGGAAGTGGATCACATGATAAGTTGATGGTTCTATGCAGAAGAAAGTATTTGCAAACTAGGTTATTATATTCACAAGTAATGTCTTAATGTAGTCTGCAGTTTAATTTAGTTGATATGGATAGCAATATCCAATAAGGTTCATTCACATTAGTGCTATTTTAAACTACCCTGGAACAAATCAGATTTAGTACTTGTTTCACTTTACTTTGGTACAGAAGATAATAAATAAGATGGTTGCTGTCTGCACTGTGTTTCTGGTACATATCCTCTTCCTGGACTGAACTAGACTATAAAGAAGCATTTAGGTTCAAGGTGATATTATTATTTATGTATGTTATGTTAAATGAATGAGGTGACTATGGTTCTTTAACAAACAGGAATTTAGATTTATATTACATGGCTGAACTATCTTACTATATAAGAATATTCTTATATATTTATAGTATATATTTCAAGAGGGAATGTGATATAAATAATTATAAGAGGCTAAAGTTTAGTATGAACATGGAACCAGGATATAAAACAGAACTACAACAAGGACTAAGAATAAAATCAAGACAAGAAATCCATGTACAAATTTTATACCCAGGGATCAATTTTCCATGCAGCTGTACTGCATTTAGCTACTTTAATTCCTCACCTGAAATCTTACAGCTAAATTAAGCTTTAAATCTATATAAAAATAGTCTCTGGTTCATGATATACATTCTGTTGATTTGAATAACAGACTGGACTATGAACAGGAGTATCCTGAATAGAAAGTTGAATAAAATACGTAGCAATAAAAATACATTTGTAGCCTGTCAGAGCATTTTTTTAGATGGGTAAGTGGCCTCCATTTGAAAGCTGGAAAGAGTAAGAACATGAAGGCAAAACATTTAACAACTTTAACAAATAAATGACGAAGACTAATTGAAAAGTTGCTTAATATTGGCCATTCTAAAACATACTAAAAGTTAAATTAAAGATGAACCACCCCTTTAACAACTTTAAGGACCTCCTGCATTGTTCAGTGTGCTGTGTGCTGTTTGGTCTAAGCCTTTTTGCCTAGCATATATCATATGTTTCACTGGCAACTTTAAAAATGCAAAGCACTCAGCAATATGTTGGCGCTATAGAAATACATGTTATTAATAATAATAATAATAATAATGTTTAATGACATTAATACAATTAACCAATATGTGTAGTTATTTCAGAACTATAATGCTATTATTTATTGTGAAAATAAAAAAGATTGATTTAGTACAGGCTACATTACTTCTAATTTAGTAAGAGGTAAACACTACTGTACAAAAGTAGACTATTGCCCCTAATAAAATAGGCTGTTTGGTTTCATGGCCATTTTGGTTGCTTTAATTTAAAAAATAAACAAATTTGAAGCAAACATCCAATTTTATTTATTGGTTTTACTTGGAGAATAAAATACTATACCTGTAAAACCCTTCAAATATTGTTTACACAAGGCTTCATGAAGTTCCTGCAAATTTAGTTTTATAACACTGGCATTAATAATGTAGCCCAGGCCTGGGTGCAGCATGTGTCCCCGACCCCCCTCTCCTGCCCTCCTGCAATTTTCCCTTTTTGTGGCTCAAGAGGGCCCCAAGGGGGTTGCCTGCACTGTTGCAATGTATGTATTTTTGCCAATACATAAAAGAAACTGTTAGAGATTATTCCTTAATAAAAATTCCATATTTGGCAAGGCTTCAATTTCATGGATACCTTATAGAAATATAGAGGGCAATTAAAGCAGTAGAGTGTATTCTCAAAATTATAAAAATTCAATGGTCACAGGTTAAATATAGACAATTTATTTCCTCCTATGTAAGGAGGGGTGATCTTATTCCCTATATATAATGACTATAATGAATAAGAATAACGAAATATACAGGGTTATGCAGACTACAACTTAGTTGCAAAAGATTTACTTGTGCATCTATTTTACACTGGTTAACCCTCACTATCTTAACACAATAGATAAAAGTACTAATTGCATTATACTTGTAGACACATATACAATCTCATAATGATTTTATTTTGGGGGGTGGTCCTCCGTTATTCATTGTACATTTTTAAATTACGATAGGATTATATATAGTGATTATATGTATTTTGGTAATATGTTGAAGTATGGCTGAAACGCAAGCAGAGTAAAAGTCAAATCAGAGTGTCATAACATGTTTTCATATAAAATACATATTTGAATTTTCACCAATAGAACATATTTATAATTTCTAAGTTTAGGTATATATCTTTTTTTTTCAAAATTCAGCTTGTTTGTAATGCTAGTCCCTTTCTCCCTGCATTTGTTGTAGTTTATGTAATTAAATGTTGTCCATCTTTTTTCTATATCTATTGCTGTATTCTAAAACCTTGCAGCCTCTGTTGCTTGGATTTCTTTCTCCCTTGCCTATGTTTTTTTAAACACTGCAGCCTGCTGTGTCGCTACAGAATTCCCTTTTACTTCGCCCTCACCATCCTGTCTGGGATGCTGAGAGTGCACATTGTCATATGGTTCTATATAAGAAGTGAATAAGGCAGGTAACTTGTCAGATTATGAGCAGCATCAGAAGATGTAGATCTGACCTTGCTAGTAGGTCTCGATTTTCATTAGCAAAGAACAGCTGGGGAAGAAGTTCAAAAGGTGCACAGTAAATCCAGTAGGCTGATTGCAATGGTAAATCTTTGCAGAAGACAACATGAGAGAGGGAATGTTCCAGAGCTGCAAACAGCACTGGACAATAGCAGACTCTGTAGTAAATTAAAGGAAACATACGCTTAATGTGATGGTGCTCTGTGAATCTAATGGGGGAAGGTTTTCCGGGAATGTTTTGAAAGTTATCGCCCCTTTCCATTTTCTGAGCTCTGAAGGTCTCAATGTTTATAGCTTTTATTAAGTTAAAATAAAGTATTTTGTAAATGTTTTTTATGAAGCACGAATGAATGAATGAATGAATGAATGAATGAATAATGCAAAATTTGGGGGTATCTGTTAATCGTCCATGTCACCCTTTAAATGCTAGGGGCTTTACAAATGAAGCACTGATTTGTCTTGGAATCAAAATGTCCCTTAAAACATCATAATGTGCATTAAAAAAGGTAATAGGAAAGAATTTAGTTAAAGGGAAACTATTAAGCTGTGCAATTGTACTTTTACATAAATTCAACATGGATTTTTCTTTTTTATGTTACATGCATATACTCTTATAATCTTTTCTTTTTCCCCTAAAATAAATTTACTTAATAAATACTTTTTTTTTTTGCAAAATGCCCTATTGTGCTGCATTTGAAGAATGCCATGCCACAACATTTTCAAGTTTGTAATGTTCACTTCTACACTGAGAAAGTTTATGAATAGAATTGAATAGGAAACCTGCAAATTTAAAGTGTGGTGTTGTTGGATTGTGAAACCATAGTCCAAAAATGGTAAGCACACAAAAAGTATAGAATGAATAACCCTGGTGCTACCCACTAAAGTTGCATTCAAAAAACAACAAAAAAATAAGGATGCACACAGGGAACTTTTTCAGATATATTAAAATCTCTTACTATTTATTTAGCAAGTTGACATTTTGGTATCTAAGACCTTCCTCAAATCTTAAATAGCCGGTAAAAGGCTATACCAATGAATGGATAAAACATTAAAGCACTCACCCAACCCCGTGTGTAAATTAACTTCATATAAATCATTTCCCTACAGTAAGGCTTAAACAATGGAATTTTCAAGATCTGTTACACAACCCAAAAATGTCAATCAGTATTATATACCCAGATTTATCAGTCAGACAATGTTGTATTAAAAATATTAACAGAATATCTTTAACGCTGGTTCAGAAAACAAAGAAAAGAGCAATGTTTATTTAACACTTCTCTCTGGTGTAATAATTTTGATCTATTGCCGCCTCTCCTAAGTGGGGGAAACATGATCCATGGTAATATATCTGAATGTGGGTAAGCTGTGGCCTACCTCTAAAAGATAATTAGCCACTGGTTTGTTTGTATATCTGTCCTGGAATGCAGTGCTAATGGCAGAGCAGTGTGCATACACATGCAGACATAAACCTTTTGTTTTATATATATATATATATATATATATATATATATATATAATATCAATAGAAAGCAATACATTATATACAACATTATTTTTTACTCCATTTACTACTGAATGTCAACATGCTTTTATGAAGGATCACTCTTGTCAAAGAAATATGATTAGCTTACTTGAGAAGGTAAGTAGTAAACTGGATGAAGGCCAAGCAGTGGATATGATATATATTGTGTTGCTACCATTCCACATAATAGATTGATGAATAGATGAAAGACAGGTGAAATTGGGCAAAAGGTTTGTCCTCTGGTATAAAACTGGCATGATAGAGAACTGAAAGTTGTTTTCGTAAAATGTGTTCCAGTAGGGTAAGTTGTAAGAGAAATACAGAAATTACTATGAAGCCAGTCCTTTTAATTATTATATTAAAGGGGCTTTTTGACTTCTAAACACATTTCTGTTCAGTTGGTTTCAGACAGTACACCAAAAATAAAAGCTTGTTTCAATTGCTTTTTACTTTCTTTTCTTGTTTTTCTAATATTAAAGTTAAACTTTTATTTTTCACCTTTTCATGTCTCCCTGGAGCATCTTTGGAAGGGGGTCACTGAGTAAATTGTACCAGTTCAGAGTCTGCACCTAGATTACTGAGCAGCAGGACTGAAGCACCAGAGAGTGAAGCATTAAAGTTTATACATCAATTTAAGAAACAGTCAGAAATAAAAAATAGGAAGACTTTTGATAAAAGTCTTTATTTCTGGTGTCTAAAAACACCTGAACCAAAAAACTGAATTGGAAGGTGAACAACGCCTTTAATGACTTTACAGATGATCTACAAAATAATAAAAGTTTAGCCTTCCACTAGTGTAGAACAAATTTTTTTGCAGCGACAATGACATTCAAAGACTCCAATGGGTGAGAAAAAATGTTGTTACCCATAGACTTGCATCTGCAGAGTGAAATGGGTCAGATTTGTCCATTGCTACCTGCCACCATTACAAGAAATTAAAGGTACCATACAACTGTTCCAGTATCAACAGGACCATTTTGGTGATTTTGGAAAGATCTACTTACTGATAATAAAGGCACTAGTGATGGGCGAATCTTCCCAGTTTCCCCGAAAAATTAGCTAATTTCCAGCTAAATTCGTGAATTGGCGGAAAAATTAGTGAAACGAGTCGTGGCACGTTTTTGGCGCGTTGCGTCATCTTTTTAGGCGAATTTTCACTGGCGTTTTTTGAATTTATTCTCCAGCATCGAATCGCGGGAATTCGCCCCTGGTGAATAAATTCGCCCATCACTAAAAGGCACCACAATTCTTTTTAAGAAGGCCTAAGTCTCTGGTGTTGCACATGCAGACATGAAAATGCACGCAGTCTGCATTTGGACATTCATACTTAACAATTCCTCTATTATATGCTGAATTGTTGATGGACAGTAGTTAAATTTCAACAATGTCATTATGCCTTAGTTGTGCACCAGACCACAGCACAGTAACAATTTAAACAGTAAACTATTACAAGGGTTGTAATTTCCAAAACCACTTATTGTTAATGCCAGTGCACAACAACATATCACCTTATATACTGAGCACAAAATGTTAATCTCCATATTCCATTTTTAAATTTCTTCTAAATGGGATTTTAAAAATGATCTGTTGACAACAATATAGATAAAATCACTCAATTCAACTCAACAATCATGAATATGTCATCAAGGAACCACTTTAATAAAAGAAAAGTATTTAGAGAGAGTTATATAGAGAAAATCAAATGTAAGGCATAAATTCTTATGTATCCTTTAAGATCAATAATTATACAAATTATGATTTACACTAAAGGGCCAATGTATTTTTTAATTCAGGCGTTTTTATTTAGGCAACATAGAGAATCAGCATACAGTACAACATAGAGAATCAGCATACAGTACAGTTTAAATATCATATCAACATCAGCAAGTGTACATAAAGTTTGAGTTGAATACAGTAGTAGAACATTTGATTAGGTCTAACATAAAGGTAAAAATTCAGAACATTGCTCTTATAGTATGCAATTCTTTTTTTTTTTTTTTTAATCATGGGAGAAAGTTAAACGCCCAGTCTGTCCATTTACCTCAGATTTTCTCATATTTGAGGGGGCTACCTCTAGCTTTATAGATAAGTGCTTCGAGGGCACAGAGATTTTTTACTTCAAGCACCCACTGTTGACCGGAAGGAGGAAGGTAGTCTTTCCATCTCCTTGTAATAATTTTTTTGGCCACAAAGACGCATCTGTTATGCTTTTCAGCTTGTTTATTTATGACCTGGATGTGGGAATTGAAAGTACGGTTTCTGTTTTTGCAGATGATACTAAATTGTGCAGAACTATAGGTTCCATGCAGGATGCTGCCACTTTGCATAGTGATTTGTCTAAGTTGGGAAACTGGGCAGCAAACTGGAAAATGAGGTTCAATGTTGATAAATGCTAGGTTATGCACTTTGGCAAAAATAATATAAATGTAAGTTATACACTAAATGGCAGTGTGTTGGAAGTTTCCTTAAGTGAGAAGGATCTTGGGGTTTTTATAGATAACAAGTTGTTTAATTGAAGCAGCGTAGGTGGTTCTTCACAGTGAGGACAGTGAGGTTGTGGAATGCTCTGCCGAGTGATGTTGTGATGGCTGATTCTGTTGATGCTTTTGAGAGGGGCTTGGATGATTTTTTTGGACAGACATAATATCAAAGGCTATTTTGATACTAAACTCTACAGTTAATACAGTAAATATAGCTATGGGCATATATGGTTTGTGTGAAAGAGTGCTGGGTTTTAATTTGGAGGGGTTGAACTTGATGGACTTTGTCTTTTTTCAACTCAATTTAACTATGTAACTATGAATAAACTCTGGTGGAATGTAAGTAGGGCCTTCAACTCCACCCCAAACAGGCAGACCTTTGTATTTCTAGGTAGTTGCATCTCTAAAATTGCATCCAGTTTGTTCAATATCAGTGTCCAAAATGGCGCTAGAGATGGGCAATCCCACAACATGTGCACCAGGGAAGCTTTGTCACTATGGCATCTAGGGCATTCAGAGGAGGCTGAGGGAAAAATGCTATATAGCCTTGCAGGATAATAGTATGCCCTGTGTATACAGTATAATTGTATAAGTCTGTCTCTGTAGCTCAAGGAGACAGACAGGGTAGAGGCTAATATTTCATCCCATTCTTCATCCTCTAACTGACCCATATGACCTTTCCATTTAGTTCTAAGGGTGACCAGTGGGGTCTCACACACCTTTGCATGAAGATACACGTATATTTAAGATATGAGGCCATTTATGGTGCCTTGTTTATTGTGTTGTACATGTAAACATCTTTTGATTTGAGCATTATGTAACCATTGATGGGTAGGGAGTTGGAATGAGGGTTTTAGCTCTTCAAAGGGGATCATTTCGTTCTCATGCCAGACATCCCTTATTTCAGCTATACCACACCATTCCCACACTAAGTTAGGCTTCAGCTTAGCAACCCCAGGAAAGCTCTGTTTACCCCATAGTGGGGTTTACTGAGGTATATCAGTACAATGAATTGTCTGCATTGCTTTCCACCACATCCTCCTCATATACAACAAGATTGGGTTTTGGTAGGCAATAGCCTGTGGTTTCTTGCTAAGTAAACATTGGAGAGGGGAATGTCCCATACCCAGCAGGGTCTTGTGCAGCGCATATAATGCTTGGTGACTTGTCTCTTCTATCCAGAATGCTAGATGGCTGAGCTGTGTAGCAAGAAAATATAAAAATAAATTTTTGAAGGCCACCCCCCTTACCAGCTTCCCTCTAATTCAAGTGGCCAAACTCAGTTGGGAGTGGGAGTTAGTCCAGATCAGTTTCCTAAAGATTGTGTCTAGTTTAGTGAAAAATATTTTTTTTTATCATCATAGGGGCTTGTTGCAGGATATATGTTATTTTAGGTAGCAGAATCATCTTAACCAGTGCACTCTGCCCATTGGGCTCAGCATCAAGGACTCCCAGGCCCTTACCTTATGTGGTATGGTTGCCAGCAGTGGGTATAGTTAGAAATCTCTTAAAACCCACTTTTTTAGAGAAGCCTACCCTCACTAATGCAATACCGCTTACAGTACTACATCTCTCACTCACTTTATTCTGATCTTGCCCACTCCCACACCTTGTGTATCATTCCCTTCCCTTTAGACTGTAAGCTTTTTCTGTACAGGGCCTTCCTCACCTCCTGTACCGGTATTTATGGTGATGTATGTAACTCCATATTTATTGTGATGTATGTAACTCCTTATGTTCTATGTATGTAATTCATGTGATTTAGTTGTATAATCACATTCGCTTTACATCGCTACAAAATAAGTTGGCGCTATAGAAATACATGTTAATTAAAAATTAATTAAGTCATAAAAGTCAGAGACAGGAAGCTTAATTACCAAATAAGTAAACCGGTCCACCACCGGAAACGGAGAATGAGCAGGCTCTGTCTGAGGGGGCAGTTTATCTACTAGTAGTAGACATGACTTAAGTGGACTAGTTACCAATCCTGGCAGATGGGCGAATTTGTTAGTTAAGTTGAACAAGGTCTGTGGAGAGGGGCCATTGTCTCCTAGATATATTAATGTGTCGTCCGCATATAATTGTATGCATTCCTCTCTGTTTGCGAGACGCCACCCGACCAGTCCCTCTTGCTGTCTCAAAGCTTGTTCAAATGGTTCCATGGCTAGGGCAAACAAAAGTGGGGACATGGGGCAGCCCTACCTAGTTCCTCTCCCAAGATGGCAAGCCTATGAGCTGGTCCCATTAACAACTATGGAGGCCTTAGGAGCATGATATAAAAGTTTCAGCCAGATTGTAAATTTAGGGCCAACCTTAAAACAATCCAAAACTTGCCACAGATATGGCCATTCTACCGTGTCAAAGGCCTTAGTTATATCCAAGGCTGATATAGCTCTCTGCCCAGAATTATCATGTTGGGATGCTAAATTCAAATACAAGCGCCTTATATTTAAGGCCGGGGATTTTACCAGTATAAAGCCAGTTTGGTCCTCTGATATGACCGTATGCAGGACCTTACATAATCTGAGTGATAACAGTTTTGCCCATATCTTAATGTCTGTACATAATAGCGAGATAGGACAATATGCATCCATAAATCTTGGATCCTTCCCTGTCTTATGGATTAGAACTACAATCAATAAGAATTCTCCTATCTGACTCTGTAGCCACATGTTTGGTTTTATATATGTCTGCATAGTAGTTAGTCAACATTGAGGCAATCTCATCATGGTTGGTTTGGGAGGTCTAAAGGGCCAATTTAATAAAATTTATAGAAAGTTTGTTTCTCCAAATCATACTTTTTGGAGCAAACAAGTACATTTTTGTATAGTTAGCCAACAGTTTTTTGGGAGGCCCAATTACTAAAGGTCTATTTTTGTGTATTTATCTATTGTAACAATGTAATTGTATGTTGTACCATTTGGTGAACTTGTGTGTGTGTATATATATATATATATATATATATATATATATATATATATATATATAACAGACCAAAAAAATGCACTCCTAGGACTTGAATAGTGAAAACAAATGTTGTTTTCACTATTCAAGTCCTAGGAGTGCGGATTTTTGGTTTGTACATAATTTAGATTTTTTACCTGCACCCAGGCAGTTACTACAGTGGTTTTTGTGCACAGGTCGGACTGGATATATATATATGAAATATTTTTTTATAATAAAAGCTAAATCAGCAATGAAAGGGTCTTACTGCATGTTTAGGTTTTATTAAAATCAACTAAATACACTTCACATGACCTCTCTGACACTCTAACTCCTTTATCATTTATTATTATCTGAGATTTTATTGGCCAAGTTTAAAGCAGCTTTAGTATGGTAATGATTCGTATTGGCAGTCTGTGATAAAGGTTTTGATTTTCTATCAGAGAGACAGTAAAGGATTAAGCACCTCTTTTAATTTCTATAAATAATTCAGTTCTTTATACTTGGGTTTTTGGATTTAAACTAGTACCCTCAGGAAGCTCTTTTTGCCTTTTTTACACAATATACAAAAACATTTTACAGTAATAAACAACAAATTAAATGCACATTGGCTTATATCTATATAATATTTATTTAATTTGTCCAGGTAAATATAATTGGTAAATTATTATAGGTCACAGAATTAGGGCTGTGACACACTAGGCTATTTGGGGAGATTGAGTCGCCTGGTGACAAATCGCCTCGATTTTGCGTCGACCAATCTCTCCAAAAGCCTTTCCTGACTCTGCGCTGGCTTAAAATGAAAAATCGCCAAGCACTAATTACACGCGGCAATTCGTTTTCCGAATTCGCCCGAAGATTCCTTTGCGAGGCAACTTTGGGCGACTTCAGAAAATGAATTGAGGCAATTAGTTGCCAGGCGATCTCTCCAAATAGCCTAGTGTGTAACAGCCCTTAAGGAGAACATGAGACTTAATAAACATAGGCCTTGTTTGGTGAACTGTCCTGTCAACAGTGAACCAGTGTATTCAAAATTAAGTTGAAGAGAAGGCTGACAATTTTATCAGTAGTTCTCTTTTTAAAGGACATGTCAACCCTTTTCACAAAAATGTAATCAATGAACAGCGTCTCTGAAATCTTTAGATAACTGCCACTCTGGTTGTTAAAAGGTTAACAGTAAGGCTGCAGTATCCCCTTAATCAGCTACAAATCCTTCTACTACACTAAACCACTCTGCCCCCTCCCTCAGGAATTTCCTTTGGCTCTTGGCTAAGTGAGCATGCTCAGTTCCTCTCAGCTCAGATTACATAACACACCCTCCAGACTAACAGCCAATGAAGAGAGAGAGCATTACTGGTTCCCATAGAAACTGTCTGATGCTATTTTTTTCTCCTAACCACCTCTCCTGAGCTCAGCGTAATAATTACAGTGCTCAAACCCAGCAGAACTTTTTTTTATCAAAGTATGTTGTGCCTGTGTAAACCATTCTGCATTACATGGACTTTACAGCATACATGTCTTATTTCAGATGATAATGTATCAGATGGAAAATGGCCGCCAGGTGAAAGCTATTTGTTTTAGGAAAATGTGATGGCGCTGGTAAACAGAGGGGGTATATGCAGTACAAATGATGCAGTTTGGGTGCGGAAGATATGCCGACCTTATATACAGGGTAGGAAAATGTAGGCTTTACACGTCCTTTAAGATAAGCTAGATCAAACACTGCAATGATCCTAGATAAGTGAATCAGCCAGGTACAAACATTACAGTCTTTAGTGAAAATGGGAAACCATCCATCCCTTTTAATATGAGTCCATTGAGGGATAGACATAGGAAAAGATAACAAAACTGGGAGTACAGCTATGTGCACTAATGAGCAGAAAATATTTGAAAGAGGAGGTCTCAGAAGATCTACAGTTACCTCGGTTTAATTCAGAAAAGGCCTATACTATTTGAATGATGCCTCAGGACAGATCATGAGGCATATACATTTCAGGTTCTCAGAAGCAGGATAGACTATCCTGATCTACTTGACTGAGCCTTGAAATTAGATAAATGGTAGACTGAAATGTGTCCTGTTCTAATAAGTATTTTCTTTTACAAGTGTTTCGATTTTAATCCCCCACGCCCTTTTTTGCTGTGAGCATGGGCAACATACCTACTACTCCTGCCCCAATTTTTACAGTATTAATCTTTACCTATAAATTATTTCTGAAAGTAGTATTTAGTGCATACCTCCTTGTGATATTTTTTTCTGCATGGCAACAAGATTGGTTATTATAGTAACAGTCCTGTGTGTAAAATGCACACATCAATTTCAGATTAATTTACAGTATACAGTATATTTCTTGAATTGCATGTATAAGTATTTTAAATGTAAAGAGTCTTTGGAAATTTTGGAAAATTGATTTTTGTGCATACTCTCAGTATTCCTGACATGACCACCTAGATTATCTACAGTGACTTGAAGTAGATACTGTAGGTTATACAGAATACATGGAATCAATATGTGTGATGTTACAGCAAGCGGAAAGAGGCAACTGGATTAATAATTGGATCAATACAACAGATCTATATTGCATTCTATAATTTACCAAAAATACTTTATATACTTTCTTCAAATATACAGTTAAAAATAAGGCTTTGCAGACTCTACTGTAAGATGTTCATTGAGATGTAAAAAAAAAAACTACTTAAAGCAGGTTTGCTAGATAAATTGTATATGCGGTGCTCATTTCCAGCTGCTTACAGATCTATACTTTATTTCTTATCCAGACAGCATGAGATGGTAGAAGGTTCAAACAGATATAAATTGTGATACTGTGCTTTTAACATGTTAAATGGTAATGAATTTAAATTTGAAATGCAATCAGGACTTTCTTCCACCTGATACTTTGGTCAGTGATTTTGAGAGATAAGTTTCAGGTTTGAGCTTGATGGACAGGTATATCTATATCTATCTATCTATCTATCTATCGATCTATCTATATATATATATATA
>CM044441.1:59008954-59059718 GCA_024363595.1 Xenopus borealis | reverse complement strand
GAGGGGTAGGAACAGGGCTGGGCAATCCTGTAGAAGGGGAGGAGCGTAGGGCAGGGGGGTCCCATAGGGAAGGGGAGGGGAGGATCGTAGGGCAGGGGGGAGTAGTGTAGTAAGGTTGTCCCCCAGGGTACATTGCATGTCTCACTCACCATCTGGGGCACGAGCGTGTCACACACCCCACCCAGGGCTTGGAGAAGCTCCCCAAGGTGGAGGCCACAGAGGCTGCACAGCAGCAAGGAGGAGGAGCGGCAGCATCAACTGCCTCAGAGAGGAGATTGGAGGAGCAAGAGGATGATGATGGCAGAGGAGAGGAGTGCCCCACCAACAAAATGACCTGAAGATTTTCGACGAGAATGGAGCACTGGTGAACGAGGTGCAATGAGATATGTTGTTTGGGAGTCAGTCTCATCGCATCAGTGCTGCCAGACGCCAACAACTCTGGCAGCAGGTAACGAACAGAGTGAAAGCTGAAGTCGCTGTACACAGAGATCACCCCACTGTGTACAAGCACTTCAGTGACCTTAAGCATTAGATAAGGGCAAAGCTAGTTACCAGGAGAACAAATGCCCAGAAGACCGTCTGAGGGCGTGTCCCTCCATTCAGGCAGAAGCCCTACGAGCACCGGCTTCTGGACACTATTTGTAGCGTGTGGGAGATCTCTTTACCAGGCGAGCCAAGTACACTTGCAATTCTATATGATTTTGCTTTTAATACCTTTTTGCTTTCTTTATTCACAATTGCAGCCCCACCACAAACAGCGTGGCATGACTTGGACAGTGACCAGGATGACACCGCTCAGTAAACCTACTGTTAGGTGCCGATTTACTAAGGGTCGAATTTAGAATGGCAAAAAAATTCGACCAGGGAATAGTGGAGGAATAGTGGGGAATTTAAAAAATTCGAATTTTCGAACGCATTTTTAAACGATCGGTCGAATTTTTCCTATTCGATCTTCGGGAATGATCCCCATTTCGGTAGATTTAATCTGGCGAACTAGGGGATCGAATTTAAATTTTATTCAAATAAAATTAAATTTGAATATTCAAATCATTCGAATTCGAATATTCGATGGTTGAATTTGGTAGAATTTGCCTAATTTGCATATTCAAAATCAGAATCTTTTTGAAAATTTCATCGAATATTCGAATCCTTTATGTAAATACATGTGAATTTTGTAAATTTGCCCCTTTGTGGTGCTTTGGAAATTTGGTAGTTTTTGATCTATACAAGTGAGAACTCTCCACAAAACTATATATATTTGGTATTTGCGTGTTCAGGAGACATAAGAATTTCCAAATTGCCTGTGTTCTCGTACATAAAATAAATTATGTTTCTAATATATGTTATTGTACTATGTGAAACATGATTTTTTTCATTTCATTAGACACTTAGAAGCCTATATCTTTTTAAAGAAGTGGAATTACACCAAAATTCTAGCAGATTATGAAAGCTAATTTTGTCCTGAAAAAAAATATACTGTTTTCCTGGGTAAACTTAAAGTTGGCCAGATGTCGATCGGGCGGGACTAAAAATCCTGTTGGATCGCGGCCGCATCTGTTTGTTGATGCGGTCCCGCGATCCGACTGCCCATATGGCCCCAGTTATGATCCGGGCCCATGATCGGATCAGCCCGATATCGCCCACCTCAAGGTGGGCATATCGGGGAGAGATCCGCTCGTTTGGCGACATCTCCAAGTTGGAGTTGTTTCCACTGGAGAAGAGTTATATAACTATGCATAAATATACAAGGGGACTATCTTCTACTTTCACTGATACCTATTCACTAGTAGATCCTTCCAGCAAACTTGAGGGTACATTTCAGATTGGAAGATGGAAGTTTAATTTTAACATGTGGAGAGGGTTTACATTGAGAGCTGTGAGGTTTGTGGAATTCTATTCACATTGTTTGCACTGACAGATACAATAGTTTAAAAAATGGGCTGGTTGCCTTATTAGAAAATGAGAACATACAAACCTACTGAAATTATATCTTAGTTCAAAATTTATCCAGGAACAACTCTAATTCGACTCTCGGAATCAGGATGGAATTCTTGGAGAGGTTTCAAATGGGGATTTTCACCTTCTTCTGCATTAATTAGCAGTTAGGCTGGTTTCACTTAGACAAAAAATTTGAATTTGGTGGACGTGTGTCTTTTTCAACATTATCTACTGTGATAACTATGTAAATATGTTGAATAATTATTTTTAGGTTCTGCTATTCTTCCTTGCCACAGAAAAGGAGTTCTCTTTATTTGCACTTTGGTTTGTCCTTTTTCACATTATATTAATAAACAGAGGCAATATGAAATTACAAACAAATGGTTATTATTTTTTATATTGGGCCATCACACAGTGCTTTACAAACTAAATGGCTTTATAGTTTTTTGCACTCCAGTGCTGTTAGCTGATTCTGGGTAAAAAAATAAAGAAATGGTTATTTTTCCTAAGCTAGTAGTAAGACCAAGCTTATAAACAAAAGAGACATAGTAATATATGTAGTAGTGTAAATCAATATTCTGCATTATTTACAATGTGTATTTATATAAGTAATAAAGGAATGGGTTTAGAGGTTAAGTGGTCTGACTGTAAAACTGTTTTTCAAAGGGAAACATATCAGATCCCATTTTCATCTTTTTATGTCCTTGGATATTTTTTTTTGTATCAGCATCATGTTGTTAAAGTGAACGAAAATTGCTCTAGATCTAGATCATCTTTGTATAAAGATAACACAATTTTAACCTACAGGGAAAAATGGTTCTGACCTTAAAATTGGTAACCATTTATATTATTTTACAATCATCATCATTACACTTACTTTTCCTTGAACAATGGCACACCATACTGAAACTAACCAAAGAATCACTTATCTGCTGCCTAATAAAACTAAGCCTTAACATGATTACATGATACCCATAAGAATTATAAAACCATATTTACCCCAACAGCAGACTGAGAAAATAGAGGTAATTTAATATTGACCTCATGAGAAGATGAGCACTAAGAGTGTAAGAGCATGCCCCTCAGTATTCATCAAGCACTACTTACCCCTCTTTTGGCTGGATAAAACCAGACAGACATGGTGTAACCCTGATGTTAAAGAAACAGTAACACTTAAATAATGTTTATGTATACAATCTATTCTAACCTCCTCCTCCAATAACATATTTACATTGGACAAAGTTGTTATTGCTGTATACATAAATACCTAAATAGATGTCCTCTTCCACACATAAGAGGTTTAGAATGCATGTTTGTCAAGGATTACTAGGGAAAGGAAGAAGTTTTTAAAGGGGAATTCAACCTCTCTGGCGCTAAACGTAGCTGCTATATAAAATCTGGAAAAACAAAATAAATAGAGGCTACTGTATATTTTAGATACATTCTTTTGGCAGCAAGGAAAAGGGCCAGATGAAATTTGAGGAGAACAATTTATCTCCAAATTCAATTCCAGATTTTCTACAGATCTGCATGGAGTTTTCACAAGATAAGCCATTCGATAACATATTTTGTTGTGTGTACAGTACTCAAAATTAGTGGCATACTTATTGACTTGATTGTATATGTAAGTAAGCTTAATTTTATTCCAGCTCCAGTAACTAAATAGCTGGGTTAAGCTATGCTGTGGCCTTTCCTTTAACTCTTACCCTTTTCTTTAACCCTCCTTTAACCATATAGATCCTACATGCTGGCAGGCAAAAGCTTCAACAGCCAAGAGCACAGCACATACCTTCTTTAACTGCTAGTTTCTCTCAGCACAGGTAAGAATAGAGACAATGCTGACCCCCTCAACAACAAGCCAAGGGGCTATCATTTCAGTCCTGTAACACAATCACAGTCACAGGACTAACTACAGAAGAGCAAATCTGTCACAATCACTTCCCTGCTCTTTCTGTTCAGGGAAGGACTTATTCTGGTCTTCTGCTGTACAAGATTCTGTTAACTGGGTGCTCTTCAAACATGCATTTTTGCACACAAACACACATTTACACACATTTTACAAAAATTTGCTTTTATATAGTTGTCTTCTTTTGCATGTTTGCATAATCACATACCATATTCACACATTCAACATTTTAATTGTGTCTCTTGGTTTTCCTTTATGAAGTGTTTATTTCAGAATGTGGCTATTGGACTGGTATTTTGACCAATAACCACCCTGTAAGTAGTATTGCAATTTGGTAGATCAGATTACAAAGACATCATTACCCAATGCAACTATTTTAGAATGTGTACTTTCCAAAAAGTACTACTAGGGGGTCCTTATGACACATTATATGCAGGCAGTGGGCTTTGTTTGTAGAAGCTGAGTTGGCAGCTGAGAAAAGTTATTTGCATTATTTCAATGTGGGCCTCCGACATGCCACATACTTTGGTATATCTATGTATATTTGGCATCAGAATGTTTTTTGGACCCCTAGAAATCATTTTTAGGATGTTTGATCTCGGTACATAAGGATGGGAGAAAAGATACTGAAAAATGGAAGCGTTAAGGCATTTTTAAAAAATTTCATCAAAATGAAAGCAAAGCTTTCCAAGTAAGATGTCTTTACCTACTGTATTTGGATTCTGGAGGATGTCTTCTTTCTAAAAACATATGTTTTTCAAGGTTCAGCATACGTTTGTTTTTTGCAGATTTTGGCTTAGTCCAGACGGGGAGATTCAGGGGCCATCCGTCGCCTGGCGACTTCTCGCCGCGACGGATCGCACCCGAATCTCCCCGAATAGCTAGGCACCGGCATAGCTTAAAAACGCCTGCGCTTATTCACATGGAGCGGCGTGATTTTTAAAATTGCTCCAAATTGCCTCGCTGCGCAAAACGCCAGGAAAAATTCACCTGGTGTCTTGTTTTGGACACAGTGTCCATTTTTGGACGTCGACAATGTGCGCCGGCGTCCGTTTCCAAAAACGGACGCCCAAATTCAAAACGAGACACCCAGTGCGCCGGCATCCAAAAACAGTTTTTTTTTTTTTTTTTTTTTTAAAGTTTGTATCTTGTTACCATTACATAAACATAAAGAAGGAAATGCCCCTAAACTGAAAGAGCACAATATGTTATAAATGTCTATTATACATGACTAAAGTGTGTTATCCTTCTGACAGTGAAAGGGTTAATATATGAGCCCATGTAGACACCAAAGAGATGTATATAACAGACAGTACCTGCACATTACTGGAATCTTGATCACTAATTTTGGGAGCAGTTTCCCAGTATTCCAGTCTTCTTGATACCATGACACCTAGGGGCAAATTTACAAAATTCACGTGAAGAGATCGTACGATTTTTTCGGATATTCGAATATGCAAAGGATCGAAGGATTTAAAATACCTCATAGGCTTCTTTTGCTAAGTCCTGCTCAAATACCATTTGTACGATCGAACGCCTCGATCGTTCGAATCATACAAATGTTTTGGAGGCTCGAAGGCAAAAGTAAGATTTTTTTCGTGAAATCCAACGATTGGTATCCAATCGTATGATTTCATCGAGAAATTGATTATCGAGCAAAAAGCCTAAAACTTGTCAAATGCTTATCGAATTTCGAATAAATACGTAGGATTTTTGGGGAATTTTAGTAAATTTGCCCCTTAGACACCAAGAATGAAAAAAGTGTCTTGCATCCTATCTCTCATGTATTATTATTATTCATGGGAAAACATGTTTTTTTCAAAATGTATCAGTTAATAGTGCTGCTCCAGTAGACTTCTGCACTAAAATCCATTTCTCAAAAGAGCAAACAGATTTTTCTGTTTTATTCAGTTTTGGAATCTGACATGGGGCTAGACATTTTGTCAATTACCCGGCTGCCCCGGTCATGTGACTTGTGCCAGCACTTTAGGAGGGAACTGCTTTCTGGCAGACTGTTGTTTTTCCTTCTCAATTTAACTGAATAGTACACAGTGGGACATGGGTTTTTCACTATTGAGTGCTGTTCTTAGATCTACCAGGCAGCTGTTATCTTGTGTTAGGGAGCCGTTATCTGGTAACCTTTCCATTGTTCTGTTGTTAGGCTGCTGGGTGGGGGAAAGGGAGGGAGTGATATCACTCCAACTTGCAGTACAGCAGTAAAGAGTGATTGAAGTTTATCAGAGCACAAGTCACATGACTTGGGGCAGCTGGGAAATTGACAATATGTCTAGCCCCATGTCAGATTTCAAAAGGAAATCTAAAAAAATCTGCTCTTTTGAGAAATGGATTTCAATGCAGAATTCTTCTGGAACAGCACTATTAACTGATGCATTTTGGAAAAAAAATTTTTTCCCATGACAGTTTCCCTTTAAACACCAATCACATTAACAGAAGCGGGTTCTCTGCCTCTCAGCATGGCATTACCTCACACAAGACAGTTCTTTAAATACAAATGAACTCACTTTCTATAAAAATTACTGAGTATAGTCAAGTTGCCTTGCCATTATCAACAGTATTGATGTTACCAAATATATACTGGAGGACTCCCAGAAGATATGGAAGGGATGCAGTTGCTTCTACTTGAATGGGTTCTCACAAAAATAATGTATTTGTTTAAAGATTCATTTTACTAAAAGTGACAGGGCACGTTAATGGCATAAAATATTGCACCAGCATATGCTAACCCTTATAATGTCAGACTTAGTGGAAAATTTTATTTACCAGTAAATACCAGTTCAACTATACCTAATTTTTTAAAAATTATTTTTAAAGGCAGAACCAGTACACTGACATTCTCCTTCATTTAGTGTACCAATATTAACTTTTTATTTTATTAATAGCAGCTGGTCAGCTCCAGAATGTGGATCAGACTGAGCACTGGCACAAAGGTTATTCTAGCAGCTGTTAAACAGCACAGCGTAGGTAGACAGAGCACTTGCAATTTCTTTCTGTGTCTCGTTCAAAAACACCTAGGTTAGTTTTTCAGATATAACATTGTAAATAGCTTATACTATACATAGTTCTCTAATATTTTAAATGTACACAACCATATCTTAAATTTTCCTTGTAAAGTCAATGAGAGAACTAGTTTTGTTTAGGTTTGTTATCGTCTGCTTCACATGGTGCTTTGAGATTAGAATTAACTTTATACAAGTCATTACTATCCAATGCACATGATGCGAATGCTGAAATAGCTGAATCCACTGTCCAGCTTTGTGTGATCCTTACAGCCAACTGTTAACCTGATCAAAAACTGTTAAAGAAGACTATTTTGTGCTTGAAAAAACAATCAATAGAGTTTTCCCTAGAAAAGAGTAACACTTTTTCACTGATCAAAACAGCAATTTATCATGTGTTATTTTTTAATGGATTCCTGTTGAAGACAAAAGTCCATATTAAATCACACCATCTTTTACATTATCACATATTACAGCACAAATTGCTTAGTCATTTAAATCTGTTTACATGACTAGATAATGGATAAAAAGTTAAACCTCTGACTGTCAAGCCAGTGGTTCTTTCATTTAGTATACCAAATGAATAGTGATGAGAGAACTTTTTTTGCCAGGTTTTGCTGTGAAAATGATGCCCATAGACTCCAATGGGTGAAAAAAAAATGTTGTGTGTCATAAATATTCAAAAATGTCAAAAATATTTTGTTATTTTAATAGGGATGGCGCGAACTGTTCGCCGGCGAACTTGTCCGCGCGAACATCGGCTGTTCGCGCTCGCCGGAAGTTCGCGAACGTCGCGCGACGTTCGCCATTTTGGGTTCGTGTATAGTTGGCGCTTTTTTTTGCCCTCTCAACCCAGACCAGCAGATACATGGCAGCCAATCAGGAAGATCTCCCTCCTGGACCACCCCCACACCCCTGCCTGGACCACTCCCCTTCCCTATAAAAACCGAAGCCCACAGCTTTTTTTCATTCTGCCTGTGACTGCTTGGAAGAGCTAGTGTAGGGAGAGAGCTGTTAGTGATTTCAGGGACAGTTGAAAGTAAGTTTACTGGCTAGTAATCTACTGTTCTTCAAACAACTGCCATCTAGCTGTGTGAGCTTGTTCACATTCTGTCTAAATATCAATAATATTACAGTGTCCACAACCACCTGAGTGACTTTTTTCCCTTTACAGCACAAAACGCAGCGCTGTGTCAACAATGGATTTTTCAGATACATTTTTGCCCTTGATCCCCCTCTGGCATGCCACTGTCCAGGTCGTTGCACCCTTTAAACAACTTTAAAATCATTTTTCTGGCCAGAAATGTCTTTTTTAGCTTTTAAAGTTCGCCTTCCCATTGAAGTCTATGGGGTTCGCGACGGTCGCGAACCGTTCGCATATTTTGTCGCAAGTTCGCGAATATGTTCGCGAACTTTTTTTCCGCGGTTCGCGCCATCCCTACCCATAGATTTCAATGGATTTTTCACAAGTTTTCAGCAAAGCAAAATGCATCAGATTCACCACTCACTACAATTGAATTATTGTTATAATTTGTCAAGATTTTCATTGTTCCTTTAAACTTCTGTAGAGACTCCTGTAGTGCCACAGGCAGGAACATCTGTGCTTGATATAGTGTAGTAGCCAAATAGGTCTATAATTATAAAGACTATTTTATGACAATAGAGTTGTAGAGTTTTCTCTATTTGACAAACTTTATCTTATTTTGTGCTTTTGCAGTTGTTGCCCTACAAGGTTACAAACCTGAAGCCAATGAAAAATCACTGGCCATAAGGGAAGACTTGCAAATACTGGATTATATCACCACTTAACTCACTCAAAGCTACTGAATTGGGTTTAATTATTTTTGAACAAATAAAAAAATTTGATCGAATGGTTAAAATTGTACGAATTGTTCGATTCGAAGGATTTTATCGATAGAATTTTTTTCTATCGAATTGCGGTAAAATCCTTCAAATTCGATATTCGAATTCTAAGGATTTTACTTCCAAGACTATTCCCAGTTATTCCCATGGTCATTTTCGAGGGTTTTTTAACCCTCTCCCTCAAATTCAACCCTTAGTAAATCTGCCCCTAAGTGTGAAATTAGTGCTCACCACAGTAAAATTAAACCTCTCTCTAATCATTTCTCTGGGATTTTTAGATACATATTTATCAAATCGGGAAAAGTTCAGCATTTGATAAAAATTGCTCTAAAAATTGTAATTTTCTATTGCAACAGAGGTAGAATTTTACTGCATGGAGCTCTAATTTCACACTTTAGTAAATCTGCTTCTAAGCAACTTGTATACACATGCACTACAGCCAGAGCAGCTTTATAACACCTGGACACTATTCAATGTACAACTGTTTAGAGTTTAATACAAAGGTGCCTTGGAAAAAAAAAACAATTTTAACAGCAAAAAGAGAAGCAGAGCTCCAGTATGTTATTATAGTTTAATGTAGAAAAAAAAACATTTATTGAAAAATGAAAACCCCATTTTTCTGGCTGTAAACAAGGGAGAGAATTCCTCTCATAACACAGCGTGCTGTGGATCAATATGTGATTTAGAGGCACTGTTCTGAAATGTAACTGTGGTATTCTGCCAACCTTTCTGCAGTGATATACAATCAAACAATTCATTAATTTTATACAACTTTCACAACAGTGACTACAGTGTCTGCCTGAAAGCATCTAGCATCAGAAGCTTTCCCTGAACA
Organism: Xenopus borealis; assembly: GCA_024363595.1. Classification (NCBI taxonomy): domain Eukaryota; kingdom Metazoa; phylum Chordata; class Amphibia; order Anura; family Pipidae; genus Xenopus; species Xenopus borealis. Next base: position 59,050,159 of record CM044441.1, on the reverse strand, counting down.
AACAAGTTACTTCTGTATGTACAGTATTTATCAATAACTGTTGCCTTGAGGTCTGAATAATTTCATAGAAAAAGAGTATGATCTGTGAAACCAAGAATCTGCAGACAGCAGTCCAGTGGATGTGGCTTCGAAGAGCAACTGGATAACAAAGCCAATATTTTTTTTAGTCACTGCAGAATGGGAGATGTACTGTAATACTGCAACAGCTAGGAGGTCAGAGGTTGTTTGATGATTTAAATGTCTGATTTTAAACTGACTGTAAGCATTGTTTACATGCAATATAGATAGGCTTTTAGGGAATGCTGGTTAGTCTAGGAATCAAGTTAAGTCTATTATGAATATCTCATAGCAATTAATCTGATGCTTGCCAATAAATACTTCCAGTTGTTTGGTTGGTATGAGTTGCTAAATGTGGAGTACCTGCTGTGCCCGTTTACCCACGTTCATTCTGTAGTATGCAGAAACAGTTGATGTAGGGAGAAACATAATCAGCCATACAACTACTAGAAGATTTTATGGAGCACATTTTATTTCAGAGACTGGAAATCTCAACCAAACTATTAGCTTGTATGTAGGGAAGGCAGTCTTGAAATTTACTTGGACTATGGAATGTGATGTTTCTTTGTTCCTTTATTCATATCATATGACCCGAATTAAAGCTGAAAGTCTGATGTGTCCAAAGCTTTGGTGTAAAGTGATCTCCATTGCTATTACTTTTTATTCAGGAAGACAATTTACCATATTGAATCAAATTATATTCCAAATGTTTAGTTTTGCTCCAAAAGATTAGAACCCCTGACATAAGAAATTATATGATAACATAGCCACTTCTGTTATCATGAGGTGAAAAGAAAATTTCAGATCTGACCGCAAGAAATAAATGCATTAACAGAAAATATTTACATCTGACAGCTTTGGAGAACATATTTTTCTAAGAATGCAATTTTTTCCAAGGAATTCCAGTTTCCTTGTGGGTGCAAAGGGGTGTTGAATCTGACAAAATTGTACTGTGCCTGGTGTAATTGTATCTGCCCAGTTGCACATGCCCTTACCACCTGATCAGATGGTGGAAGCAGCAGCTTCAAGTCCTGCAGCTGGTCGGGTACCCATGGGTTACCCACAAATAAGTCCTGCGCGGGTCCATTTTTTGGGACCCATACTCGACCCGAACCCGCAATCTGCAACCCGGACCCGCGACCCGCATTCTTACCCGCTTGGACCACGACCCGACCTGTACCCGCAACCCGAGATCTGCAACCCGGACCCGCGACCCGCTGACCATCAAGAATCAGGAAGTGCTGTCATTGTAAACTGGAAGTGACATCATCGGAAGTAGCCGTACCCAACCCGCTGCAGGACTCTACCCACAAAAGCCCCTGGTTCCTGGTTGTAGGTAGAAGTTTCCGGATCGGGTATAGAAGCGGGACAGCAGTTCTCTTGGTTTGTGGGTCTTCTCAATAGTGAGTTTTAATCCTTCTTTCTGATCACGCCTACTTCTAATGATGTCACTTCCAGTTAACAATGACAGTACTTCCTGTTTCTTGATAGTCAGGGGATCCAAGCGGATAAGTATGCAGGTTGAGGGTCCGGTTGCAATTCGGGTTTAACAAATTGGTTCCACGTAGTACTCTACTTCAAGGTTCCCCTATATTGAGGGGGAGCAGTGCCTGAATGGAAGGCAAGAAGGAGAGACAGACACAAGTTTTGACACTTAACTCACTATGGATATTATATAGTGAATAAAGTACCCCCCTCTTGTAAAAATATAAGGATATTATAAGTTACCAAGGAGTTCCATGACCATATAAAAACCAACCATATAAAGGAGTGAGTGTTTTTATACAGGTCATGGAACTCCGAGTTTACTTCTAATATCCTCATATTTTGCAACAGGGGGTAATTTATTTACTATAGCACACATTTCAGTAAATCATGTGACAGAAATTACTAAATTACTAAGTTCTGATTATTACCGATGACATCACTATGCACCATTTACAGGATATTCATGGCCCTTGTGTATTACAACTATAGAACATACAAGCTAGAAAATCACTTGTAGCAGTGACAAGAAAGCCATGTAAAATCATAGCCATAAATTAATAGAGAATATGCAAACTCAGTTGAATATTTTCATGCAGCATATGATATACAGCTAATCATTATAACTTAATATGCAGCATTTGTATATTTAGGTATCAAGGTGTAAATAATGTTCAAGCAATCCTAACGGCTTGGGTAAATTAGAACATAGTTTAGAAAAAACTGTGTTGCTCCATAGAAATCTTTGCAACCTGAAATATGTTTTAGAGCTGTTCAGGTATAACATTATAATTAGATGGAGGGAACTAGAAGGCAAATGTGTCTTATTAGATCTAATATGAGATCAGCATTTATGACAATCTCATATGATGCATTAAAATGATGTGAGCAATGTATATTCATATTGGGATGTTTTTAGTTGCTTTCAAATGTAAAATATATTTGGCAGATGTTTAGGTTGTATCACCATCTGTTATGAAAATGGAGTCCTGGGATGTCAGTGTGTTCTGTACATAGACAGTCAGACACACACCAATAAGATAAGAGCAGCTACAGAAATGTGTAGAAATCAACCAAAGAGTAGTTGTGTTAAATCTCATAGCTACTACTGTTACTTATTATTATAGCTGGATGCATTGTTTTTTTCAGATCCCATACATGACACTGTCCCTCACATAAGCAGACATGTGTACCATGTATCATATAATGATTATGCAAACCTAAAGTTCTTGTCAGAGGAAGCTATTTGAAAAAAAAAAAAATACTAGTTTGAAATACTCTGAAATTAAACTTAAATATACATCTGGACAGAATTTGTGCTAGCAATCATTATTTTCAATACTACAGTTCACTTTTATTTTCCTAATTTCAATGAGTAAGGCATGTCAAATATACAGCTCCAGGTAATAATGTTATTTGACCTTGAATTTTGCCATGTAAGAATGTGCTTAAAAGATTAAGGCTGCTGGCAGCTTTAGCTTTATAATTGGGAAGTATTATCCATTTTTGCAATCCTTATAGAACAAATAGGGTACTAGAATTTATTGCTCTGAAATGTTTTTTTGTAATGGGAAGAATATTATTCCAATTTTATTTTATTGTATTAAACGCCTACTGTCTTCACTAAATAGATACAGTTGCAGTTGCAGTTTATATTACTTAGTCAACTGTTTATTGTTTAATTAGTTATGCATTTTAATGCAGCCATTCATTTAGTAAAGATTTGCATGGTTTTATATCAGAGGGGTGAATTCACAAAAATTATGTTTAAGGAAAATGTATAAAAATGTCTATGTTTGTATCCTTTGTACAACCTTTTTGAGAATGTTATACCCACAACATTTTTACAAATATTTTTTTGCCAAAATGTCTGAACCATAATAAAAATGTAAGGGAAAAATGTTGATAGTTTAATTTAGTATATATATAGAAAAGATTTTGCCACACAAACAACCTTTTCACAGAGAATTCATATTTTCTTACAGTATATATGACACTTTTTAAACATTACGACAAATAAATACAACCATAAGATATTATCTGTGAATTTGCTGTGCTTACAAAATTTTTACAATTGGAAACTGACACTTTTGTGAATTCCCCTGACAGTTTTTGGGTATTTATTTTCTATTTTGTGGAATATTCCTATGTACACATGGTTGTTCAATTTGTGCTTATCTGTATGTTTTACCACAGGTCAGATGTCTGGTGAAGAGATGATTTATCAAAAATTGCTATGAACTGATTGGCCCCAATCTGTGAAACTGTTGTTATTTAAAAGGGCCAAACAGAACTAGTGAAATGGCTAAAATGCATCAATAAAGAAGCTGGGATCCTCTGGCACAACATTGTATGCAGTGGAGGATATTGGGGAGGTCAATTACCAATGCCTCAGATGCAAGCTAAAGCAATAACAGGGAGTAAAAGCACCCACTCATCATTAATAAAGAGCTGCTAATAACCCACATGCAGCTGCTTTAGAGCTATGTGCAACATGGGGGTTTTGTTGTATGTTCTTACTGTGTGTTTGGCAATTCTTATTTAGCAAATATTCAGAATAAAGGAACATTGATAGGATTGAGCAGTAAGCATATTTTATTTATGCTAAAGGGTAGATTAGTGCTTTCTATTACTAGACATTATACAATTTAAAGGGCTGCCATTGGAAAACAAGTTTTTTAATGCATCCGTTAATAGAGCTGCTCCAGCAGACTTCTGCACTGAAATTAATTTTTTAAAAGAGCAAATAAATGTATTTAAATAAAATTTTTAAATCTGACATGGGGCTAGAAATGTCAGTTTCCCAGGTGCCACCAGTCATGTGACTTGTGCTCTGATAAACTATAGTCACTCTTTACTGCAAGTTGGTTTATCTGAAAGCAGTTCCATCATGTAGTGCTGGCTCTTTATGAAAACTCAGAATCAGGCACAATGCACTGCCTATGATGGCTGCCTACACACCAATATCACAAGTAATACAAGTATTCCGTGCTTCAACCACCTTTCAAAAACCCTTGTGGGGGTTAAAAAAATACACTTGTTGGTTCAGTAATACAATTTTATATTATTTACAATGTTAACAGTGAAATTTAGAAATAAAAACTACATCATAAAAACCATGACTGAATTCCCTTTAAAGACTGTGTGCATCAAGTTATTCATACATTTTGGCTTCTACGTTTATATAAAATTTCATCACAGTTATTATGTTTTCCTGGTGGTCAGGAAAATTGTACTTACAGTCAGGTAACACAGACTACAAGTTTGTAAATCTGCAGCTATCTGAATAATTTTTGAATGAGCAGCACAGTTACTTCTATGTATACATTACAAAGTATTTCTTAAATGTGCCCAATAATACACCCCAACATTTTTTTTATAAACTTTAAAATCTTAGAAGCATCCTGTAATCAGTCATGCTAGAGTTTGACACAGTGCACTTGGTAAGAGCCAGGGCAAGTTCCTCCTAAGACCCCATCCCATTACAGTACTAAAAAAGTGCACAATGTACTGTAGCTTTATCCATTTTCATTCTATTCAGGATATAGTAGTAAGCAGTATACTTTTTGGCTCCTATTCATAAATGTTACAATAATCTGAAATACCAATTTCATTTTTGCCTGACTGAGTCCAAAAAAGAATAATGTGCCTTGCAAAGGTAACTGTGGTTTTTATTCCCCTTTATTTTGTTCCACAATCCAACCTCTGGAAATGTATTTAATTTTATTTTTTGCAAATTATTTGTTCTATCTACATTGTTACATTAGGAAAACAACACATACTGTATATTTCATTAATAATGTAAGATGCTCATTACTGTACATGGAATATGCCACCTACCACAACTTAAAAAGATGTGGGAATGATTCAGTAATGCAGAGCATGAAGAGCAAGCTTCAATATGTATATTTTATATTGCTGCTCATAAATAAATGCAAAATACTTTTAATTGCCTAAATTTCTTCTCACAGAAAGAATAAAATCAAAGAACAGCAGCTGGTGACCATAAGTGAGTAAAACAGATATATAATAGTTTCACTAGCCTGCATATCTTCACAATCTTTGGTGTTTCAAGCTGTAAAATGTTGGCAATTTCCATGAGATTTACCTGGGCGTTTGGAACAAAGCAAAAACATCAGCAGCTGTTCCAAAAGCCAGTTTGGGTAGATTTAATATAATTGCTGAGGATTTTCTCCTTGAAACCCAATGTGAGCTAGTAAAAGGTCCCCGAAGGTCTTACGTTTTACAATTTATTGCAGAACAGTGATGAGCAAATTTTTTTCGAGAGGTACCGTATGGACCCATGGTGAAATCACACAAGGAAGAGGTTGCAGCAAAAAAAATGTAGACGCCAATGTATTCTGTGCAGAAATCGTTGCCACCAAAATAATGCCAATCAAAAAGTCTCTGCAACTAAATGGCCATTGACTTTAATTTATCAAAAAAAATGTAAATTCATAAATTTGTTTATGGAAAATTCTTCCATGGTTTAATCAGCAAAGTTGAAAAGGAGAATTTCACATAACTATTTCTGAAGATCACATAAAAGTAGTTAAAATTTATAACATTAAGACATTTTGATTTAGATATCCACTGCAGAACCAAATGTGAAGGTAACTCTCCATCTGTGGTTTTAAGCAGATTTGGTTTTAATACATCTTCATAGAACTAAAGGGAATTGCGGTCAAGTCAGACAGATAGGTCAGTCTACCAAGGATGTTTAATTTGACGAACACCCCCTCAATTGATGGAAGTAGCAATCAATACCATTATAACTGATGCACTGATTGCCACTGTAATAAAGCCATGCATGTAGTTATGTAGAGTAGGCCTGTCCAGTGTTCAACAGTCCTACTGATCATTTTATTCAATAATCCTAGACATGCCAAGGTCAGCAGCCCCAGACTATCCCACCTGACTATCCACCCAACTGCTAGCTCGCTTACTAGCATGCTGGTTCCTAGGAAAACTGGAGGCCTGACAAAGCCTGTGGCCTTGGTCCCAAGTGCATCAGGGTCAAATGTATATGCAGCTGAGCAGCATTCTTGTTCTAACTAAGTAAGTAAGTAATTCTAAAACAACTGGACTGGCTGACTGCTGAGTAATTATTGAAGACGTTTCACAACTCATCCAAGCAGCTTCTTCAGTTCAACTGACTGGTATGGGAAGTTTTCGGTATATAAACTCTTCCACTAATCCAATCACAATGGCACATTGTAACTCTTCAAAGAGGTGACATCTGAATTTGATTCTGTGTAGTTACTGTGATGGGATTACTAATGTGTCATGTGCCATTGTGATTGGATTAGTGGAAGAGTGTATATACCGAGAACTTCCCATACCAGTCAGTTGAACTGAAGAAGCTGCTCGGATGAGTAGTGAAACTTCTTCAATAATTACTCAGCAAGTCCAGTTGTTTTAGAATTACTTATATCAGATATATCATGACCTTGATGAATGAAAATCTTCATAGTCATTCTTGCTCTAAATTATAGCCACCATAGGTCTGAGACTTTTAACAAATCTGTGCCTGTGTAAACAACAAATTGCATGGGGAAATGTAATAAATGGTCTAGTAATGCATAGCAACAAATCACACATCAGTATCTGGTCAGTAGTGATGGGTGAATTTATTCACCTGTGGCAAATTCGCGGCATATTCCCGGAATTCTCAAAATGCTGGCAAAATTTAGTCTGGAGAAAATTCGCCGGCATCTCGTGTTGTCTGTTTTTTTAAATGGACGTCCAAAAACTGACACCCGTGTCCAAAATGAGACTCTGCAGCATTTCTCGAATGTTTTGCAAATTTCTCTAGAAATTTGTGAAAAATTCAGAAAAGCGAAACGCCGCCGATACGTCCATCACTACTGGTCAGCTGTTTAAAAACAAACATTTAATTGGTTGGTTTGGGTTACTAAATGTTGGTACATTTAAGACTTTTTATTATATTACATTGAAAGACTGGTCAACACACCTATCTTCATGTCTGTACAACCCCCACCCCCCCAAATCTCCAGCTAATCCAACTAATTTGCATGAGATTAAAAAATTTCAAAACTAATAGTGTTGGTTTTATCCTGCTAAACTCTGGCATCCCAGAACTTTCAAATGGAATTTGCAATGAGCAAAATGTTTCACCAGCTTTTGCCACTGAAAACATTTTGGGAGGGCAATGAGTACCCCATCAAGTAGAACCCCTGTAAAGTAGCCCACTGCTTGTATGAAACATTGAAATTATATGTAATTCTTCCACTAATTCTTTGCATGGGGGTGGAGGTAACTTACTTATTACTGCTGATCAGTAACATTTTTTTACCTACCTAAGAGTGAAACCACAATGACTATTGCCCTACAGTTTTGAGGCAGTCAGCAGGGCATAAAAAAGTTATGAGTTTTAATATGAAATGAGGCCATACAATCAGCGTTGTCTTGTACAGAAGCTGCTCTTATATTTTAGCTGATCGTAAACGAGGTGTCTCAGACACTTTTACATCAAACATTACAAAAGTATACAGTAAATGGTCCTGCTATGCAAATGTTATTGAATGTACTATTGCACTATGATGTCTAGACAAGCAGATGTTTATCAGTATAATTCCAAATTATAGTACTGGGAGTTCTTTGTATATATAGAATTTGTTTTAGTGGTGCAGCTTTTGTGTTGTAAGATTATTTGGCATTTTTGTGTTTTAAGCATCTGCATTTTAAAACATACAGACTAACATAAGAAGCAAAATTAACAACCTTTATGTATTCAAATGCAGCAGACTAACATTCCCTAAGGATCTAGGAAATAAAATGACTCAAGAGACTGTTAAAGCCTTGGGCAATTGCAACATCTCACTGTTAACTGTCAGCTGCCTGTTTTTTCTTCCCAGCAGCCTGGCACACTATGATCATATTCCCATAGCAATGGCTCGCCTAAGGGAATGTAAAGCATTCGAAAAGCTGTTATTGCAGCTACAGACTGGATAACATTCTGTTTATATTATTCCTACAAACTTTAGGAAAAATGGGACATGTATTCCAGTGATATCTGTAGCATTACAGACTGTACCAAACGAAAGAAGCACATGTCTGATAAATTAAGACATCTCTGCAGATGCTGTTCTAAACTATACAGTACTATTTATCATACACAAGAGTACCATTGTTATATTTAATGATTTTATTTTATTTTATAAATGTTTAACCAATTAACATTACATTATTAGTCTTTAGATTTCATAGCATAAAGCATTTCACGTAATGACAGTTGAAAGCAGTGTGTTTATTCAGTTCTGTTCTGTGTGTCTGGCTCCTAAGACAGTGGAACAGGAGTCAGTTTTCCTCCAGGGTCCTGTGCGGGCCTATTTTTTGCGACCTGTACCCGCAACCTGCAATCCGCAACCCGGACCTGCTGACCATCAAGAATAAGGAAGTGCTGTCATGCTGCTAATCAAGAATCAGGAAGTGCTGTCATTGTTGCCGGAAGTGAGATCATCGGAAGTAGGCGTGCTCAGAAAAAAATTGTAAAAATCGCTATTGAGAAGACCTGCGGCCCGACCTGCAAACCTGACCAACCCGCGTCTATACCCACACCCAGAACTTCTGCCCGCAACCCGCAGGGTACCTCAGGTTATTGCTGGTAACCTGTGGGTACCCTACCCACTGCAGGACCATACTCCAGAGTTTTTTAATCACCTGGCTTGCAAAATTGTTTCAGCAGTCAGAGTAAAAGGTAAAGAGAATGTAAATAGACAGATAATGCTTGTAATTATGCAAATGTAGCTAAAAAATAGCAAGAATGTTTACAAAAACCTATTAAACATATGTAAATATATGTTGGAAAGTTGCTTAGAATTACTGTACCCTTTCCTTTAATAATGCAAAAAATATTTTTCGGGAGGCGGCCTCTTTTAAAAAACTTGTAAACGATGTAGGTTCTCATTCAGTTTGGGAGAAAGTGGTACAGTGGCTTTGATTGGGAAAATTACAAACAGCATATGATATTTTACACCACTTTTTAAACTCTGCAAATTTCATTTTACACAGCATAATAAATATGCCACTATAAGTTGATGGCGCTAGAGCATTTTACTTTCTGCTACACTTTTCACTTTTTACCCCAGCTTTCTGGCAATAGGTACAGAGTTTTTAAAAATCTGATCAAAAGGCTAGGGCTGCAACAAAGTTACTTTTTATGATCTTTTATCTGTATATTTATTTTACTCAACATCTATCCTCTTGCATTTTCATGTCTTTTTCATTTGGACCAGTCTACTTATAGATCTAGGGGAAAGATGTATGGCCATCAGGCTCCTCCTTGCCATGAAAACCTGGGCTGTTTGTTTTCCTACCCCCCCCCTTTTCTGTTTTCTGGCTGGAGGCAGGTGGATATAGAGACCACCCCTAGCTTTGTGGCAAAGGGTATCTAAGGACCCTTACTCCCTGAGGGCCTTTTGGCCATAGGGGTCAGGGATAAAGGGCCCATTCAACAGCTTATTGGCAGCTAAGGAAGTGAAACATTTTCTGTAGCTCCCTTGAACCATATTGCACCTCCCCATCTCATTGTTCTATGACTTCTGTGGATCTTCTCACACCATGGCTGCACATTTAAGCACTGGTACTTTTTCACACTGTCAATAGCTGGGACTAACTGTATTCCTACCTGAAATTCAGTCTTCATACTTCATACTTAGCCAAGCTAAGTTCCACAGTCATGTTTTCATAGTTTCTTTTAACTTAGGAAAAACTATGCTGGTTATTTACTAAAATCCAATTTTAACTCCTCGTTTCAATAAAAAAAGCTTGACCAAACTCCAATTTTGCATTAAAATAGTAGGAAAAAACCCGATAATATAGAGCGAAAAACAAAAATTGTTTTTTTTTAGGCTTTTCTCCTGAATAGCTCAGTTTTTTAAGGTTTTTACCCTAAAATCCCAAATTTTTCCATTTATCGAGCTAAACCCAGCACAAACCACAATATCTTCAAATTGGGATAGGGACATCTGCCATTGATTTATACCTGCGGATTTTCAGATTAAGGCTTTCTCCAGCATTGGGGTATAATAAATATCTAAAGTTTCAAGGTTTTTTTTTCCTTGAAAAAATTTTTGCCCCTAAAATCCCAACCAGAAAAATGCAAGATTTAGAAATAACCTCCTAAATGTTAAAAACAATTTAATTACACCGTATACTGCCTAAAGTAGCCTTTTGCTTTCTTCAGTGAAATGGCCTTACAATTCTCCATCTTAACTAAAAAGGACAAATGTTGTAATGCCCTGGATAGTCTGATGTGACTCATCACTATGACAGCAGGCAGGAAAATGCTTGCCAATCAGACCACTGCTATCCAGTGCATAAACCACAGAGATTAAAGTTTCTATCATTCTTAATGTGAGACTCTTAAATTGCTAAGTGAAACCAGAATTCAAACTTCAAAATCATTAGCTATAAAGCTATTTGCTAGGCTATTTTATATATTTTTATACAGAAATAACAAAATCTGCAGATTTTGGTGCATATTTGCAATTTTTTCTGTGCTGTCACTAATTTATTGCATGTGAACTGCATCAGTGCAGAATGAATATTGATTTGTACAAATTGATTCTCTAATCCCTGCTAATACCATCACACAACAATCGTTTTCTTCTTGATTCTGAAAATATCAACCATGTTGCCTTGAAAAGAGCCAAGTATACCCAGGATCTGAGTTTAAATTGACACAATCAAATATGGTTTACAAAGATTACAAGAAAAATGTGACCTTCATGAATTATGACAAATAATAGCTGCTTTTGGTCCCTGCATAGGTAGCTATATTTAAAGTCGACCCGTCACCCAGACACAAAAATCTGTATAATAAAAGTCCTTTTCAAATTAAACATGAAATCCAATAAAAAAATTTTATTAAAGCATTCATAGCTGTTTTAAGCTTGTTTAAAAATCTCAGCTGTCAATCAAATATTGTCTGCCACTCCTCTATGCCTTAGGCATAGAGGCGGGGCAGATAATTACTTTCACTTTCCATTCAGCACTTCCTAGATGCCACTGGTCCCCATACATTCCCCCAGTTCTCGTAACCATTTAATTGTGTAGCCAGGACATGGGGATAGACATTGGGTCCCCCATTCCGGTGCACAAACAAGATTCTGAGATGATGCAAGGCTTGTCTTAATAACAGTGTCCACAATATGGCTCCTGTCTGCTTACTATAATTATGAATCCCCAGACTGAAGGAAACAAAATTAAAATAATTTATATAGTGTAATTAATGTTCATTTTGCTTGACTAATGTGATAAAATATTATTTTGAATATTTGTTTGGGGTGACGGGTCCACTTTAAATGTCTTCTGCACCAAGCAAAGCATCAATTAAGATTTGCTTTGCAACTGTGACTCTAGCCTCCTTAAAGGAACAAATACACCAGATTTGTTAACGCTTACTTCCCCCTAAACAGCTATAATAATCGGTAAGGGTTACTTACCCTTGGATTTTTTCAAATCTTCAGCGAATTTGACTTGCCCCATCGGATAAAGGTGAAAAGGTAACAGCAGCTTGAATTCCTCTGTGAGTTGAACCGGAAACACCTAAGATTTTTTTTCAGCTTGTATAAAACACTCACATCATTACCGCCAAAGCTGTCCAAAGGAATAGAAACATAAATTTAAGCTGCAGACACTGAAACAAGCTTAGGTGCTTTAGGTCATCTGAATGAAGTCAACTTCTGTTTCAGCACAAAGAGGAATTCAAGCTGCTGCCGCCTTTCTCCTATGGGGCACTTTGAAAGTCAAATTCAAGCTGAAGATTCAAAAAAATCGAGGGGAAGTAAGCCTTACCTACCTTATAACAAACATCATTACACTTTGGAATTTAAAAAAACTAATTTTCATGGGGCAACATTACAAATCCTAGCAGTAACAGTAAGCAAACTCTGTTGTTTTCCCCTTGTAAACTAACCCCTCACTGGAGAGTTCCACAGTCCAAGGATTATTTCAATAGAGCACAGTTTTAGCTACGTATATGGTTAAAAGGAACCCAAAGGGGGAATGTAATTAAAGTTGCAAAGAGCAAAACATTGCGCACCAATAAGATAAAAAATCTACATCTCACAATGTAATATTGTTCATTAAACAGTTGCGTTGCGAATCGTTATTGCGAATTGTAATTGCGCACTCTTAAGAAGTGCTTGAAGGTGTTGTAATCTTTTGGAGCAAACATAGCGACTTTTTCAGTAAGAGGTTTTATTACATTGACAGCGCAATTCACAAACGACCTTCCACTGGCGGAAGTGGTCGCTAAACAGTTTCTGCGTTCGCGAAAGGTACATTCGCACAAAGCTTAACTTTTCACATTGCTAATAGTTTTTGTGTTACCGAAATTGTATTACATTCCCCTAAATATATCTATGGGGCAGATTTACTAAAGGACAAAGTGAAAATTCAAATAAAAATGAAATTGAAAATATCGAAATAATTTTGGGCTACTTTGACTATCGAATCGTTTTTTAAAGGGCTCTTTCGATCAAAAATGGACCTATTTCGATTGAATAGGTCCGTTTTCGATCTAATAAGAAACGTTCGAATCGAATGATTTTGGGGGAAATCATTTGAATTCCTAGGACTTCCAAAAAATTTCATGACAGCTTCTGCGAGGTCCCCCGTAGGCTACAATGGCAATTCGGCAGCTTTAAGATGGCAAAGTGTCAAATTCGAAGTATTTTAAATGGACAGTACTTGTCGAATTTTTTGTATTCTAATTGAATTTTGGCCTATTCGATAGTCGAAGTAGCCCAAAATTACTGCAAAATTCGAAATTTTTTAATTCGAATTTTATTCGAATGTGCCCCTAAATGTCAGCTTTTTTTGCTAGTAGTAACGTAGTATGGACCTGTGAGAGAGAGAATTACAGCACCTCCAACAGTCACTTATTACATATGTCACTAGCCACTGTTTGCCTGGGCGTGCCATTGCTACAGTATATACAGTTGAATGTAAAGGTTTGGGCACCCCTTGTCAAAATACACAGCTAGTTAAATTTGTAAGTGATACGTAGTAACAATTACTGCAGGAATTGGTTCATTGAAGTGGTTCAGTACAAGATGGTACAGCAAACTGTAATGCAGGTTTTTTAATGTTTTGGATAGCAGTAGCTCCCTATTTAATTTATGTATATATATATATTTTTTTTTTTTTAATTCTTCATGGACTTTAAATAAGTATTTCTCATCGCTTCTGTGCTGAATGAAGTGGGCAAAAATAGTTTTTATTGCTACTTTACTCATCTTATTATTCAGGCCCTCTCCTATTCATATTCCAGTCACTTATTCCAATGAATGCATGGTTACTAGGGTAAATCAGACTCTAGCAACCAGATAACTAAAATTTGAAACTGTGGAGATTTGCTGAAAAAAAAGAACTAAAAAACACAAATAATAAAGAAAATGCAGTTGCAAATTGTCTGTGTATTCCTTTCTACATCATGCTTAAAGTCAACCCAGAGGTGAACAGCTTAATTCAAATACGAGTAAAAATGTTTAATAGATATTAATTAAATTATCTTTTAAAATACTCAGATCATGTATTACAAAAATATTTGTCTGAATTATGTTTAAGCTTCAATTGACTTTTCCTTTAAACGTTAAGAGCCCATATGTAGGCAACAATGATAACCTTTCTCAAACTATGAAATACATTTCTGCATATTGCATGAAGCTGAAAAATGGAAAATATCTATTTTTGTATTCAGTCAGGGAAATAGAATTTCATCTAATACATACTCCTTGCGAGCATTCTGTGGAACACTCTGAGTAGATAACATCAATTTACAGCACAACAGCAGTTTACAATAGCATCGGTAGATTAAAAATCATATTGAAAGAACAAGTTAAAGAACTTTCATATCATGAGTTGTCAATTTTTGCAGTTTTTAAATATTGGTCACAGATGGCTGAAAAGCTTGTTTAAGGGGCAGATTTATCAAGGGTCGAAGTGAAAATTTGAATTGCGAGGTAATTTTGGGTACTTCAACTAGGGAATAGTCCAGATTGAATTTGAATTTGCAAAAAATGTGAAAAGTTATCATGTACTGTCTCATTAAAAATTCAAATTTGACCATTCGCCATCTAAAACCTTCCAAATTGCTGTTTTAGCCTATAGGGGACCTCCTAGAACCTATACGGAGTCAATTGGTGGACTCTGAAAATTCAAAGTTTTTCCTGGGAAAAACTTTGAATCGAATGAGCTAAAAATTTGAATCGATCAATTCGAACATGATGGAATACCAACCTATAAGATCGAAAAAAAATTCAAATTAATTTCAATTGGTCTTTTTAAATTCAAAGTTTTTGCACTTCGAAAGTCGAGCCTTGCTAAATCTGCCCATAAATGTATTACGGCTATTTTGACACCTAGGGGCAGATTTACTATTAACAAATTTACTATTATTCCCCAAAATTTGCTCGATCCAAATCGAAATTCAATAAGCATTCGACCATCGAATGCTTATTGAATTGTTTTAGGTTATCTTTTTGCTCTCTATTCGATTTCTAAATTAATTGCTCTCTATTTGATTTCACACAAAAAATCGTAAAATTTCCTTCGAGCCTCCGAAAAATTTGTACAATTTGAACGATTGAACGCTTCGATTGTACGAATGGTATTTGAGCAGGACTTAGTCTCAGAAGTTCCCATAGGCTTCTATTGCAATTCGGTAGGTTCAATCTGGCGAAGTAGGCAGTCGAATAACTTTAAAATTTTGACTCCTTCGATCATCGAATGATCGAATTATCGAATATCCAATCATTCGATCTATCACATCTATTCGATCATTCGGTATTTGATGATCGAAGAGGCCAAATTTTAATATCCGATTTCCCGAATAATTTGTACGATCGTTATTCGATCGAATTTGATCGAACGATCATTTCACGTGAATTTTGTAAATTTGCCCCTAAGTGTCAAAATTTGAAGTCAAACATTTTTTAATTCAACCATCAAATTTTTTAAAGTTTTTTTTCAATTGAAAACGGACAGTTTTTTATCAAATAGGTCCGTTTTCGATTAAAAATTATTCAAATTGTTCGAATGGATCGTTTGATTTGAAAGATCCAAATGATTTTTCCCAAAAAAAATTTAGATTCTTAAAAATTTCCAAAATCACTCCACGAGGTCCTCCATAGGCTAAAATTCAGCAGGTTTAAGGTGGGAAGGGTCAAATCTGATTTTTTTTCAAAAGTACTTCAATTTTCAAATGGTCAAATTTTAAAATTGGATTCAATTTTTTTTTTCAATTCAAATCTAATTTTGGCTTATTCGATAGTCGAAGTACCCAAAAATTACTTCAAAATTCGTATTTTTTTAATTAAAATTTTCACTTCGACCCTAAGTAAATCTGCCCCCAGTTTTGAAACTCAATTTAGAAGAAATATTTAGAAGAAATTCGTTTACAAAGCATTACTAAAAAGATGTTTTTTTCTTTTACATGCTTAAATCATCACCAAGTCTTACTCAAAAACTTTGATGGGGACATAATAGATCAAGAACCAATATGGATTTCATTGAACTGCACAATTACAGTACTTAAAAGGTACTCCAGACTAAAAAAAATGCTGTGTCCACTGTAGGTGAATATGCATAATAATAGTTTTAATGATACTTTTTCTATAGTATAAGGCTCAAAGAGCATTATACCTGTCATTTGTATGACTACTACCTGCCATTGCAACTCATTAGACTGGTGACATATATTTAATAAGTTCAAGCAAAACATGTACGCCATGCTCCTATGTTATTCTGTTTTTAGAAGTCTATTCCATAGGACACCGACTGACTGGATGACTTTCATTACTCCTGTTTAAGCTTTACCTTCATATGTAGGTATGGGACCTGTAGGTATGGGACCTGAAAGCTTGGGACTTGGGGTTTTCCAAATAAGGCATATTTCCACAATTTGCATCTCCATACGTTATATATGCTAAAAAGTATTTTAAAAATAAATAAATCCAATGGGATTGTGGTGCTACAAATAAGGATTTATTATAATTAGTGATGGGCGAATCTACCACGTTTAACTTCGACGAAAAATTTGTGAATTTCCAGTGAAATTTGCGAATTGGCGAAAAAATTAGCGAAACGAGTCGCGGCACGTTTTTTGACGCACGTCTCGTCGTTTTCGTCGTGCGATTCCTTTTTTTCAGCAAATTTTTTTGCGCCGCATTTTTGTTGGCGTTTCTCTCATTTATTCGCCAGCGGCGAATCGCGGGAATTCGCCACAAATTCGCCCATCACTAATTATAATCTTAGTTGGGATCAAGTATTATAAAGAAAAAGTACTGTAATTATTGATTAAAATGGAGTCTATGGGAGACAACCTCTCCATAATTTGGAGCTTTCTGGATAACAGGTTTCCGTATACATGATCCTATACCTGTACCCCCATAGTATAAGGTACTAACAACTACAACATTTTTGTTTAATTGCTGCTTAAAGCCATCAAAATTTGTACTTTTGAAGTTTCCTTTAATACTAGATAGCCTTAAAATTCTGATCAGACTAGTTACTTCTAGTACCTTTTACTGTCCAATTTCTGTGATACCAAGGGCTGGACTTTCTCTGGTCTACGTGGTGGAGGGCTGATAATAGAAGCCAGTATTATATGTATAAGATATACTGTGCATGTTTATTATTAGGTTACCAGTATATAATTCCCTCCCTTCATCCTTTTATTAGCAGGAGTCAATTATGCAGAAGAATTACTCTTAATCTAACTCTCTACCTCACGAGGATAAAACGTGGAGCAACTTTTTCACTTTGGTCCTGTTAAACTTTCAAAATAACATTGTGATTAAAGCAGTAGTCAAAAAGTATATTTGGCACAGTCTCTTTTCACTGATATCACACTCTTAAAAGGATGAAAGTTTCAAAAACATGTATAGTTTATTGCAATAAACTCTGTGAAGTTGATATATTCAAGAAAGTTATTGAACAGAATAGTTTTTTTGAATTTAACCCAGATAACTTTTAAAAAATAAAAATTCAAACAAAAGTTTGGTTTTCTTCCTAATTTAAAGCATAACAACATATTTATCTAGTTTTCATATGATGACTATGCAGCATTTACATTGTATTGACCTCTTGTAAAAGTTATTAACACTGTATTCTTAAGATTACCTTCCCCCCCTTAATACAAGTACCTTGTAACAATACTTCATGTTGTACCCTAGACACGGCTTCAGCTATTTTTATTTCAGTTGTCCTTTGTTAAAGGTGAGCTGCAGCCAGTCTATTGAAATATATAATCCATGAGGCATAAAGTGATTAGTTATCGTGTAAAACTACTTTCTAAAAAGGCTTTCAACATGACTTGATTTTTAATTATTCATTAAGCATGAATATTTTTTATTGGCTTGGTTTACAAGGCATGAGAAGGCAAACATCTGTCTCTCTTATGCTTAGAGATCAAACAGAGAACAATACAAAGAGTCAATTCTCATTGGCGATACACATGCATAGAAATAAAACCCTTGGGAAATCTCTGCAATGCTCATTAGTGATTAATTCAGGTGAATCATGCATGGTTGCTTGAAAGTCAGTGTAGTCTGCAATATCCATAGAGACTATACTAATTACTAATCAGACATGCAGCATGTTGGTTAAATGTACGTCTGGTTTGAAAGTATTGGCATTCCAGCTCTAGGAAGAGAAGGACACTGGAGAGTTTTAGCATGGCAGAGTATAGTAAATGATAGTAACCCGATGACACGGGGCACAGCCTAGGGAAGCAGGGACATGACAGAGCCTGAGGTGCAGAAGCCCCTCCTAGTTGAATGCAGGGGATTGGGTAGCTGAAGGAGTGGGCTAGGGTGATGTAGGTCAGGTTTAAAAGGTAGGGAACTGAGGTTGCCGCCCCCCCACTCCATTTTGTAGCAGCACCAACATACTCCCACTGACCCTCCCCTATAGACCTATGTTAGATGATGGCAGGGTCATGGAGGAACCAATAGGTGTGTGAGGATGGGAGTTGCAGGGCTAATGGTTAGCTGGAAGGCCTGCCACCTCAGGGTAACAAAACGTTGTGCAGTTATAAGGTTTGCTACAGTATCTGGGTATTCAGGAGTTAATCATTTGTTATACAAATATTATAGTTACCTTCTGCTATGTTGATGATATGTTATCATTTGTTATAGTGTGTTTTGCACTAAAAATAAAATACTAAATAATAAAAAAATGTTCTGGGGCCTTTTCATCCAAAATGCTGAAGTGTTGTATTTTATTAAAGTGCTTGGAGGAAGGGGGGTTGATGGTTATTTGGTAAGCACTGGGACAGGTGCCTCTATCATGTATTTGTAAGGGAAAACACAATTTTCTGTAAACCTTGAGTTGCATGGTGTACCCTTTATTTTGAAGGATCAAAATTTGCTATCTATGGCCAGTGGCACCAAAGCTGTGGCATTCTGCAGCCTTGGTCTCGATAAACATGCCATTTTTCTACTGGGGTTCTTTATTAAAGTTCAGTGCTGATCAGTGTAGCAGCATAGCAATGGTTCTGATGGTAGCAGCTGCCAAATGCTGAGTTTTAAAATGTCCCAAAAGCCCAAAACAAAAATTTTGAAGCATATAGCAATGCAATGTACAGCTAATCATTAGGGATCTCTCCTACATAGCAAACTTAGGGGCAAATTTATCAAAACGTGAGCTTAAAGCTGACCAAAGTAAAATTCACCCACATTCAATTCATTTCTTTTTATTCTTTTTAGAAGTGTATTTATCAGATGGTTTACTCTGACTTCCACCTGTTGATAAATACTCTTCTAAAATCCCATAAGACTGAAATTGTAATCTCACCTGGTTATAAAGCTGCAACCTCAGTAGAAATATTTAATTTCAATACTGCACCCGAGTTTTAATCTGACAATATTTTCTAACTTTGTTTTGTTTGAAAAAAGTCAGCATCCCCTTCAATAATACTTAATAACTTTTAAATTCTATTATTTCTCTCCCTACCTAGCTTTACAAACTGACAGAGATTGTAGACGTGCTATGAAGTAGCAAATGCCACTTTGAAAATAGTCCATTTAATATTAAAAAAAAGATATTTATTGCAACTGATAATAAATAATAATACTCTGACTAATACAGTATTAAAAGTTATTTATGCTTGCTTTTAATATACATAGAACGTAATTAGCACAAACATATTGTACAGTGATCCAATAGCGACAAAAAGAACCCACTCCACCAAGTCGTTGTAGGGATAACCATAAAGCATGCAGCTGTACATAAAATTAGTTGTGATCAATCTAAAGGTTATTATTGTCTATCTTTTTGCCTCTGTCACCTACATTTCCCAATGCTACCAAACAGCTAGTGAGCAAGAGGGAGAAGGAAAGAGCATGATTACAGGATGAAAGTATATTTATGTGAAAATTGATCTTGATTAGCTTTCAAGTGGTCTGAAATTTCACTCTAATGTATTCTGTCATATGCTCTATTTGACAGTTGAAATGATTTATGCTGTTGATGAGAAAAACACAGAAACAATAGCTGTAACATCAGCCTTGGAACTCTGGTTTAGTACAGATTAAATTAGACATGTAATTCAAAGAATATGTTCTCTATAGTGGTTTAAATTTATTTGAGGAAACAATGATGTACTAGAGTGTGCTAAAAAACAGAACAACAGCGACTGCATATTTTGAAATTTACCAAATCTCGTTTCTTAAAAATACTTGGGATTTTTCAGAGGCTAACATTTACGCTAAAAGGTTCAAACTGTCAGGAATAAACATGGACATCAGAAGCATAAGAGGGAAATTATGTGACACACACCCCGATAGCAGAGAACTGGTGTTTTGTACTGCCATCAAAAAAATATAATATGTCTGGAACCTGTTATATTCTTTATGGACAACTACCTCTTACCCATAGTCTGGTAATTCTTCCACTGACCACCTGCTCCTCAGTTTACCGCATACCCGCCAGCCATAAGGGTGGGGCCAGGGTTGGACAAAGAGGATGGCTGTGTAGCCTAGGGTGCCCAGTCAGTTTGGTCAGGTGCTGTGCACAGGCCATGCTGATAAAACACTTCTACGGAATACTGTGCCTTTTATTGCAGCACACAAGTAAAACTGCAGGGCACTGTAACCTGGGCTGACTTAAAGGAACAATAACACCAAAAAGTGGAAGTGTATTAAAGCAATTAAATTATTATGCAATATTTCCCTGCACTAGTAAAACTGGTGTGTTTGCTTCAACAAACTGCTGTCTAGCCATGGGGGCAGCCATTTAAGGCTCAGGTTACACAGCAGATAATAGATGCACTATGCAGAATACCATTGTAATCTATTACAGAGCTTATCTCAAGCAGCCAGAGTCCATGCTCCCACAAGCCAGCACCTGGGATTGTAAAGAAAGAACAAGAGTGGTGGCTATTCCAAAGAGAGGTGGTCAATAAGGGAGGGCAGATCTTTTACAGGATCCTTGTCTTGGTAATCAGCATAGAAATGTAGTATTATTATTATTTCAAGTCCCTAATTATGTTTAATGTCAGTTTTCATTTAGATATGATATCCTTTCAGATCATTTGACATTTGTGCATTTCTTCTGGTTATCTGGCTATTGTTTTATTTAATTTACTATTTAAGTTTAAGTTAATCAGAGGGATACCAGTTTGTTTTACTTTTACTACCAACTAATCCTTCCCACCTGATATAAGTATGGGTTAAAAAGAGATTATGATCAGCTATGTTTATTAAACTCCCAATCTGTGCCGGACTGGCCCACTGGAAACCCAGGAAAAGTCCCGGTGGGCCCAGTTGTCAGTGAGCCTTCATACTGCTAAATATTTGGCCTATTTCATGGCCATTCCCTATTTCTATGAGAACAAAGAGGCTACATAAATGGAACAATAGAATGTAAAGTAAAGAGACTAGGAGAATAGCGGTTGAGCAAGGAGAGGAAGAATAATAGTTCTGAGAGTGTCCCAGTCCAACACTGGCGAGTTAGGTTATAAAAGTAGGATTTCCTGCTACTGGAGATTCCTTTTCTGAGTAAATAAGTTCTTGCACAATTACTCTGAATAATCAAGGATGATGCACACGTTTAAAGGGATTCAGTCATGGTTTTTATAGTGTAGTTTTCATTTCTAAATTACACTGTTTATATTTAATTCACTCTACCATGTAAAATTTAATTCCTAACCCAACAAGTGTATTTTTTTCTTAGTTGTAATATTGGTGTGGTAATTTTGCCTGGTCATGTTTAAGAAAGAGCCAGCACTTCAAGATGGAACTGTTTTCAGGCAGGCTGTTGTTTCTCCTACTCAATGTAACTGAATGTGTCTCAGTTGAACATGGATTTACTATGGAGTGCTGTTTTTATATCTAGCATGGAGCTGTTATCTGGTTACCTAACTATTGTTCTGCTGATGAGCTGCTATGGGGGGAAGAAAAGGGGGTGAAATCACTCTAACTTGTAGTGCAGAAGTAAAGAGTGACTGAAGTTTATCAGCACACAAGTCACATGACTGAGGGCACCTGGGAACCTAACAATATGTCTAGCCCCATTTCAGATTTCAAAACTAAATATTAAAAAAATCTGTTTGCTATTTTGAAAAACAGATCTCAGCGCAGAAGTCTGCTGGAGCAGCACTATTAACTGGTGCATTTAAAAAAAAATTGTACTTAAAGGTCCTTCGAAAAGTTAATATATTATTAGTATATCATCAATAACTCAGATTTCCTTTTGCATTGATGGTAATATGCAAACAGTGTAGACAAGTTGTGTGTCACTCACCCACATGTCAGTGTAAAATTGTTTGTACCCTCACCATTCTTTTAACTAGGGCAACTCTGACCTTCAGCCACTCAGTCAATATTTCATGGTCAAATGTATCAGAAAGATGCAGGGAGGTCAAGCAGTAATAATAATGCATAGTCTCCTTTATCTTATGCCATAAGTGTGTCATTCACCACATTTGTCAAAGCTGTTTCTGTGCCATCATAATGTGAAGCAAGATTGGAGTGAGTAATAAATGTCAAATGCTGATCGGTAGCCTTCCAGTTTTAATTTAACTGCTTTCTCAATAAACTTTCCAAGAAATGAAAGGTTTAAAATGCGCTTTGATTAAAAGTATGGTAAGAATTCAATAAAAAGAATTGCCTTTATAGGTGCTTTTTAAAGGGGAAGTATATCCCCTTTTCAACAATGGAATAAGAATTCAAGACAATAATCTGAACTGTTGTCAACAGTAACATTAAAAATTTTTAGCCACAAAATTAAAACTACACCCTCCAAATAATGTCAATATCCTACTGCATGTTACATATTCACCTTGTGGAAAAAAGAATCCCAGTAAAAATACATTTAGAAAAAAAGCTGATAGAGAGACCAGTCCTGTAGCTTTGCAACTACATGCAGACCCCCAACATATCTTCTCTTCACAGGAATTCCAGCTGTAACTGGAAGTCAGTTAATTTGCAGTGTATTAGAGGATTCATATTGTGGCGCATACATTCTTGCCACATGTCGTTTTTTCATGGGTTTTTTGTCAGTAGAGAAATGCTGCAGGGTATTGGAGAATTCTCTGGTTGCAGCAGGGTCATTTCTGGAAGTGACATCACGGAAACCGGAAGTTTGGGTAGGAGAACCAGGAAGTGGCTAACAGCTGCCCGCATTTATGGAAGAAGAAGATATCTGGTGCTGCAAGATGGAGGGTACCCATTGCAGTGCACAGAAAAGCAGCAGTTTCATGTGTTTTCTTTATCCTGCAGAATAATCAGGAGCCAGCACCACAATTAACTATGCTAAAGTAAGTTTACAAATTGAGGTTGGATTCCATAAATGGTGTTACTGGTTACTGATTGCTTTGCATTCTGTTGGTTACATTCTGCATTGACTTCTAAAACATTATTGGCACAGTAAACAGATATATATTGTTTCACATGCTAGGTTACATCATCCAATGAATGGACAGAGCTGTGCCTTTTACTCACACATCTCTTCCTGTTGCAAGGGGAAGCCCCATTTATCGAGATTCTGCTTTTAGTTGTTTTAGAGGTTTTGGAAACCATGAAAAAAATGTTTTGTCTAAAACCAAGAATGGCAAGTAAGTTAATAAAACAGCCTAATATAAAAAGCACAAACTCATAAAAATGCAAAAAACTAATCTGAATACTAATATGAATCTAAACCTCTAAAAGATTGAATTAAAGAAAGATTTTACAATTGGAAAAGGATGAATCCCATTGACTTCTACATGATGTTAACAGCTTTTAGATGGTGACGTTTTGTATTAGTGTTTTTTTTTTTTTTTTCATTTAATAAAATCCAAAATGTGTCATGGTTTAGACTAGAGTAATTAGTATAATTCATGATTTTTAGCTCCAAAAAATACAATTCGTGAAAACAATCAAACAGGGTGGCAGAGGAGCCAGGATAGCCCCTGAGTTGTATTATTTCCTGTCCGGTGATCTGTTATATATAATTATATACTTATACTATACAGTTGTAGCGCTATAGTAAACTTGAGTGCACCTATCTCTACTATAGGCTCCACTCCCAATATATGTTGCTCCGGATGAGACCTTAAATCTTAGGGAGTAAGCCCTCGCAGCGAGGTGGAGGCAGGGTGTAGTGCAACTGTAATAATATTCAGGGTGCAAATAAATGGGCGCCAGTGGTTCTTATAACTTAACTATGGAACACGTTTATTAAACATACAATCCACATTGGAGTGTACAACAGTAACATAGCACAGGCAGGATCAACAATGGATAGGCAATACTCACAGCACCTTTGGTCAGAGACTGTCCCCTTCACACATGGGAGACAATGTACATGCAGCATAGAGGAGGTACACCCAGCTTTCAGCCTTTTCCCTAAGTGGAACCTGAGGAGACAATTTCAATCCTAGGTCTGTACACTTAGTCCCTACTCTGGGCAATTAGTACCCGGGATCTTAATCCCACTCACAATCCTCGTAGGAGCCTCAGACTGCTCAGCTAAATAATCCTGTCTATCTGTCACTCCTAGAGCGACCTATAACAGTGAGTAGCCTATCCTTACTAAGCCTGACCTGCTTAGGTTCCACTCGAATACTCTGCCTGCCTGCTCAGGCTAGAGCCAGCACAAGATGGACACTGAAAGCATGGCTTACAGTGCTTTTATACTATAACACAGTGCCATCTACTGGTCACTATGTGTAATAACAAGGGGCATGGACTAGAGCAGGAATAGGAAACAGCTCCCCCTCCTAACTGTATTTTAGGACCCACATAGGTGTCCATAACACTTGGGGACTGCCTGCTAAATATACTGGGAAGGTAATTTAGTAGTCCCCTACATTGTATGCATTAACTAATTGATAGTATACACTCATGTAATATTATTATTGTTTTAACATATTCTGACCTTGACAATTCAAGCTTCCCCACAGTCTAATGCGCCTAGTTCCTCACATTAGATCTGAGTGATATTTACACTGTTTTACACAGCGGCAATAGAGGAGAACAAGAGCACTGATGTGTTCTGTTTAGCTGACATAGCAACTGAATAATTTAGAGAGCATGTGCAAGTTTTTATGTTTCGTAGATGGTTGCTTAAGTCTATGTCCAAATAATCACAACACATCAATGGATATGTTCATCAAATTGCAAATTCTGACATTTCTGCAGGATTTGAGGGAAAAAAATGTGTAAAGGCAGATTCTGGAATACATTTTAGCAAAGCCGAATCCAGTTTTCTTCTGAATAACATAATGGTGCAGTAGGTCACAATCCTTGACCAGATACAGCCATTAGCCTCAATGACAATATATTATGTAACAAATAAAATATTTTTGCTGTTCCTGTTTTTTTCTTACTGCAATGAGAGTTTCTGCTATTCCTTAAAAAATTCTCACTGGTTGTGAAAGTAATGAGAAAATGATGGACATGACATTTTCTGCTTAAGAATGATTTGTAAAGCCTTAAATATAAGAGACTTGTGTAGGGATTCTTTTACCACTTCACCACTGTTTTATAGTAATATAAAGATTGCGGCAGCAATGATGTCTGGATTGTGACTGCTCTTCCCTGACCCATAATGTTTAACTTTATAGGCTAGCCTATGGCAACAGACCAGAAATGGGGCCTTCTAGGTTCTTTACTGTCTTGCAAAAAGATGTACATATATCAATAACATTAAAATGGCAATATGTCATTAAATTCAAGTATTCTCTATTTGATTAAATGCCAATACTTCCCTTTAATATCTATTTAACACGGACAATATTGTTTTTGGCATAACCATAAATTATTTCCTAAAAATAATGTATGTGTATATCCTTCAAGGAGATCCTTTTAATTAACCTTCAGTGTGATGTTGACAATAGGATTTAAGACAGTTTCCAGTATACGTTCATTCAGTTGGGTTTTTAAATATTCCAGTTTTCCAATTTGGAATCTAAACTGCAATTAAAACAATAGTTTGCATGTTAGACTGGAATATGAATAAGAAGTATTTCTAATAATTTTCATCATAATAACGTAGCCTCAGAATTAATCAGCTTCTTGTTTAGATAGCTACCAGATAACATTTAAAATTCTGTGGGGGGGGGGATAGAAAACCAAATACAAGTCAAGAACATTTTTAGAAATAGTAGAAATCTTTCTTGCTTTAGATTAATTTTACTGTTTAATAGGTAAACCAAAGGTATTCTACTCTGCATGGCAGTTCAATGTACTCTATGAAATGTTGTAGAACGTTAACTTTTTCTAATGTACTTTTTAGCGCAATTAATTTTTTTGTATTGTTACCTAATCCATGGTTTTATCATAATTTATCAAGTGCAAAAACCATAAAATCGATGAATACATAAGTACAGCAAGTAAAAGCTGAAGAGGTCAAGTAGAAGTCAATGGAAGTGTCCTTTCTTTTCTTGAAAAGATCAGTCTTTTGTTCGGGGTTTTAGGAAATCAAAACATTCATGCCATTGTCATATTACTTTTTCTTTCATTAGGTTTTTCACTCATTCTTTATTATTCGGGTCTCTTAATAACCTTCATGGCATTCATGATTTTAGTGAAAGAGAGTTTTATCGTGGTTTCAAAAAACTCTAATACCACTAAAATGCAACCTTTGGAAAATGGGCCTCTATGGGGGAAATTCACTAAGCGGCGAAAATTCGCTAGCGTTGCCTTCGCTAACGTTCGCCACACTTCGCCAGGTGAATTTTCGTCAGCGCTACGCAAATTCACTAAAGTGCGAAGTTACGCTAAGGTCACCGAATGGTAGCGTAGTTGCGCTAGTGTTACTTCTCCAGGCAAAAAGCATTTATGCTAGCTTTGCCTAATTTGCATATGGTGCGAATTTTAAAGTCTAATAGAAGTATATGTTACAGCCACTACACTGCACTACACAAACCCAGGAAACCTTTAATAAATTATATAAAGTTGTCATGTAAGGAAATGTAGGGGGGAAGGAGGGTAACCCCCCCAAAAATTTTTGCTCTTTTTCAGACTATCATCCTAGAAAGGTAAAACATGCCAGCGTTTTTTTTGGGAAAAAATAAACTCCTATCTATTGTATTGAACTTCGCCAGGTCTGACCTGACAAAGTAATGTCTAGCGTAAGTGGTAACGTTCAGTAAAATGGTCATCTTAGTGAATTTGAGTAATTACGATGCTTTGTCAGTGCGCATCTTTGTCTGGCATAAGGGGGTGAAGTTGCGCTAGTCTATCTACTTCGGGGTTAGTGAATTTGTGAAGTTACGAATTGGCGTAACGCTTCGCGCTTTAGTGAATTTCACCCTTAGTGTGCCATAAACTTAAGGGTCAAATTTCGAAGTGAAAAAACTTCGAAATTTGACTATCACATTTTTTGGGGGGGTAGTTTTTGATCGAATAAGGCCGTTTTCGATTAAATGAAAATCGATTTTCACCAAAATCCTTTGATTTCTCAGAACTTAGAAAAAATTTCAGCACAAATTCTGTGAAGTCCCCCATAGGCTAAAATCGCAATAATAGTCGAAATCAAAGGATTTTTAAAGGGACAGTACTTCGGAATTCAAAAATTTGAATATTTGAATTTTTTAAATTCAAATTTTGGGATATTCAGTAGTCGAAGTAGCCCAAAACTACTTTGAAATTCGAATTTTAAAAATTTAAATTTTATTAGAATTTTCACTTTAATCCTTAGTAAATCAGCCCCTTAGTTGAGTTCACCTCCCTATTGTCAGGTCTTAGTCTTCAGGGAACTATAATGTAACAAGCAAATCCAAACTAAGGGGCAAATTTACTAAAATTCCCTTAAAATACTACGAATCCATTCGAAATTCGAATGCTTATCGAATAGTTTTAGGCTATCTTTGAATTGGCAAGTGTTTAACCTAAATAATTTATAATCCTTAACACCACCTAGTGGTCAATAGTGTGTATACATTTTTATAGACCGTAACAAACAAGACCAATTGCAAAAAATCACAGTGATATCCATTAACAATAAAAAAATACAACAAAAAATAGGGAAATGTGCATAGAAGAGTTGCTTGACATGTCAATCACATATTGTATCTTTAAAAAACAATAAAAATATACATCATCATTAAAAAAACTCTATTGCTAATATAGATGAACATAATAAATATGACCTAAACATGGGACTTCCTTATTCAAACCCCATGGGATCATATTTCTTATTCAAACCCCATGGTTCTAGCGTTTCCAACTTTCTTATCCAGTATGCTTCATGTTATAGTAAATCCTTTTGTTTATTTCCTCCCCATGATTTTGCTTCTATAGTCTCAATTATTTGGAATTTTAGTTGGTTCACTCTATGTGAATGCTTAATAAAATGGCCAGCAACTGTGTTCTCTTATTTGTTCACGAACCATTCTTTTAGTTTGGCCCACATTTGCAAGCCCACAAGGGCATTTTATCATATAAATATAGCCTATGATGAGCTACAAGAGTATTGATCTTTAATTTTTATGTGGTATCCTTTTCTGGGGTGAAAAATAAACTCCCCCTGTTGGACATTAGAACAACAACAATCGCTGTGATGCCCAAAAAGCATAAATAAAGGATTTTTATGTATTTAAAGTCAATGGTGCTGTTTGAAAAATTTCTACTACATTGTATTGCCAATGGAAAGTGGTCATAGAGGAACGTGCACCACTACTACAGAAGGGGTCGAAGTGCTGACTAATTTTCTTCTGCTACATAGCACTAACTCAAACAGCTAGCAAACATTTCCTAAACAAGCCATTTATATGTGTATTCATGAAAGTGCAATCCATTCTATAGTAGCCTGGAAAATTAGTCTAGTGTTGGACTGGGATGCCAGGGGCCCACCATAAAACCTTAGACCAGGGGCCCAACTTTCCAATCTATTATTCCTTCTCTCCTCACTTAAGCTCTTTATTCTCCTATTCTTTCAGATCTACTTACTATACTATTCTTCCATTATTAAGCCTCTTTTTCCACATAAAGAAATATGGAATGAACATGAAATAGGCCAAATCGTTAGAAGCAAGAGGGCCCACTGACATCTGGGCCCACCGGGAGTTTCCTGGTATCCCTGTGGGCCAGTCCAACACTGAATTAGTCAGTTGCTTAATCCAGGTTAGCATCCCTACACAGCTAAGAGATACTGGGAGGGAGCCCTGATGGTGTAATATCCATGTAAAACTGTTCTGATATGAGGTTCTGCAATGAATACCCAGTATACAAAATGAAATACCTTATAGGCCAAAAAAACTGCCGGGCCAAAGATTTATTATCAGTTTGTGTTATTACATTGCTAGTAGTAGAGTGGTGCACTGTGTTAGCCATATGACCATGGCACACATCCCAAATATTGAAACATACATTTGGTACCCATGTGCTTTCAGAGCAAACAAGATATCCATAGTAACCAATCAGATCTTAGCTTTTGTTTTCTGATTTTTAGGTGGCTGTTTAAATCTAATTGCTGATTGGTTGCCATGGGCAACATCTCCAGAAATCGCTCCAGATATTTATCTCCAATGTTAGTAAACATGCCCCGTAATCTTTACTTGAAAGCTTGCATTTTTACATTTATCAGTAAGCCAATAAACAGTATCACATTACCACAAAATATTGTTCACTTTGTGCATTTTTTTCTAATGACTTTTATTACATTCCCAGATAAAAAATAAACAAGAACTATGGGGTTTTAATGTGAATAACACAGAAACATAATTAGTTTTTTCCCATAATAATTCATATTTAGAACTTGAAACGGAAGGCAACAACAAAACGAAAAGATATTTTGTATGCTTTGCTGGCTTCAAAATGGCAATCAGACTTGTTACTGCAAATATTACAGAATATATTACTGATTTTCTGTACTTTCTGATTTGACATCCAACCTTTCTATATTCCTTTTAAAACAAGTCAATATTTTTCTGGTCCTAGTTGTCAACAGACATCAGTTTGAGCGCTGATGGTAGCTAAAGGCGGATTAATGAGAATACCAAATGACAAATACTATCAACATGTGGAATACACATGATCTGTTGGACATGCTATCTAAAATCAACCAATGCTATAAGAAATGATTTCATATGTACATTTGAATAGTTATTAATAGTGATGGGTGAATCTATCCCGTTTCGCTTTGCTGAAAATTCGTGAATTACCAGCAAAATTCGCGAACTGGCGAAAAATTCACGAAACTGTTTTTTTTTTACGCCAGCGAATTTTCGGCAGGCGAATCTTCGCTGGCGTTTCATGAATCTATTCGCCGGCGGCAAATCACGGGAGTTCGCCGTGAATCTGCACCTGGCGAATAAATTCGCCCATCACTAGTTATTAATATTATTATACCATTATTTATTAGCTGCTGATGTGCAATAATTTGTCTTGAGTGTGTGATTGCAAAACGAAATGCCTGTGTATCTTGCTTTACTCATAAACCTTATATGTGTGTGAAATGAAGTCCTTTTTAAATGAAGATAAACAAAAGAGAAAGATAAAAGTATAGTCATTGATTGGCTCCTAACACTCCTGTGGTCACAGACACATAAACACTTGAGCAAATAACTATTACTCATATATCCTTTAGCTTCAGTGAAAAAAATAGATCCCTGCTGTTAATTGAAACAAATGCTGACACATTTACAGTGTACTCTATTTGACACAAATTCTTGTGTATCTTACTAAATCTCAGATAGCTGGTCTGCTACTTGGCTGTTAATAATAATGATAATGATGCTTGTAAAATTCCCACATCTCTACAAAAAAAGTACAGTAGATTTACTATTAATTTTTGATGGCCTTCCATTTTTAACATCGTATCCCAGGCAAAATAAAACATTTTTCCAATGAGAACAGTGTTTCCAAACATTTGCCCTCTTTACTGCTTCACCTCTGGTACGTAAAAGTGATGGTTCACCTTTAAGTTACCTTTTAGTGTATTATAGGATGGCTAATTCCAAGAGACATTTCAACTGGGCTTGTTTTTTTCTTTATTATAGTTTTTGATTTATTAGCCTTCTGACACTCTTCAGGTTTCAAATGGGGATCATTGACCCCATCTAGAAACAAAAGCTCTGTAAGGCTACACATGTATTGTTATTGCTAATTTTAAGTTCTCATTTTCTATTCTAACCCTCTCCTATTCCTATCCCAGTCTTATTTAAAGCATTGCATGGTTGCCAGGGTAATTTGGACCATAGCAACCAGATTGCCAAAATTGCAGACTGGAGAGCTGCTGAATAAAAAGCTTAAAATACTCAAAAACTACAAATCAGAAAAAAATGAGAACCAATTGCTAATTGTCTCAAGATATCACTCTCTACATCTTACTAAAAGTAAATTTAAAGTTGAACAACCCCATTACAAGTCAGTGCCCTGTAGTAGTCAACCCCTTTAAAGCCTTTGATTAACTCAGATCTCAGTTTGTTCTAGCTCTAGGCATGTGTCCTTCAACTTTCAGGTATCATTATAACATTCATTGCAGGTTTGTTAAGTGATTATGACCCTGATGTCAGGAGCGCCCGAAGGCCGGCGGCACTGCCTCCAAGATGGCTGCGCCCATGGCCCATGTGGGTAGCTTCTCTGGGGCTGTGATGCTGGCGTGATGACATCACATGTCTGGCACTGAAATTTGAAATAAGGAGACGCAGAGGTCACGAGATCAATGCTTGATTATAGGAATAGCTGATTTGTGTGCCTAAATGTATTATTACTTGATACCTGGACTTTGGACCTTGCCTGAACCTTCTGACTTTGATCCTTGCCGTCTGCCTATTGAACCACTACCTGTATTCTGACTTCTGACCTGAAAATACCTAATCCACATTCTTCAGTGTTTTCAGTTGCCTTTCAATTGTTGCAAAACTACAACTTCTAACACACCCTGATGGACTCCTGTAGTAGCTCGACAGTTAACTGTGGTTTGGCCCCAGCCCCCCTTGATTTTATGCTCATTTATTTGGGTTTGTTTCATGACATAGTATATACTATACTAACACCATTTCACACTGGCATACATTTTTCAGAATGTGTTTCCTAAATAACCAAAGGTATGTATGTCGGCTTATATTTATAATAAGTAATAATGTGGAACCAGCTTTTGACTGTGAGGAACTGGTAACATTTACATCAAAATATACCACAATCTCAATCATCCAAATTTTCTTGTACAAGATCAATATATATCCCCCATTCCAATGTGATATGATCCCAATTTTACCTGAGATGTAATGATACACAGTATATACTTTCCACTGTTTGTCCATGTGCACTTTCTGTGGAATGTGCCTCTCATGGACTGTATTTGAGAATGGGTTTAAATCCATAATAATAATTTAATGACATTACAGTAATATATTCACATGCATTCACATGCCACAAAAATTGAGAGACTGACTGACTACTTTCCAATTATCATTGAAAAATGTCAATATTTGCCACAGAGTCTGCTAACTTGACTTAGATCCCCTCTTAAAAACATATACAATGAAACGAGCACAATACAACTGTTGTCGGACATTGTTCACAAATAGTTCCTTTTTTTTCAGTTGTGCATTTAATGTAAAAATATGTATTGATTTACAGCTGCATGTGATCAGGTTATGCTTTCTGTGACATTTTACCTAAATTGTGCCGGCACCTCTGAGGTAGTAAATCTGAAGGTGATCCACCCCTTTAACTCTCAGGGGTTATTTAGTAAAATCTAAATTTATCTCATAATATCAATAAAAATAGCTCGACCAAACTCCCGTGCTAGCTTATTTATTGATAAATAAAACTCAATTTAATTGGATTGTGGAAAAAAAACCTCATTTTTCAGGCTTCTCTATTTTCGCTCAATTTTTTTTAGTTTTTTCCTGAAAAGGGTTGGATTTTTGGGCTAAACCTAGCACAGACCACAATAACTTCAAATTGGGATAGGTGCCTATGCCATCGTCTTTTGCAGGACCTCAACAGATCTGAGATTTTCAGATTCTGGCTTTTTGCAGCATCAGGGTATAGTAAATCTAAAAAAAAAAGATTTTTCCTAGGAAATATTCAAAGTTTTTCCACAAAAAGTTCAAACAAAGAAATTTGAAATTTAATAAATAACTCCCTCAGTATATTAGATAATATTTAGACCCTTCTCTATTCATATTCCTGTCTCTCTTTCAAACCACTGCCTGGTCTCTAGGTTAAATTAGTCCCTAATAACCAGATAGCTGCTGAGATTCCAAGCTGGAGAGCCGCTGAACAAAAATCTTAAATTATTCAAAACCCATAAATAATAAAAAATGAAGTCCAATTGCAAATTGTCTCAGAATAACACTCTCTACCTGATACTGGAAATCTTTTTTAAAGTATGCAGCAAAAATGCTTTATTTACCTAGTTTTCTGTCACAGCCAGTACATTTTCTCAAGGGAAACAAATAAACTGGGATCAGCCTGTCTACATACACACGAGGCAGATTCTGATGTGAAGCGATCAAATAGGGGCAAGTCTGTACAGCCAGAACAATGGGCAGGTAGCAAGATTACAGCTCACCCTGATACCTCTCCTGAAGGATTCAGCTACCTGAACTGATAGCAGCTCCATGTTTCTAGGCTGCTACCACTGCTCTACTCTGAGGGGGAAATTCACTAAGATGCGAAAACTCACTAGCGTTGGCTTCGCTAGCGTTCACCGCACTTCGCCAGTCGAATTTTCGCTAGCACTACTGAAATTCACTAAGATGTGAATTTGTGCTCAGGGCGGCGAACGTTAGTGAAGTAGCGCTACCGTTCGTCCGACAGGCAAAGCGCTAGCGTTGCCTCATTTGCATACGGCGGGAACTTAAAGGAATTGTTCAGTATAAAAGTAAAAACTGGGTAAAAAGATAGGCTGTGCAAAATAAAAAATGTTTTCAATATAGTTAGTTAGGCAAAAATGTAATGTATAACGGCTGGAGTGACTGCAAGTCTAACCTAACAGTACAGAATACTACTTCTTGCTTTTCAGCTCTCTTTTGTTTACACTGACTGGTTACCCTGGTTACCAGGCAGTAACCAATCAATGGCTTGAGGGAGAGCCACGTGGGTCAAAACTGTTGCTTTTGAATCTGAGCTGAATGCTGAGGATCAATTGCAAACTCACTGAACAATTATGTCCCATGTGGCCCTCCCTCAAGTCGCTGACTTACTCAGATTTAGAGAGCTGAAAAGCAGGATGTTGTGTTGTATTCTGCTATGTGAGACATCCACTCACTCCAGCTTTTATACATTACATTTTTGGCTAACTAACTATATTAGAAACATTTTTTATTTTGCACAGCCTATCTATTTACCCAGTTTTTATTTTTACCCTGAACTGTTCCTTTAAGCGTATAATAGAAGTATATGTTACAGCCACTACATTCCACTACACAAGCCCAGGAAACCTTTAATAAATAAAATAAAGTTGTCCTATTGCCCTACATGTGCCCCCTATATAGTTGTGTTGCCATATGTTAGGAAATGTAGGGGGGGAAGGAGGGTAACTATCACCCTACAATTGCAAAACACGCCAGCGTTTTTTTTGGGACTTAGAAAAAATTTCCATTTTTTTTTCAAACTCCTATCTATTGTATTAAACTGTAAAGTCTAGCGTAAGTGGTAACGTAAGTGGTAACGTAAGTGGTAACGCTCAGGAAAATTTTGATCTTAGTGAATTTGTGTTATTACAAACCTTCGTCAGTGCGCAACTTCGCCTGGCGTAAGGGTGCGAAGTTGCGCAAGTCTATCTACTTCACTAGCAAAAATTCGCCAGAGTCAGTTTTAGTGAATTTGCGAAGTTGCAAAATGACGTCATGCTGGCGAATTAGCGCTAGCATTAGACGCTTTGCGCTTTAGTACTGGGGAAGACCCCATGCCAGACACAATTGCCAATGCTGCCTCACATCACTTTAAGGACAATGGCAAACAGGGCATTTTGTGACCCATGGGAAATCACTCCTCTTGTGGTTGGGAAAAAAATTGAATAGATAAATTGGGCTCAGATGCCATTCATAGTTACATAGTTAAATTGGGTTGAAAAAAAGACAAAGTCCATCAAGTTCAACCACTCCAAATTAAAAACCAGCATACACACACACCCCTCGTGGCTCACCACACACCTATAGAAGGAGATGCTTTCTTATAATG
Organism: Xenopus borealis; assembly: GCA_024363595.1. Classification (NCBI taxonomy): domain Eukaryota; kingdom Metazoa; phylum Chordata; class Amphibia; order Anura; family Pipidae; genus Xenopus; species Xenopus borealis. The sequence continues at coordinate 59,015,021 of CM044441.1, read as the reverse complement.
GGATTGCTCTTAGAAGAAGTATTTTATTTGTATGCACTAGATAACAGATATAACGTATTATGGTGTTACCCTTTAAAATACAAAAAATTAAAATGGTGCATGCTTTTGGTAAATTCAACAGAAAAGTGTCCGTGTATTTAATTCATAAGATCTTAGATCACCCATCATTCATTGCTAAGCGTTACAGTGTTCTTTTAAACCATGAACTGTATTTTCACACATGTGAAATAAAGCTGTAAAGGAATATGTGAAAGAAGCTGTATACAGCTGCTCTGAAAATCTATTTGTAATTACACTATACAACAAAAAAACTAGCAAAATATAACAAATTAAATAAAAAAAATAGTTATTAAATTGTCTATATTCTTTTAAATTATTTAAATAAGATTTATAAACCGGTAAAAAAAGGGAGATTGTTGGCATACACTTGTCATAATACAGATCAGTTGCAATGTGCTTATAATGTATATACAGTAGCTCATTGGCAAATGCAAGTAAATTTGACAGCAAAGTGCATTAATTTCAAATGTATCAAATTTATATTATTGCAAATCATATGCAAAGTATTTCAGTTGCTGTAATGTATCAATAAAAAATAAAAATTCATACCATAAATTCTTCCAAGGACTGATATGTTTTTCCTCGAAAATCACAGTAATTTTTCCGTTCTTTGCACTGCGGGCAACACTGGCTTGTATCCACTTGAATGCACCTTGGATGAAGCTTAGGACACTCTGGCTGAATGCAAAGAGGTCCCTCCTCAGTACAAAGGCAAGGACAAGCTGAAGGCCCTGGTGAAAATTTCTCCCCAATAGCATATACAAATCCACTTTCATCAACACAACCCTTTCCCCGATAGTCTGGATATACATATTCCTCTGCAGTTTCCTGGGTTGCAACAACATCTGGAATCTCCTCAAGACGTTCATCCTGTACACCATCTGACTGTATTTGTGTCGGTGTGATCCCAGAATTAATACCCAGACTTTGAGCGCCTAATGATTGTTTTTGCCTATTTACAAAATCTTTGTTGGTAACACTTCTGTTCATTTTGCTTTTCCATTCTCTAATTGTTCCATTTCCCCCTAATTTGTTCTCGTAATTTTTTTCTAAATTTGTCTCTCCTTGAGCTTCACGTCCTTCATTGTCTCTTTTTGTTTGACTCGATTTCCATTCCTCTTGATCCTGTGCCTTTGTAAGTTTTTCTACATAAATAGTTGGGCTGGAGAGGACAAGCATCAGGCAACAAGTTACAAGAAATGAACTAGAGAGTGCTCCAATTGCCATTACAGTGGAACCGGGCATTGCCTACCAAGCCACCAAGTATAGGATCCTTCATTCAAAGCTCCTAAAGAAAGAAAATACAGTTGGGTTCTTGGTCAGTTAGCATAATTTCTTTTGGTAAAAGCAAACATGAAATATATTATAAAGTGAGATATTTTCAATCAATCTATACAGCACGTAAACATATCAGCAATTCTATATAATATAAACCTCAAATTCCTTACACATTTTGCTGTTGACAAAGACCCTGTTAAAACACCTGTAACCCAACAATGTTTTTTAGTTCTCTTATTTTATAGAAGATGCAGATCAAATGAGGAATGACTATGAGCCTGTGATATACAGAGCTGTGCATCACAGGCTGCTCAGATCAGGTACCAACCAAAACTAAAACAGCTGGGTGTTTTAAAAGTCTGTCTTCAGTTAAATACCCCGTTGCTTTTTTCTCATCTTATTTGCCCCTTTCTGTTTTAGATACTTTTATCCGAAAAAATTGGTGTAGGGTGGAAGATATGGAAAAAATGGCAGCTTCCATTGGCATTTTCGACCTACTTTATGTTTATTATTTTAATTATTGTTTTGGGGCTCCTTGACCGTAAACATAAAAGTAGGTCAAAATTACCAATGCAACCTGCCATGTTTTACAAATCTTCCACCCACCACCAAATTGAAAGCAATGGTCTTGTTTTAAGCCTGTTTTTATTACTGGCCAATATATGTAAGCTATTTAGTGGTAAATAAGCAAACACACAGAAATATTATTGTGATTTGAAGAACAAGAAATACATGTTTACAACAAGGTAGAAAAGTGGAGTTGATCTTGGACATTATGTGATCTTCCTCTGTCTCTGTGGCAAATAAGTTTTAATGTGGGTGTGGTTTAAAAGCAAGGAATGGCTTTCCTTATTGGCTCTCCACCATATAGGTAAATTTGTCTTTTTAGCATGAAAAAGATGAAACCAAGCTGCTTAGAATGAACCATAAATGGTTGTCATTTAAATAAACAAGTCAAAATAATAGCAAATAAGACCTGGAAAATTGACCCTCAATAAGTTCGGTGGGAGAACTTCTGACACACTTTGTCTGTTATTTGTCTGTTTTTTAACTATTTGCACATGCATATTATGCTGGGGGAGGTTGTGCAATTTCTGATTTTTGACAACTTTAAGTCACTGATGAATGGAAACATTTTTCTGGACAACTGCCTTTAGCTTTTGGTTGGAGTTTGGGTCATCACTTCTACCTTGTCAATATTTTAAGAACACTAATATATAAATCATTTATATGTTTAGCAGTCTACTGTAGGTAGAATTATGAAATGAATGCCTTGATATGTTGCTATTAGTTACTGCAGGTCTTTGGAGATTTCACCTTAATGCTTGATTTTTTTTTTATTATTTTTTTTTTACTTATATTATTGTGTATAACGTTGCAGGTTACAGCACAAAATGCCATTTTAATTCTGGAGTTGCAGAGATTTCAGAGACTAGGGTCTCTCCCAGGAGAACAATGTACTGTACCTGCAAAATAGGTACTTATGAAAGCCGACTAACATGGAATTGAATTGTCAGATCCAATAAGTGTTTTTCAAGTGGTGTGTTAACTTGAAATATCATTGTTGTATAGAATTTAATTGAATCACAGCCTAATTTGCTAAATATCTTTTAGAGGCTTCTGCATAAATAGAACTGTAGGTAAACTAATGGGATGGATTCAAATATTGGTTGGATGAACATTGTAGACATACTGTATGTATTTCTGATTACTTAAAGGGCTGTTAATACAAAATCAAAATAAAAAGGTTTTTTTTATTTAATTGGTGTATGAGTTATTTTAATCTGTCTATGTTTATTGGAAGTCCTGTTTTTCTACTGCAGTGTGCTGTGTGAAAACATCTTTATGCACATCCAAACTAAAAACTAATTTAGTCTATTGCATTCAGTGGAACTTCAGATAATACATATTCATTATGGTTGGTAAAAAGATCCACAGAATAAATATTTCAATAATAATAATAATATTGCTTTCTAGATGAATCCAAATGGGGCAAATTTACTATTGGTCGAATTTCGAATAGAAAATAATTTGAAATACATTTTTTTGGTGGTTTTCCAATGGAAACGGACCATTTTTGATCAAATAGGTCAGTTTTTTGATCGATTTGAATCGTTTGAATGATTTTCAAAAACAAATTTGATTTTCCAGGACTTTGAATTGCAGGAAAGTTTCCAGGAGGTACCCCATGGGCTACAATGGCAATTCGGCAGCCATTTAAGGTGGCGAAGTGTCCAATTCGAAGTTTTTTAAAGAGACAGTACTTCAAAAATTTTTTAATTCAAATCGAATTTTGGGCTATTCGATAGTTGAAGTAGCCCAAAATTACTTTGAAATTCGAATTTTAAAAATTCACTTCGACGCTTAGTAAATGTGCCGCTATGTGTAAAGGTTTTAATGTATATAGTGTGGCACAGCTATATAGCTCCCAGAATGCTCAATAAGGCCCAATATATCGGTAGAATCATAGAGGCTATGTATATTCATTCAGCTATCCACAGTTTCCCACACTCGTCACTAATGTAACTAATGTAACTTATAGCTTATTCATAGAAAAATACCATATACATCTTTTTAAGCAATTTAAAGCAATTGTAATCCATTCAGATAAAACATTGTTCCATTTACCCCTGAGTAGGCTATACTTTACTGTGCCTCTGCATGTTTAAACACAACCTTACGTTTTATAACAATTATCTTCTGTAAACCTCCTGTTGTACATGGTGCCTGTGGTTGTCAACTAGGGCTGACAGGCAGGAGCCATCAAATAGGATACTGCATGATTGAAATCCTCACATTAAAACCCCTCCCTGGCCTCTATTAAGGGTTTAAAGGGTAACTGATGAAGGGGTCCGCCCCCGAAACGTTACATAACTTCACTTAAATAAACGAGCAGGTGTTCGCCCCGCTTCACCTGCTGATAAGTGTTTTGAGGTTCTTTTGTCCATATGCAATCCAGAGAGGTGCCGACCTTTCTTCCAGACACCCAGCAAAACAATCGGAGAGGTTGGGGAATCAGTAACTTCTATTGTCAACTAGGGCTGACAGGCAGGAGCCATCAAATAGGATACTGCATGATTGAAATCCTCACATTACAACCCCTCCTTGGACTCTATTAAGGGTTTAAAAGGTAACGTAACCCAAACGTTTTAAGACACACACATTTGATTGTGTGATTGGGTGATTTGATTATTTTATAACATACTACACTAAATGCACTTCATATTTTGCTGTTTACTCCCCCGCTAGTCATGGACATTTGTTGTCAGTCACAGTATGTTTTTTGATAAAAAGAAATGACATCTAACAATCTAGCTACTCAAGCAATGAACTTTTTGTATCATTCAATTATACAATAGTTATTGCACACCCATACATTTCCTGAAATTTTCCAAATAATAATAAGCAGCCTTGGCTGAACCTAAAGCAGTTCTGCATCAGCAGCTTTTGGGTTTTCCTTCCATTTTCGGTTGTTCCCTATGTGGACAAAGTAGGCATGTGTCAGACGTTTGAGTTACTGAATATCGTCCTGCCCCTACCAGTGGCGTAACTACTCACTGCTGGGCCCTGGTGCAGGATTGGCCCCCCTATTGGGATCTCCCCCATGAGTTGGCGTTCTCCTAGCCTCTCCAGTGGGCCCTGAGAGGGAGTGGGCCCTGGTGCAATTGCATCCCCTGCTCCCCTGGTAGTTACGCCACTGGCCCCTACACATATGCTTGGAGGTAGGGGAAGGGTGATTCTACGCCTTTTTTGTTAGTGTTTTAAATAAAAAACCATATAAACCAGAGTTGAATGTCCACATGTATTCAACATCTAAGGCTCAGCTATCAAAATATACACAAATATAATGCTTTTTATTATCACATATACCTTTTTCAGATTCATGCTTAATTAAGTCTGCAGTGAAATGCTGATACACAGAAACAATCCATAAATCGTTCAGTCAGCTCTGCAGTTATAAAATGGGTATGTAAAGCAGTACTGAATGGATCTTATTTATGCAGTCTTTACAAGCCTCTGTGCCTGCATGGCAGAAAAGCATTAAGAAGTTATATTAAGTGCTGCATTTATCACTCCTACAAAATATAATCTAAAATTTATCTGAACATGTATCGAGATCTGTTATGGCCTTTTACTGTATTATGTATCGCTATATCATTGTATTTCTGTAGCAATGTTTATAAAGGAGTAAAGGTGTTTGAGAATACAAATTGGCCATTCACTTCTGATGCAATCATGTGTTGTTATACAGTATGTATCTTATCTCACTGCTATAAAACAGAATATGTGTGTGTTTAGTGTACGTACAGTATATACACTTTTATTGTTTACTAGTACAGGTATGCCACCCCTGATCTGAAAATTTGTTATCCAGAAAGTTCCGAATTACGAAATTATTTCCCTTTTCTCTGTAATAATAAAACAGTAGCTTGTACTTGATCCCAACTAAGATATAATGAATCCTTATTGGAGGCAAAAACAGCCTATTGGGTTTATTTAATGTTTACATGATTTTCTAGTAGACTTAAGATATGAAGATCCAATTACAGAAAGATCCATTATCCAAAACAAACTCCATGTACAGAGCATTCTGGATGACAGGTCCTATATCTGTACTTTACTACTACTACTTTAAATTAATAATTATTATTTCTTATATTTATTAACACCTACATACAGTGGTGTGAAAAACTATTTGCCCCCTTCCTGATTTCTTATTCTTTTGCAT
>CM044441.1:58977684-59003804 GCA_024363595.1 Xenopus borealis | reverse complement strand
ATATATATATATGGTTTGATTAAATATTTGGAGTTGAACATGAAAAAAAGCTAAAATAGAGACAAAAAAGGGTACGGATTCCTAAATTAATTTCTAATGAAGCAAGAAGGGATGGAGCCTTCTCAGAATGAGAGAACAGGAAAAACGCAGAGACTCTGGACTGCTATTTTCCTTCTGTCTATACAACTTATAAACTAGCTAATGAAGGTTTCCCTCTTAATAGTCCCAATTCTAGTAATACAACGAATGATGCATGGTTTATGTAAGAGGAAATTCAAAAGTGTCTAGAACTTGTAACGGTAAACAAGGGTCCGGGACCAGATGACATGCATTCCAGAGTATTAAACGAGTTTAGCTCTGTGATTGCTAAACGTCTTTGCTTATTTTTTCAGAATTCAGATGATGGAGAGAAAGAAATCAATAACTGCCACAAAATTTGACTCAGTTTGTCTATCTGAATTGGTTCTTTTTGTAGGTTAGCAGAAAACTGGGTTAGCAGAAAACTGGAACACTTAAGGGGTTAGTTATTAGAGTCCAAATGCCAAAAATTCGAAAATATTGTTTTTTATAAAATCCAAAATTTTAGTTGAAAAAAAAACTCAAATTTTTCTGGATTTATTATACCCCGAGGATAGAAAGGGTCAAATGAAATTTTTTTAAAGAGACAGTAATTTGATTTTCGAATGGTCGAATTTTTAAATTCAAATTGAATTTTTTTCAATTCGACTCGAATTTTGGCCTATTCGATCGTCAGAGTTCCCAAAAATTACTTCAAAATTAGATTTTTTTTTTTTATTTGAATTTTCACTTTGACCCTTAATAAATCTGCCCCTAAATGTTGCAAAATTGTAACAGTTTGGAGTCTGCACCTGAATTAATGAGCTACCAGACTCAAACACCAAAGACACATACATTAAACTTTAAAATAAGATTTTAGAAAAACAGTAAAAAATAAATAATTGAAAGAAGTCTCTATTTCTGGGGAACTATCTGAAAACAACTGAAGTGAAAAAATAGTTTGGACGGTAAACAACCCCTTTAAAGACGTAAAAATAAATTGATTATTAATCTATTCATTTACTTGCCCAATAATGTATACTGAAGAGGTATACACTAATAATAATGAACAATAACCAATATTTCACCCTAAAAATAGTAAATTAATAACTATGTTCGATATATGCTGTTGGGAAAGGAAAATAGTCTGCTACTATTTCCATTAGAGATTAAATCCCACCAAAAAGGCAAACTAACAATAGTCAAATAGGAAAAAACACCCTAAATGCAAATGTATATAATGTATAATTTTTAAATTATAAGTTCATATTTTAAAACAAACTTACTGGTGTCAAAAGGCTCCAAGACTACGGGGCAGATTTACTATTGGTCGAATTCGAGGGTGAAAATAGTTTGTCTACCTCACTGGACACAGTGGGAGGGGTAAGTAGGTATCACAAGTACAGTAGGGTGGATGCCCTAATTATTCTCCTCAACACCCTTTAGGGACCCTGTGTACAATCTTTTCTTTAAACTGCATACTACATACACTACATATATAACACTACATATCAACTTTGTTTTTACAACTTTGGAAATGGTTTTGTCTTTTGTACTATTTATCACTCATCACTAGTTGTCTCACTTGTGTGCTAAATATTGTTGTGTCCAAAACTACCTTTTGATACCCATAGTTTAAGTATGGTCATACATCCCTAGCAGTTGCAACTCATAAATATCACGCTATAAGTTTTTGCATAGAGTATGTAAAAAAAAGAACCTCTTAATGCTACAAAGATGTGCAATATAATTTATGATATAAAACCTGCCTCCCAGAGAAGAGAATGTATCCTGCAATTGTCTATTCTAATAATGTTCAATTGTCTGCAATGAATAAATATAGTGTAATGCAGGGCCACATGGCCATTCTATTGTGGAATAAGACTTCTTAATCTAAGAATATTTGTCCAGTCCCTTCTTTCACAAGATCCATAACATCGGTTCTAAGCAACCTTAAACACCAACAGTCTCCTCTAGAAGGAGTTTTAGTACAGCTGATAAGCCTGTCTTTGGATTAAAGTTTACAAGGAACTCTTTAGTCTCTACTGTACTACAGGTAGGGGACCTGTTTTCCAGAATGCTCGGGACCTGGGGTTTTCTTGATAATGTATCTTTCTGTAATTTGGGTCTTTATACCTAAAGCCTACTAGAGTGTTTTTAAGTATATCTTAGTTGGGATCAAGTACAAGCTACTTTTTTTTTATAACAGAGAAAAAGGAAATACAGGTAGTTTTTTGAAATTTACATTATTTGTATAAAATGGTGTCTGTGGGAGATGGTCTTTCTGTAATTCTGGATAACAGGTTTCTTGATAATAGATCCCATACATTTGAAGGACAAATGACATCTGATACAGATTTCATGAGATTTTTTTTCATTTTATGCCTGATGGACCATACATTTTGACTAATATGGATGTGCGTAGCTTTTATATACTTACGCCGCAAAAATATGTTGGACATCACATAGATTTGAAGTATATGAATAGCCAGTAATTCATTTCTTTTGCTAATTATTGGAATTATGTTTAAATAATGATACCATAATAATGTTTAGTTTGAAAACTAATAGTTTTTTCAGATGGAAGCCTAATGGCACCACCCTAAGCAAATCATTATTTGTCACTGTGTCAGCAGTCCTACATTATTGAGCATTTGTGACCATTTGTTTGGTAACTATTTTCACCACAGTGCTGAGTTAACCACTTGCTGACTGAGGATTTGCCCTTGGTGTAAGGTGTCTGGAAAACAAGTATAGACTGGGGCAGGATACAGTTAACAAAAGTGTTACACTTGTCTGCACCTCCCACCGAGAGAACCATTTAGCTGGGTCCCGACAATGCTCAGCAACTGTAAAACCTGGCAAGCTAGAAAATTACAAAATTTGATGAATTCAGAATTTAACAACTTGTTGTCATTGGGGGCCTCAGTTATAAGCACTTTAGCATAGCAACACAATCTCAGTTTGCTAATAAAGCAGTGAGAACAGTTATCAGTATGTGTTATTGGCAGTCAGCTAAATGAAGGAAAGCATTATAGAATGTTTACTTGTGATCAGCTTCTTGATTCCAAGAGAGAGAAAATCTGGATATCGCAAAGTGTTTTAAAACAAAAAATAAATTAGCAGCTTTGTCCTTTGATATTTGCTTACTCCTCACTCTCCTATCTGGGAAAATTTTCAGTTGATGTTGGACAGCTCAGTTTTTAGACTAGTTTATCAATTGCATATCATTTTAATGTGAGTTAAAAATAAGTTGTCAAAAAGGCTAACTTTCAATCCAAAACAAGCACATTGTGTAATTGCAATTTTACCCACAATTCATGTCAAAAAGATATCTGCTTCTGGTAACCAACTCTATGGAAGTGCAAAGCATAATGTACTGTACCTTGAATTAATGTTTCTTTATACAAGTGATTTTTTAATCAATAATATAAACAAAGGTTAGTGGGTGCCTGTATTAAGTCCTTTTCACTACAATTTATATAATCTTCTATAGCACCTTTCTATACCCTGTGTAGCTTCTTACCCCCTCAAACACAAAGAGACCTCTGATGGCCAAAGACGCACAGATAATATCATACGAAACTAATTTTCGAACAATATTCGGTGCGTGTATGGTGGGAAATGAGCCGACCGATATCATCAGAAAATTTTGAAATCGGTCGGCTGCTTGATCGGGCTGGATGGAAAATTTTGATCGGTTGCATTTGAAGGCGCCCTTAACATCGGCCATTGCTAGTGCTGAATCGTCAGATACATGTAGAATTCTGTTGTTTCTACCTGTATATCTGACGATGCAGCTCTATGGGGCAGATTTACTAAATTCACGAGTGATTTGAATATTCGATCGAATTTTCAAAAAGAAATATGCAAATTAGGCAAATTCGACCATCGAATAGTCGAATTCAAATAATTCGAATATTCGAATTTAATTTTATTCGAATATTCGAAAATTCGATGGTCAAATACTTCCCCTTTAAATTTTGATTCGACCACTTACTTCGCCAGATTAAACCTACCGAAATGGGGATCATTCCCTAAAATCGAATATGAAAAATTTGATCGCTTAAAAACCGTTTGAATATTCGATTCGAATTCGATTCGAATGTTCGAACGAACAATCGAATTTTCTATATTCGAACGTTCGATCAATCGAATTGCGGTAAAATCCTTCGAATTGGATAGTCGAATTCGTAGGATTTTACCTCCCCACTATTCCCTGGTCTATTTTCGAATTTTTTTATCATTCGAAATTCGACCTATAGTAAATCTGCCCCATTATGTGTGTGCTGAAATGAACAATCTTTCTTGGAAAGATCTTTTCAGAGAAAGATTGTAATTGTTACGTCTATGGCCAGCATTAATTCCATTTCTGAGGTTTTAGAGGTGTTTTATGCCACAAAAAAACTCAAATTAAAAAATGTCTACTTATTTAACATTATGTATACGTAAAGCACAAACAAATAACACAGTTTGAAGGCGAAAAACTTGATATCCTCATTTTCATATGAATTTTTTATGCTTACAAAAAAATCCCCCCAAAAACAAGAGCTTGCAGTAAAGAAATATTTTAAAATTGAAAAGTACAGCTCCCATTGACTAGAACATGACCTCACTTGTTTTTAGATGATGAAGTTTTTTTTATTAGATTTATTTGTATTTTTTACACTTAAGGGGTTATTTATCAACGGTTGGGTTGTTTTTTCCATGACAAATTCGAGTTTTCAAGGGCATTTTTAAGTAAAAATTTAATAAAAAATTGTTTTTCAGGTTAAAAAAACTCAAATTGTTAGAGATTTATTATACCCCAACCCTGGAAATAGCTTGAATCCAAAAATACACCATATAAAACCTGTTGAGGTTATGAAGGAGTCAATGGCAGAGGTCACTTGAACCATTTGAACATGTTCTTAGCCTTCATGATGTTCGAGTTGTATTTCCTGGGTTTTGCTGAAAACCCGATCAATTCAATCAAATAGAGGGTTTTTGTGTTCACCTCACAAACCTCTAAAACTCCACCTTTCATAAATAACCCCATAACAAATACCAGATAATTTGTGGTAATTAGCTAAATGCACAATTTTTAGCAATAAAAAGCTTCATTCGGGGAAATAGAAAAAATATGAATGTTAGTAAAACGGCCCCTTAATGTCATCTCAGTGGGCTTTTCTGTACTGTTTATGAAGAGCTGAAGATGCAGCAATAAGTTTTAAATGCATTTTAATAAAGCTATAACACTGACTATTGTTTCACTCCAATACAATGTAACCTTGTTATTACTGCTGTTTATCCCTCTATGATAATATAAAACCTGAAGATAATTATTAGGGTATACATAAGTCTATACTGAACATTGCAATTTTTTTTTCACTAGAATTTAGCAGGAAAGGCATTGAATGGAGGGATAGGAAAAGATATCCGGTAATTGTCTTAACTTGTAAGGGGTAAGGTACACTCACCAATATCAACAGGGGGTCCAGGTGATCAAGCCCCAGACCTTCAGCTCTGAGATGACTTTTTTTGTATAATAAAACTGGACTTTACTCCAAAAATGGATGCAGATAAAAAAAGTTTGATTATACAAAAAGAGTCATGTCAGAGGATAGCCATCCTCTGAGATGACTCTTTTTGTATAATAAAACTTTGTTTTATTATACAGTTTTGTGCCAGCCAACCACTGCAATTCAATTTTTTTTAATTATTTCCAGCCTTGCACTGTAGTGTGTGCATTTAAATTATTTTATCAGAATTCCTGCCAATGTATTTGGGAGTTTACATCACATTTAATAGTATTGTAAAATAGCTTGCCAGTAAGAAGGATGATTGCAAGGGCAAAGGGCAACAGGAAATAGGGAATGAAATGCTAGTAAGGTTCCTGAGAGTAGAAATTTACTCTTTTTAGGCAGCAGATGAACTGGTGGGTCAGACATAAGTGCATATCAGGGACAGTTTAGGTCTGGCAGTAGAGGCTTTTAGACAGGAATAGAATAAATACTGTAGTCAGCAAACCAGAATATTAATCAGAAATAACATAGTACCCCTACAATCAAGTGTAGTAGGACTTAATTGTGTTATTAATGCCAGTGCACTTGGACAATGGAGTCATGCAAAAGTGGAGTTGTACTGAGAAAGGCCATTGGATTATATGGGTAAATTTATCAAAGAGCGAAGTTCCACCACTAGAGGGAAATTCTACAGCTCTCCATTCATTTCTATGGGATTTTGAAAGGCCTATTTATCAATAGGTGAAGTGAAAGTTCACCCTTTGATAGGAATTTCCCTCTAGTGACGGAACTTCACTCTTAACTTCACTCTTTGATAAATATACCCCTATGATGGAATATGCATCCCTACAGCTTGAATAAGCCAAGACTGGCTTCAAGAGGGATTTTATTTAAAGGGCACCTATTGGGGCAAAATTATACCCCCAACCAAAAGTGCGGGCTGATAGAGCCCGCATTCCGGTTGGGGGTTTCACAATTTTTTTTTAAAAAATATGCCCCTCGCAAGCGCTAGCGGCCTCGCTCCGAGAGGGAGCTCCCGGAGCGAGCAGCCGTCTCCCCATAGGCGCGCATGCGCAGAATGAAAAAGTGGTCACAGTTCTGGCAGCTTTTCATTCAGCACTTGCGCGTGACGTCATTAAGACGCGCGCCTGTGGGGAGACGGCTGCTCGCTCTGGGAGCTCCCTCCTGGAGCGAGGCCGCTAGCGCTTGCGAGGGGCATTTAAAAAAAAAAAAAATTGTGAAACCCCCAACCGGAATGCGGGCTCTATCAGCCCGCACTTTTGGTTGGGGGTATAATTTTGCCCCAATAGGTGCCCTTTAAAATAATATTACAAATGCAGAGACCCTAAGGTTTAGGCATCTCCACAGACAGTTCCCTGAATGTTATCAGTAATTTGTTCTGGTTCATGTTTGAGTGGCAGTGTTTAATAGCTTAAAGGAAAACTATACATCCAAAATGAATACTTGAGCTACAGATAGTTTACATCAAATTAAGTGGCATATTAAATAATCTTATCAAATTGGAAGTCAAATGTAGTAAATATTATATTTTTTATAATTTGTAATGGACTATGTGCTGTCTCAAAGAAAACCTGACCAGAAATACTATACCTTTAATAGTCACAGGAAGAAGTGTGGAAGCAAAAGACAGAACTCTGTTAATTGGCTCATGTGACCTAACTTTATAGTTTGTTTGGTATGTTTGTGTGCACCGTTGAATCCTAGGATTCCAGGAGGCTGCCCTTGTTTTTTAAAATGGCAATATTCTATTTCTGATTACCTAATGGCACATACTACTACAAAATTATTATTATGAAAATGGTTTATTCATTATTCATGACTCTGGGTTTTACATATGAGCTGTTTTATGCAATATCTTTTTATAGAAACCTAAATTTATAGGTAGAGCACACATTCTCAGGGCTCTTTTCCTGGATCCCACCTTGCGGGGAGGTGGATACAGGACTGGGTCTGAGCTGCTCTAGGAGTGAGAGTTAGAGGCAGTGGGTTTAGTGAGAAGCTTTCTGGCTCCAACAAGGAGAATAGTTAAGGTGAGCACCCTTGTTATGATCAAGCAAACAGATAGGGACACAAGTAGTTGAGATCAGGAGCAAAGAATGTACATGATATCCAGTGGGATCCCTAGTGCTGGAGAGGAGTCATCAAGACTGAACTATCTCCTAAGAGGGACCTATTTGCAAAATGTTAAAGTGTGAATATTTTCTACTGACTGAACTGAATGTGATTGAAAAGTCTGCCATTGTGATAAAGCTAAACTTCCTGTTTCATTCAACAAATTGGTTTGAAACAACCTCTGGACTGATGTTATTTCCAAACTGGTTGATCTGTGTACCAGAATCCAAGCCAGGATACACCTGAGGGTAAGGGGCTTAAAGGAGAACTAAACCCTCCATGGTGTTTCAACCCCACTGCCCCCTCCCTGCCTCCCCCTGCACAGTCTTACCCCTGAATAGTGTCCCCTTTAGAAATTGTGACCACACATGCAGAGTGAGAGCAGCAGAGCTCATTGGCACCATCTTCTTCTCTTCGGTAATCTTTGTGTCTTACAGAAGAGAAAAAGATGGCTCCTGTGAGCTCTGCTGTGCTCATTCTGCATGTGTGGTCACTATGTCTAGAGGGGCCCCATTTCAGGGGTAAGACTGTGCAGGGTGGAGGCAGGGAGGGGGGCAGTGGGGACGAAACACCATGGAGGGTTTAGTTCTCCTTTAAAGGGCTATTACACATTGTAGGAAGTCGCTCATAAGCCAAGGGTGCCGGGGCATGCTGGCAGCAAGTCACATTACTCAACACACATATCTCAGGCCCAAGGGTGTAATACACATATTTAAACCATTCACATGGAAATATGTTATTAAAGGGATTACAATGAACACTAGTTTGTTAAATTAGTATTTAAAGGAGACATATAGGATAAATGAAAAAAACCCTAATTTTGTAGGCAATTTAAGTTATACTGAATATGGTGTTGCTTTTACATGGTGCTAAAAATTATCATCTTTAAAAATAGCCCCTTTATTGGAACTCCCAATAGATGTTCTCTGGTCACTGTCCCTGTTTCAAATGAGGGGTGGATGTGTCCTAATGGTCCCTGCCAGAAGCACAGTAGGAGTGGGACAGCCAATCACAGCCCTGCAGTCACACAAGCAAAGACAGGCTTCAGTTCCCTATCCTATCCCGTGTCCTGCTAGCTGCGGTTTGGCTCCTTTCCTACAGTGCAGTGAGCTGCATGCCACCAGCTCCCCTACACAGCCTGGGAATTCAGGGAGCAGGAAGTGGAAGAGAAGGGGGGGGATTATTATTGCTGCTCGCTACCAAAAACAAGCAGTCACACGGGTCTTACCCTGAAAATTGAAGGTCTCAATAAAACAGCCCATATTTAATGCAGTTTTCATATGTATGTGGCACAAAGTTAATATATTCTTCCGGAATGCTCTAAAAAGCAGCAAAGATGTTTAAGTTTCTCATTGATCTGAATCTGCCCCAACGTTTGCCAGTTATGAAACCCTTTTTTACCATCATACACCTTCTAGGTTCTTCTGTCATGGTATTCCTCCTGCAATTAGTCTGAAAATAACACAGGACTCTGCAAATAGGTGCAAGATGTTTGCTCACTTTGTTGCAGTATGGTGCCCACATGCTACATCCTTGAACAACAGGAGGGCCTTGTAATGTATATGTTGTGTGATCAGGAACTGTAACTTAAAAGCATAAGGTGTGCCAAGCTGCCACTTATAATAAGAAAAGAGTTGAGAAGTCCCTGAGTCAAGAGTTCCTACTCATAGGACTGTCGCTTCCAATAGTTTAGTAGATCTTGGGCCATGCTCATCATCTACTCCATGGCCATGCTCTAGTAACTTATGTTACTTTCCAATCACCTGAACACCTTGTTGGTAAATGCCATGGCTTCTGCAGCATGCTTCCCTGGACTGTCCTAGACTGTTGGTAAGTAGGCAAGAGTGAGCATATAATTATATGTATGGTCTGAGCATATGAACAGGCCAATCCTAACTAATCTTAAAAATGCATTTAATATTCCCAAGCAACTAAACATATATTATAAATAAACTATGTTATTAATTATGTATGTATATTTATACCATCAGTAATAACTGCCCACTATACATTTTTGCATATGATATTAAAAAATATAAATATATTAAATAAGGTACAAAGATTACAAATTAGAGTACAAATTATTCATCAAAAGGATGTGTGTATGTGGGATTTTTAAACTGATGTAAGATTTTTCCATCTTTTTTTTGTATCGTGTATCTGTAGGTTTGTAGAAGAGAGAAAAAAAACACATGCTGGTTTTGCCACCTTGAAAGTAGTTTGGTATATTCCATAAAAGTGCATGTGCATAAAATGCTACTGTCCTACTTTAGGTGAGAGAAGCTCTAAAGGACAAAGCACTTTGGATAGATTCACATAATCCTATCTGAATTGTTTGGCAGACGCAAGGTCACAAACAGCTGTTAGAATCTTTAACTTGATTTTGCATGCAACAAAATGATCTATTTAAAATGAAAAAGGTTTATCACAAGACAGAAGTGCAATTGCAAAGACCAAATGTTAATGCAATGTGCTTTTATATAGTACACACCACATTCTATTATTAGTTTTTAGTTTTTTTTTTTTTTTTAAAGCCACAAATTCCTCCCCACCTCCCCCTATACTAACCAGCATGAATAAGCTCCACTTCTGCTAATACACGTGGGTCTTCTAGTGGGTGTGATCAATTTGAATTCGGGAAAAACTTCCACTTCCTTCCACCTTCATCTTTGTTTTACCAGCAATATAAACTTTTTGAAGGCATTGCCATTAATTATACCAGATGCTCATCTGAGTAGAAATGTGATAAGCCTTGATGTAATTGGGCAGCACCAAGCTGAGATATTGAGCCCCCTGGCTGGGATTTGCAAGATGTGAATATATATATATATATTTTTTTTTTTATAGAGGCAGAGAGTGTCACAGTACTCCGAGCATTATTTTTCCTTCTTCTTAGAAATGGTGAGCAGTCTCATATCATAGAGAGGATCAACGTCGCCACCTGGTCAGTCAGGAAAGCTGGTTTGAATACTGCATCTTTGGTTTGCCATGCACTTGTCCATGATTGGAGATGGCAGTGTACCTTGGTCACCCTTTGTCACTTTAGGTTTTAATGTTTGGCATTCCAGAGGACCGGAAAATCCAATGACCCGAGATGTAAAGTCCAACAACTCTATAGAAGCCGGAGGTTTTGTCTGCCACTGCCAGACAAGCTGCTACAGTCCAACACTGCCAACTCATTCCATCCTGCAGGAAAAATCAGTTAGCTAGGCTTTCCTTGTAGAAGAAATCTACCTACTATATCTTCTAGTGCATCCAGTAGAAAAAAAAGTGCACTGAAAATAGTCCTTCAAGAAATCTGACAGAGCGAATTACAATTCAAAAATGCACGCAGTGAAAGTGTTTTGCATTTCATTTAAATGCATGAACACAACTGAATCTATGCAGGCAACAGCACATAAGATCTATCTGTCTCTATTGAACTCTTATGAATCTGAAGCCCTGGCTGGGAGAGAAACAGGAGGAGGGAGATGGGAGGTGCTGAAGGGGGATTTTCTCTGCCTATGCATACAATAACTAAGGCTCATTCTCTAAGCAAGGATTTCAAAGACCCTTTGACAATCTCAAGTTGTATGATTTAGCAGACAACAAATCCTGCACAAAAGGAAGATTCAGAGGCCAGAGAAGAGGAAACTGCTGATCATTTTTTGCAGCAAACACTGAATCAGGTCAACTCTCTACCTGAACAGTCTTCATGTTTCTGTTTTCCAATTCAGACAGTGCCTTGTCTGCTGGCTCTGTGAAGCCAGCCAAGGCATTAAATGCCGTTTCTAACATACAAACGGAAGGACGATGATTTTTATTTTTAGTTTTGTTTTTATTATTGTACATCTGTTTTATTTGGAACAGAACACTGTTAGTGGCATTTTGAAGAAAGATATGAATACAAATGCTATCAAGAGGACATGTTTGGGATCAACTGTTGCTTATTTTAAAGGGGAAGTATATTGTTAAAATGAAAATGTTTTGGCATTGACAGATATCTGGCAAAATAATATACTGTTAATATTGGTACATATTAGGGAACAATAGTACAATGCAAGAATGCTCGGGACCTGGGGTTTTCTGTATATGGTATCTTTCTGTAATTTAGATTTTCATACCTTAATTCTACTAGAAAATCATATAAACATTAAATAAACCCAATAGGCTGATTTCTCTTGCAGTAAGGGGTAATTATATCTTAGATTGGATCAAGTACATACTCTTTTATTAAATTATTTGGATATAAATTAGTCTATGGGACAAAACCTTTCTGTTATTCTGGATCCCATACCTTTATATAAAAAATATACTACATCAAGATTAATTGGCAAATGTTAAGAAATAAAGGATTAAAGAGTACATGCCCCATTTATCTTTCAATCTAAGCGGCTGAGTAATTTATAGACAGCAGTAAGGTAATTGATGCCCCACACTGGATTGGCCTGTCCATAGAGGTGGTTGGTAGCAGAAGACACACATTGAAGACCTATTGATGGAGGTCCATAGATGTCCTGAATATGCAAAACACAGCCATATATCACCCCCCCCCCCCCATGAGATGGTTCATTAGCCCAAGATAATCTTGTATCATAAGCACACATCTACCATTAAACGGGTTCTGGTAATACAAGATTCCCTCTGCATAGCCTTCGGGTACTATGCACACACCAAAGTTCATAGTATTGATGCACATCCCCAAGCTTCCACTATTACCTTTCGCAAGGAATTTTCTTCAAAAGACAGCACGTCCATAACATTTAAAAACCTTTATTACAGTCACTGGCACTGAGCTATGTGCCATTTACTGCAATAAAGGCTTTTAAATGTTATAGCAGTGCTGTCCATTTTAATGAAATACAAGATCCTCTAACATAGTAGAACCTGTCCCCACTAAAATAGCGTTGGGGCAATAAAACAAATGCTGGTAAATGCATTGGAATATTTATGAGTTCCTTAAGTGCAAATTTATTTCCATATTTGACTTTCAGAAGAAAGATATTCTATGTGGTTCACCATAGAAAAGGCAGACTACTGTGTTCACTTGGAGAGGTCACTAATACCTCCATTTTTATATAAGGCTGATTGTAACTATTTTTTAAGCTGCATTGCTTTTTTTTTTAGAAAGTCCAGTGATGAAGTAATAGCTTCAGCACCTTTAAATTGCAATTGCATGGGGGATGGGGGGGGGTACGAGTTGGTTCTATGTCATGGCAGAATAATTGTAGAGAAGTCTAACTAATAATAATGGTTATAATAATTATTACATGCAATTGGACAAATAATTTGACCCTTTTTACCAACCCAATCCCAATCTCAATAATTCATAAAATGTTTTTTTTAATTATTGCCCTATTAATTATCATTGTGTATTAATAGTACAGGCTGCAGAACAACAAGTTAAAATTTGTATATAAATACATTATACATTTATATAAAAAAAATAAGTGCCAAGAGTTAAACAATAAAGGATGTTCCTGCACTGTATAGCCCACAAATTGGGTATATAATACATGTAATATTTGCCCCAATATTAACAATATAACATTTTATCTAGGTGGTGGGAGAATTTCAGCCATGTCCCAGATCTGCGCTTGCCCCTCTAATTTGTTCCAAGACACATACATGATCCATAAAAAAATCCCACCTACTTTCTAATAAGCAATGTTTCAATATTTTCACCAATATTATTTGGTAAGGAAAGGAAAGTTAAGGACATCAAAAGGGTGCATTACTTATAAATACTTGTAACATTAATGGGGAAAAAGTCTCAATCTGAACTGGCAATGGTTTGCAAAATACAGAGACACCAATGCTTAACTGAAGCTATCAAGGAATTAGCAAAGAGGCTGGCAGTAATAACTAGGAAAGCTTTAGAAACTGGTTATTTACTTTAACCCTGCCTTTCACCTTAGTGAAAAACAAATTACAATTTCAATGTAATAAAGACTGGTTAGAAACAACAGCAAAGAAGCTGGGGTAGGACAATTCTTTAAAATGTGGTTTACCTATGCCTTAAACCTTCTTCCCCACACAACATATGTAATAATTTCTGTTGCCACATGGTACAACATAAAAACCTAATGAATATGTACTTATCCACTAATATTAGCCATGCTACATGATATCAGTCATGGACTGAGTATGCCCCTAGTCTCCAACAAGTCACTTCTGAACCACATAACAATAAACAGACAACAGAAACTAAAACTTAATTACATCTATCATGAAAATGTCTTTGCATGCTATTATAATTTTGAAAAGAGGAGAGATTGATCAATGTACATTCCCTGGTCCCCTGTCACATAAGTAATCTATGCAGTTGCATGTATACCAAGACAGGGGTCTTTTAGTTACAAAATTATGATCATAAGATTTTCGGCGTCTTGCTTTGCCGAAAAATTCGCGAATTTCCAGCGAAATTCTCGGAAAAATTCACGAAACGAGTTGCGGCAGGTTTTTGACGTGCGTTGCGTCATTTTCGTCACGTTGCGTCGTTTTCGACACGCGACTCGTTTTTTTCAGCAAATTTTTTTTGCGAATTTTCGCTTGCGTTTCGCGAATTTATTCGCTAGCGGTGAATCGCTGGAATTCCCCGCAAATTCGCCCATGACTATAGGCGACACATCACGTCAAGTAAAACCCATATGGTGGTCCCTAACTATTTATCTCTGGTCATAATATCAAATGCTTAAGCCTCCTGGCATAAGAGCATTACCTGAAATAAAGGTCTCCCGAAGTTTCTCTCTCTTAAAAGCGGGGGAGGATTAATCTCGTGGAACCAAAGCTGGGGTCTAAGTTATCTTTCCCCTTTGAAAGCTAATGGTGGGGAGGACTAAGCCCTAAGGATGAAACCAATGCCCAGGTCGGGAGACCTTTATTTCAGGTAATGCTCTTATGCCTGTCTAATTTTGTTTTGCGGCATATTGCATATTTCTGTTAATCCAATAAACTTTATGTCACTGCTGAAATACTACTGTTTCCATAAGGCATGTTGCTGTATATATTAAAAGACAGTTGTTACTTTGAAAGCTCAGCCAATGATAAACAAAACTCCAAAGAATTAAGAGAAGTTCCCAAACTTTTTCATATGACTGTAAGGGGTCTCAACATTGTTTCAGCATTGGACCATCTTGGTTTGCATTGGACAACAATGCAAAAAACCTATAGTTTTGGTGAAAAACTATGTACAGTAAGTAAACTTAATGGACCAACTTTACTATACATTTATTATACAGTGCCAGTGCTGGCATTAATTATATGTTGTATCATTAAGATCATGTTGATGAAAAAAGAAATATAAACTTTACTAAGACTTTAATTTGTAGACTAATATCAGACAGAGCACTATACAAAAGATGGGATTGCTTCAACCTCTCTGCCAATATTTGAATATATGCCTTCACACTGTGCACACGCGGGGAAATTAAAAGCGTCAATTTTCATATAAGTTAACTAAAATGCAATTCCCCAATCACTCACCGGGTAAATACTTTGGTTCGGGTGCTTATGCCCCAAACCCTCCACGTTATAATGCATCCAGATTTGTGCACAATAAAAGAGGTCACTCACCGCTCCTTCTCAGTGGCCCGGGTGCTGCACCCAGTCAAGATGCCCCTAAAAATTGATGTGCCTTCATCACACAAAAGGGTCACCTGACCATACCTTGGTACTATTACCTGCACTTCACACACAGCATTTCTTTTAGATTAATAAGGAAAGCAGCAGCCAGGTAGAGACATTTTGACTACTGCTCTTTTTGCCTGTGAAATTGCTTCTTTAGGCTTTGATGAGTGTCTGGATTCTGGATGGCCATATTTTTGACCATTCATCCATACAAAATCTCTCCAGTTCAGTTAAATTTGATGGCTGCCGAGCATGTACAGCCTGCTTCAAGTAATCGTATAGATTTTTGATTATCGAATGCTTATCGAATAGTTTTAGGCTTTTTTTTAGTTTTTGCTCGATATTCGATTTCTCGATGAAATCGTACGATCGGATACCGATCGTTCGATTTCACGAAAAAATTGTACTTTTGCCTTCGAGCCTCCGAAAAATTCTTACGATTCGAACGATCGTACAAATGGTATTCGAGCAGGACTTAGCAAAAGAAGCCTAAGGGGGTGATCTTTGGGTTGTCTGTAAACATTTTCACAATCCTCCACATATGCTACCCCATGTATTTTTCTTGGCGTGCCAGACCTGTGTTTTACAGCTACTGGGCCTATGACCTTGCATTTCCTGATTACATTCCTTACAGTTGAAACTTACAGTTTAAACCTCTGAGATAGCTTTTTGTAGCATACCCCTAAACCATGATACTGAACAATCTTTGGTTTCAGATATTTTGAGCGTTACTTTGAGGCTCCCATGCAGTCATTCTTCAGAGGAGAGTCAAACGGAAACACACCTTGCAGTTGGCCACCTTAAATACCTTTTGTCATGATTGGACACAACTGCCTATGAAGTTCAAGGCTTAATAAGATAATCCAACCAATTTGGTGTTGCCAGTAATCGGTATTGAGCACTTACATTCAAATTAGCAAAATAACAAGGGTACCCACATTTTTGCACAGATCGTTTTTCACATTTGATTTTATACAACTGAATACTGCCTCACTAAAAATTTTTGTTCAGAAAACACCCTAGTACTCAGCTGTTCCTGGGAAATGAAAGACATACCACTTTTATCTTTTTTGTTGAAAGTGGAGTAAGTTATTATGCATGCTGAGAGGGGTTCCAAAATGTTTTCATATGACAGTAATCATACCATTTTTAAAATAATTTTCTTTTTCACTGTAATAATAATACAATACCTGGTACTAAATGCAAACTAAAAAATAATTGATCCTTAGTAAAGGCAAAACAATCCAATTGCCTTTAATTAAAGGGGTGGTTCACCTTCATGTTAACTTTTAGCATATTGTAGAAGGGCCAATTCTAAGAAACTTTTCAATTGGTCTTCATTATTTATTTTTCATAGTTTTTTAAAGATTTGCAATTTTCTTCTGTTTCTTTGCACTTTTCAAATGGGGGTCACTGACACCATCTAAAAACAAATGCTCTGTAAGGCTACAAATGTATTGTTATTGCCACTTTTTATTACTTATCATTCTATTCAGTCCCTCTCCTATTCATATTCCAGTCTCTTATTCAAATCAATGCAGGGTTGCTAGGGTAATTTGTACCCTAGAAACCAAATTGCAGACACTGCAAAATAGAGAGCTGCTGAATAAAAAGCTAAATAACTATAAAACCACATATAATAAAAAATTAAAACCAATTGCAAATTGTCTCAGAATATCACTCTCTACATTATACTAAAAGTTAATTCAAAGGTGAACAACCCCTTTAATATTATAGATTTTTTAGTAGACTTGAGGTATGGAGACGCAAATTACAGAAAATACAGAAATCCCAGGTCCTAAGCATTTTGGGTAAAAGGTCCCATACTTGTACTACGTTTCTCCATTAATGTGACTTAGTGATCAATGTATCCAATATACTATTTATTGCTTAGGCACATATAAAGTGGTTTCACTTCACATGACACATATCAGTAGGAAAAACATTTTGAGCATTTGGTTGGTTTTTGCCTAGAAAAGACTATTAGCCATTTAAGACAGATTCAGTGTAAGATACAATAGTTCTTAGCCAGCTGCAGAGCTTACTGAGAAGTCGCCCATTTCTGGCAAGCACTGAAAGTGTACGTTTTGTCTATTGAAGGAGAAAAAATGATCTCATTGACCTAAACCTTGGAAATGTATAGAAACTACTGAAAAGCAAGATAATGAGGGACAGCTGTTGCATTACTGAAAAAAAAACTTAGCTTGCTTAAGATCAAACATTATTATGTCATAACTAAAATGCATTAGCATGTTAGGATCATCAGAAAATGATAAAGCCATAGCAAATGTATAGCAGCTGTCCTAGCCCACCAGAATGCATTTTGAATAATTCAATCTATGGACAAAACATGCCCAAACATCAGCATATTCTTTTTTAGTTTAACTTTCTAAAGCATAAATAGCTATTGATTCGGCCTTTGCTCTCATTTTAAATAGAAGACAAGAACAGATGTCTGCTTTTTCCTTGGAAAAGTAAAAACCCATTTAAACACTAGAGCCTTGATAAGTCAGGCTCTGTTACAAACTATTTAATGCTATTACAAGAGAAAACTGGAAGAATGTAGGTAGAGCAAGGAAAGGTACCCACAAATGTTGTGATGACCACATTTTCCAAAACATTTTGACATGCATATTAATTACAGTTACCAGATTTCCACTAGATTTATCCATTTATAAATCTAGCACAAATAATGCAAAATACCTGTCACAAATGATATTCCAGAGCATCCACAAGTTAACCTGTTTCCATAGGAGCTAGGTTTCAGAATATACTAACATTACTTCTGCAAACCTTAAAGGAACAGTTCAGTGTCCAAATAAAAATGGGTAAATAGGCTGTGCAAATTAAAAAAACAAAAACTAAAATAGTCAGTTAGCAAAAATGCAATCTATTAAGTCTAACATAATAGTCAGAATACTACTTCCTGCTTTGCCTCTCTCTAACCTGTTAGTCAATGACTTGAAGATGGGCTACATAGGACATAACTGTTCAGTTGGATTGCTTTTGATTCTTAGCACGCAGGTCATATTGAAAAGCAAACTAACTGAACAGTTATGCTTCAAGTCACTGATTAGTTACTGACGAGTAACAAGTTAGAGAGCTGCAAAGTAGGAATTAGTTTTCTGGCTGTTACTCAAGAAATCCATTTTACATTTCAATTTGTAGGATGAGTGAATCAAGTAGAGGCACAGCCTATCTATTTACCCAGTTTAATGTTTGCACTGAACAGTTCCTTTAAACTGAGGAACCATCCCAAAAGGATGCTAGGAAATAGCCTGCATAAGAAGAAATGCATTTAGACTTTTTGTTTTGAACTGACAAAAGTTGCTTTACCTATAGGAGTTTGTATAGGAATTGAGGAACTAGGGAGGAGTATGGGCTCTGTACAATGATGTGAAGGTGGGTGTCAACAAGGGGACAGCAAAAGGATGAGTTGATGTGAAGGACAGAAAAAGGGAGATGACAAATGTGCATCTAATTGGTATAAATAGCCATTACAGGGTCACCTCGCAAATCCATTGTGCACACCATCATAGACCTAACCACTTCACAGACTGTAAGTAACCTTAAGTAACCTTACCTCCATTGTGGAGAACTTTATTCCCAGAAACACTCCTATCCAAAATCCAGTTCCTATAGTTTGAGAAACACTGCTTTAGATCCTCCTGCGAGTACCTGTATGATAACTGTTACATACAGTTTTGTGTCATTGGAAGATATGTTGTTTTTAATGTCCTCCTCAAAGTCATTAAAGCACAAATAAAAGAGGTCAGCACATGAGGGGTAAGGAGGCAGCCCCTGGGCAAGCTTATTTTCTGCAATACATTCTAGTATGTGGAAGGAGCAAATGGAGATGAGGTCCCAACCTGCAAAGAGTTTAGTAAGCTGGAGTCCAGTATGTAGATTTAGTGCACCCTAACCTTTCCTATGACTTTCCTGTACTGGTGGTGCAGCTCTCCCTAGATGGTCCACACTTGTTTCTCCCCCACCTGCAATGGATTTGGTGTTTGTTAGACTCTCTTAAAAATTCTACAGATAGTAAGCTGGAGTAGGCATGTTGGGCTGTGCACAGATTCTCTGGATTAAGAGAAACCTGAAGACCCAGAATCCATCACCTTCTCATGGAACAAATTGAGGATTGTGTGTAATGATTTGGCCAGCCTAAGGTGGGTAGGACAAATCAGAGGTAGACCATTATGGTTTCCTCTCAAATAAATATTTATTTTCAGTTGTTCTGGTACTGTTTATAAACCTTTATTTTATAAGCTTAAAGGGAAACTGTCATGGGAAAACATGTAGACTTCTGCATTGAAATCCATTTCTCAAAAGAGCAAACAGATTTTTTTATATTCAGTTTTGAAATCTGACATGGGGCTAGACATTTTGTCAATTTCCCAGCTGCCCTGGTCATGTGACTTGTGCCAGCACTTTAGGAGGGAACTGCTTTCTGGCTTTTCTGAATAATACACAGTGGGACATGGGATTTTACTATTGAGTGCTTGTGTTAGGGAGCTGTTATCTGGTTACCTTCCCATTGTTCTGTTGTTAGACTGCTGGGTGGGGGAAAGAGAGGGGGTGATATGACTCCAACTTGCAGTACAGCAGTAAAGAGTGATTGAAGTTTATCAGAGCACAAGTCACATGACTTGGGGCAGCTGGAAAATTGACACACTACATGTCTTGAGAAGAGAGCTCTTTTTCAAGAGCAATACAAGTTTGAACACATCTAATAACCCATAGCAATTAGATGTTTGCTTGTATAAATATAGTCTGCTGATGCACACTAGGGATGGCGCGAACGTCGGAAAAAATGTTCACGAACATGTTCGCGAACAAAAATGTGAACGGTTCGCGAACTTTGCGAACCCCATAGACTTCAATGGGAAGGCAAACTTTAAAAGCTAAAAAAGACATTTCTGGCCAGAAAAATGATTTTAAGGTTGTTTAAAGGGTGCAACGACCTGGACAGTGGCATGCCAGAGGGGGATCAAGGGCACAAATGTTTCTAAAAAATACATTGTTGACACAGCGCTGCGTTTTGTGCTGTAAAGGGCAGAAATCACACTACGTCACTCAGGTGATGTTTCTGGACACGGAATGTGAAAAAGCTCACACAGCTACGTGGCACTTGGTTAAAGACTGGGCAAACAATGCCTACAAGGTCAACGTATACACTACTACATCGGTGGATACGGATTACGTAAAATATATTATTGCTGCTTGAAAAACGTCACTCAGGTGGTTGTGGAGACGGTAATATTATTGATATTTAGACAGAATGTGAACAAGCTCACAAAGCTAGATGGCAGTTGTTTGAAGAACACACTGGGCAAAAAATGCCTACAGGGCAAATAATGGCTACAAGGTCAACGTATACACTACTACAGCGGTGGATACGGATTACGTAAAATATATTATGGCTGCTTGAAAAAAGTCACTCAGGTGCTTTTTCTGGAGACGGTAATATTATGGATATTTAGACAGAATGTGAACAAGCTCACACAGCTAGATGGCAGTTGTTTGAAGAACAGTAGATTACTAGCCAGCAAACTTACTATCCACTGTCCCTCAAATCACTAACCGCTATCTCCCTACACTAGCTCTTCCAAGCACACACAGCACAGGCAGAATGAAAAAACGCTGCAGGGCTTCGGTTTTTATAGGGAAGGGGAGTGGTCCAGGGGGTGTGGGGGTGGTCCAGGAGGGAGAGCTTCCTGATTGGCTGCCATGTATCTGCTGGTCTGGGGTGAGAGGGCAAAAAAAAAGCGCCAACTAACGCGAACCCAAAATGGCGAACGTCGCGCGACGTTCGCGAACCTCCGGCGAGCGCGAACAGCCGATGTTCGCGCGAACAAGTTCGCCGGCGAACAGTTCGCGCCATCCCTAATGCACACATGTGCATGCTCTTCAACATAAATGTCATGCAATTCCCCCATGTCAATGGACACCTTTACAGTTAGTGGCATAGAAGTGCAAAAAGCAGCTTTGATTTAAAGGGGTGGTTCACCTTTAAGGTAACTTTTATTATGTTATAGAAAGGCCAATTATAATCAGCTTTTCAATTGGTTTTCATTATTTATTTTTTATAGTTTTAGAGTTATTTGTCTTTTTCTTCTGATTCTTTGCTTTTAAATGGGCCTTGCCGTCCCCTTTGAAAAAACAAATGCTCTGTAGGGCTACAAATGTATCATTATTGCTACTTTTTATTGCTGATCCTTCTATTCAGACTCTCTCCTATTCATATTCCAGTCTCTTATTAAAATCAGTGCCTGGTTGCTAGGGGCCCTAGTTACCAGTTTGCTTAAAATGCAAATTGAAGAGCTGCTGAATAAAAAGTTTAATAACTCAAATCATTAAATGATAAAAAAAAAAACAATATCATTATCAACATCATACTAAAAGTTATCTCAAAGGTGAACAACCCCTTTAATGAATTAAGTTTTTAACACAACAACAGTTAATGACCCTTATTGTTTTAAACCAAAAGCTAAGACTTTTTATTTTGGCTACAGCATCTTATAAAAGCAACGTTAAATATAGACAACTCACAACTGGCTTATCAGAAATGTTCTATCACTGAAATTTACAATAAATCTTAGCCAGTTAATGAGAGATCTGTGTGCCCCCAAAATAATTTGTGAGCGCTGTTTTGTCTCATATAAGGCTAGTGTCCTTCAGGCTTTCAACTAGCAATGTGTATACAATGATTCATATATTGTGCAAGAGCCAACATTAAGGGAATCCAGACAAGCTGAAATGGGCCCCTGGGAGATGTGCCTGCTGCATATAAATCACTATATTTAAAAAAAAAAAAGAGAGAGCAGCAGAACACTGACTTTAAAAAAATATGAAGTAATTATGTTCTATATTTTTCTCTGAAAAACATGATTTAAGTGGAATTAATTTAAAATATGTAAAACTTCTCTGGAAAGAGCATAAAAATGTGGACATTGTCAAAACAAGTTATTTAATATTCCTGGCGTGAAATATAGAACAAACACATGTTTACCTTGTGCTGTGTAGTTTAAATATAGCAGAGTTTATTCAAATGTATGCTAATATTTATGTCCTTTAAACTATATGTACAAATTGTGCAATATCCAGTAAGTCCTAAGCTGGAAATTAAGTACAGGGATCCCCAGCTCCTTTGTCCACAGCACTGCCCAGCTTAATTATTTGAAATGATGTGCAAGCTAGGGGCTTTTCAGTGGATGCCTATTTGCCACTTCCTACCCCTTCAGTATGCATTGCGCCAAAACATCCACAGCTATACAGATATCTGTCCAGTGAGCAGATCTCAAGGAATATGACAAGCTTAAAATGTGTGAGGTTGGTTATTGTGTGATTGAATGCCCACTCTTGCATCACTTGATGGGATCCATATGACCTTTTCATCCTTCAGACATTAGTCATTCTCCCAACTCCAACTACTCTAAATATCCTTTTCCCATATTAGTTAAATACAAGATCCAGCTAGCAGTTCATTAATACCACTATGAAGGAACATGTTTGTCAATTCCTGTAACATTGTAATTAGTATTAATAAAAACCTACACATTTTTCCAACTTGTTGTCCAACCTTTCTACTATACTTAGCCTGTGATAATAAAAATAACAGAATATTCAGCAGTCACTATTATAATGGCAAACTGCCCATCTAAACATTTAATTCAATAGAGTAGGCAAGTGAGTTAAAAAAAATTTTTTACTGGGCAATTGCCCAGGACAAGTGGATTTGCTGTTAGGTACAAGCAATGTAATAATGCCAGCCCAATACTTGCACCAGCTTGTAAATAGTACACAGGTTGAAAGGACTTTTTTATAGTCATGGTGCCTACTATTGCAAACCTTGGTGCAATAAAAAAAAAGGTAGGTATAAATTCCAAGTTCCGATGGTGCCTGCTATTTAAACCGCAAGTTATAGGTGCATAGGTATCACAGGCGGATTTCCATTAAAGCTTGGGGAGGCTTAGCCTTCCCAAAACTGTTTGCATAAAAAATGTAAAGAAAATTTCAAAGAAATTTTTTTTAAATCTTCTGACTGACCAATGTGTCTATTTGAGTTTGTCTGGGGGAGGGGCAAGGGGTGCTGCTGGGGGAGGGGCCAAGAGACAAAGCAGCTGCTAATACTCCATTTGCTTGTTTAGTATGTCGGGGTTGCTTTATACTTACATTACACTAAGTTTTACACTATTACACTATTACATTAAGTTTAAAATGTAATGTTCCTGCATGTGGGGTTTCAGTCTGGCAGCTCAGTGATCCAGGAGCATCTGAACTGTAACAATCTGCTACAATTAGTTGATACAATTAGTTAAAATATTTATTAGCAGTATCTCAGGAATATTAGCAACTATTGTATCGATTCAATTCATTTCTCTCTGGATCCATTTACAGATCAGTTTGGCTACTTTCACTTACACAAATGTTTTTTCTCAACCCCGTGTACTGTTATATTTTATTACTTTGAAACTGCAGTAAAAAGGCAGCTTCTGTTTTTTGTGAGTGGACCAAAATATCTGCTTTATACTTTGTATGTATACAATCTCCCATAAATGACAATGAACATATCCCCTGTGTTATATGTGAAAGTAGACCAATACACATGCTTTAATGTAAACAACCCAATCATTAGCCCTGATTTCCAGTAATGTGGATGAACTGAGCTTTTTCTATAATTTTGATAAGAGAGTGAGAGGCATATTATTTTCAAAATAGTCTGGGCTTCATATGCAGCGTATGGGTCCATCAGTTAGTAGCTTTTAAGTCGAACCATGTATGGGACAGATTTCAGATTGTCCTGCATTTTCAGACATAAATCTCCCCTGTGTGATCAGACAGGTGAATTACAGCTGTTGCCAAGGCTTATAATATAGAATTGAATCAGCTGCCAGTGGAAAAATCACTGTTGAAAAAAATGGTTGAAGTAACATTAGATTTAGCCTACCTATGATAGGTATTGACGATACAACATCAAGGCACAAGTATTTGCTTATGGCAGTTTTACAATGCAAACATACAGGATGTTGCGGCTATTTCTGCTAATAGTTAATTTGGCATGCTGCAGGACTAAACATACTCAAAAAGGTGTTGTGAGTAAATAAGACTATAAATTCTTTTTTTAACATTTATGGTGTGCTTTGTTGGTAATGCATGACTTAAAAATATCTATTCTTCTTTCCTTGCCCTAATAAACTGGAGTTGCCAGTTGCTAACACACTAATAATAAAATATTTACATTGACATGACACACACTATGCATGTGTGCAACTGTTCTGCTCTGCTAAGTAGATGGGATGAAAAGTCTGAGTTAAGATTGCAGCAGGGATCTTATGTACGTAGAGTAGCAATGGGCGAATTTATTCGACAGTGGTGAATTTGCAGCAAATTTTCATGTCAAAAAGTTCAATACCCCCGTCCATTTTTGATTCCCACTAATTTGCCCATCACTAAATTAGAGCATTAAAAAGGGGTGCATAAACCACATCAGCACAGACCCATATATCACTAATGGGTAGATGGAGGAGAAGCTTGTATGGGTGAAATTGTTTTCTGTATCAGGGTTAGAATGTTGCTTGTGATCATGATGTTCTAGGACACTAGAGTAATGAGCTGTGACATCTTGCATAAGTAAAGGTCAGGCCATTAGAGGAGTAAATGTGTCTTGGCACAAAAATAGGATATGAAACTTGTGTGATAGTTGAAGAAAGTGTCACAAATACTATGAAGTTTGCCCTTATTATAAGGCTGTCTGCCTTTGGTTAGCAAACGTAACATCTGTAACCAGGCCTTCATGATATAACATTAAATGGATGTTTATACAGATAAAATACAATTGCTTTAAAGCGATTCCTCACAGGAAAACATTTTTTTTTCAAAATGCATCAGTTAATAACACTGCTCCAGCAGAATTCTGCATTGAAACATATTTGTCAAAAGAGCAAACATATTTTTTCTATATATACAATATATATATATATATATATATATATATATATAGGAAGGGGGTAGAACCGGCACTCCCGATAATTCAGTCGATTAATGCCTGGGTGCACGTCTCAAAATATATATATATATATATAATTTGAAATCTGTCAAGGGGCTAGACATGTTGTCAATTTCCCAGATGCCTCTGTCTTGCTTTCCATGATGCATTTCTGACTTCCCTTTTGTAACTTGCTATTCTCCACCCACTGGGGACTTCCCCTTACTTATGTTATCATCTAGCTCCCCCTAGTGGCAAACCTGAAAATTTATATTAACAATTAAGTAAACATTTATATTAAACCATCAACATTTTAGCCTATTACATCTCATCCTCCCGATAAACAGACACTCGTATCTGATAATATAACTCTTAACCTTCACCTCCTACAACAGAACAATGGGAAGGGAACCAGATAACAGCATCCTGACCTAAGATAACAGTTCCATGGTAGATACAAGAATAGCATTCAATAGTAAAAATCCAGGTACCACTGCAACATCTTCAGTTACATTGAATTGGAGAAATAATAGTCTGTCTCAAAGTAGTTCCATCATGAAGTGCTGTCTCTTTCTGAAAGGACAGAATCAGGTAAAATGACATGATTTGGCTGCCTACTCACAGTATTACATATTCGTATATTGGAATATTTTGGAATATTGATATTCCTTCTGGTTCAGGAATAAAATGTTATATGGTAAAGTGAATTAGTTAAAAAAGTAAACAATGTAATTTTGAATTAAAAACTATGCCATAGAAATCAACATAATCACTTTAATCTGCATGTATATATATATATATATATATATATATATATATATATATATATA
>CM044441.1:58952322-58964927 GCA_024363595.1 Xenopus borealis | reverse complement strand
AGTCCTTAGGAGGGATGTAAATGAGCTGGAGAGAGTGCAGAGACTTGCAACTAAACTGGTAAGAAGGGATGGAAGACTTAAATTATGAGGGGAGACTGTCCAGGGTGGGGTTGTTTTTTCTGGAAAAAAGGCGCTTGCGAGGGGACATGATTACACTTTACAAATATATTCGAGGACATTATAGACAAATATCAGGGGACCTTTTTACTCATAAAGAGTATTTCTTGTTTATATAATTTGTGCAGATTTGGAGTGTGGTGATCCAAATTATAGAAATACCCTTTATACTGAAAATTCCAGGTCGTAAGCATTAAACATAATAGATCCCATGCCATGCCTATATATAATATTTAAACAGGACTTTAATTTGGGGGTTGCTAATAAAAATTGCAATCCAGTATATGAATGCTAAATATTTCTTGCAGGGCGCTAGGCTTGTGCTACAATTTAAGATACATATTTTGGGAAATTTAAGGAAATGATCTGGACTCGGCAAAGTCCAAATAGCGAAATCTCTAGATTTCGGCATTAATAAATTAATCTTCAAAGATTTGTTTTGTTTATTTATATACCTGCACAATTGTTGGAGCTACTTTCAGTAATGTGATCATTCATCAGTTCATATTAAATGAGATCTCTATTACAAAGTATACATTTCTTCAACAGTATTTTCTATCATTTCTTGTTATTAGAAAATGACAGCACTTGATTATGGTGCTCCTTAATGACATTTTAATTGCTCATTCAATAATTAAATCTCACTGGAACTATTTGATAATTTCAGGGAATCATTTGTTGAAGGGTTTACTTTTCTATAGCAGCTGCAGAAAATAATTTAAATGGCTAATTGTAAT
Organism: Xenopus borealis; assembly: GCA_024363595.1. NCBI lineage: Eukaryota > Metazoa > Chordata > Amphibia > Anura > Pipidae > Xenopus > Xenopus borealis. Next base: position 58,964,073 of record CM044441.1, on the reverse strand, counting down.
TATTCAAACAACTACTCTGAAAAACATAGTTACATAGTTAAATTGGGTTGAAAAATTAGTCCATCAAGTTCAACCCCTCCAAATTAAAAACCCAGCATACACACACACACATCTCCACTTTCTCACACAAACCATATATGCCCATAGATATACTAACTGTAGAGTTTAGTATCAAAATAGCCTTTGATATTATGTCTGTCCAAAAAATCATCCAAGCCCCTCATAACATGATAGAGACTGTAACATGATAATCATTTAAGTGTGAAAATATATGAAAACACACCTTGTATTTAAACAAGAATATGACACAAATGTCAGAACTCATTTGCAAACACAAGTCCTGTTTGCAAATCATTTACTGCACAGTGATACTAGTCTATGGGTATACTAGTCACGTTTTTTTGGATAACGAGTTTCCAGATAATGGATTCCATACCTGTATTATATTGGCTTCCCATAAGAAAAGAAATGTATTTTAAGTAATATACATGTAAATATTTTTCCACAGGGTACTTTATTAAATACAGGTATGGGATCCGTTATCTGGAACCCCTTTATCCAAAATTACGGAATGACCGTCTCTCATAGAATCCATTTTTCCCTTTTGTCTGTGATAAAACAGTTCCTTGTACTTGATTCCAACTAAGATATAATTAAGTTATTGGAAGCAAAACCAACCTATTGGTTTTATTTCATGTTTACATGATTTTCTAGTAGACTTAAGGTACGAAGATCCAAATTACGGAAAGATCCATTATCCAGAAAAACCCTGGTCCCGAGCATTCTGGATAACAGGTCCAATACCTGTACTAGTAAAATATTCAATACTAATAAAATATTAAATAGTGGGAGTCCTAAATCTATTGATGTTAAATAATAAGGGGCCAATTTACGAAATTCATAGTTACATAGTTAAATTGGGTTGAAAAAAGACCAAGGCCATCAAGTTCAACCCCTCCAAATTAAAAACCCAGCATACATACACACACACACATCTCCACTCTTTCAAACACAAACCATATATGCCCATAGCTATACTAACTGTAGAGTTTAGTATCAAAATAGCCTTTGATATTATGTCTGTCCAAAAAATCATCCAAACCCCTCTTAAAAGCATCAACAGAATGAGCCATCACAACATCACCCGGCAGGGCATTCCACAACCTCACCATCCTGACTGTGAAGAACCACCTACGCTGCTTCAAATGAAAGCCCTTTTCTTCTAGTCTGAAGGGGTGGCCTCTGGTGCGGTGATCCTCTTTATGGGTAAAAAGGTCCCCTGATATTTGTCTATAATGTCCTCGAATATATTTGTAAAGTGTAATCATATCCCCTCGAAAGCGCCTTTTTTCCAGAGAAAACAACCCCAACCTGGACAGTCTCCCCTCATAATTTAAGTCTTCCATCCCTTCTTACCAGTTTAGTTGCACGTCTCTGCACTCTCTCCAGCTCATTTACATCCCTCCTAAGGACTGGAGTCCAAAACTGCACTGCATACTCCAGATGAGGTCTTATTAGGGATCTATAAAGAGGTATAATTATGTTTTCATCCCTTGAGTTTATGCCCTTTTTTATGCAAGACAGAACTTTATTTGCTTTAGTAGCTACAGAATGACACTGCCCAGAATTAGACAACTTGTTATCTATAAAAACCCCAAGATCCTTCTCACTTAAGGAAACTCCCAACACACTGCCAATTAGTGTATAACTTGCATTTATATTATTTTTGCCAAAGTGCATAACCTTGCATTTATCAACATTAAACCTCATTTTCCAGATTGCTGCCCAGTTTTCCAACTTAGACAAATCACTCTGCAAAGTGGCAGCATCCTGCAAGGAACCTATAGCTCTGCACAATTTAGTATCATCTGCAAAAATAGAAACCGTACTTTCAATGCCCACATCCAGGTCATTAATAAACAAGTTGAAAAGCAAGGGACCCAGTATAGAGCCCTGCGGTACCCCACTAACAACACTGGTCCAATTAGAAAATGTTCCATTTACCACCACTCTTTGTAGTCTATCTTTTAGCCAGTTCTCTATCCAGGTGCAAATACTATGTTCCAGGCCAACATTCCTTAATTTAACCAGTAACCTTCTGTGTGGCACTGTATCGAATGCTTAAGCAAAGTCTAAGTAAATCACATCCACTGCCATCCCAGAATCGAGGTCCCTGCTTACCTTCTCATAAAAAGAAATTAAGTTAGTCTGGCAAGATCTATTATGCATAAAACCATGCTGGCACAAACTCATAGTATTGTATTTGCTAAGTCCAGTATCCTATCCTTAATTAATCCTTCAAAAAGCTTTCCTACCACCGACGTCAGACTAACTGGCCTATAGTTTTGAGGCTGAGAATAGGATCCCTTTTTGAATAGCGGCACCACATTAGCAATTCGCCAGTCTCTCGGCACCATGCCAGACCTCAATGAATCCTGAAAAAATAAGTATAGAGGTTTGGCAATCACAGAGCTAAATTCGCTAAGTCCCCTGGGGTGAATCCCATCTGGGCCTGGACCTTTGTTAATCTTAACATTTTCTAGTCTCTTTTGAATTTCCTCATGTGTGAACCATACATCATTGGATGTATTAGAATTGGGACTATTAACAAGGCTTCTGAGACTAAATCCTGCTCGAATATCATTTGTACGATCGAAGCGTTCGATCGTTCGAATCGTACAACTTTTTCGGATGTTCGAATTAAATTTCAGGATTTTTTCGGTATCCGATCGTACGAATTCATCGAGAAATCGACTATCGAGCAAAATGATAGCCTAAAACAATTCGATAAGCATTCGATGGTCGAATGCTTATCGAATTTCGAGTAAGATCGAAGGAATTTTGTGGAATAATAGTAAATTTGCCCCTCTGTGTCATATACTATGTGGAAGGCAGGGCTGAAAGTGCAAAAATGGGCACTCTCTGCCATGTTTTTGCACTTTGAATCCTGCCTTTCATGTTATATGAATTACCTAATTTGACAAAAAAGACCAACAGTTTCTCCCATGAATTGAAGTTGTATTCATGATTGGCAGGACAGGCACCTGGGTACCCCCCAAACTGATCCCTTACCTATCCCCTAAGTGGTGCATCATTCAGATGTGCAAGTTAGGGAGCAGTTCCAGAAGTAGACTCCAACATTACATGGACCCTGTACTTACTGGCATGTACCTACTGGCATGCATTTTATAGAATGTCTATAGAAAGTTTTAGGTGGTGTAGTTTTTCATAAAAATTGAGTTTGAATAAGTATTCATGAACTGTTTTCTTCCTTTATATTGTAAAATTATCACAAGCTCAAATTCTAATTTCCTCAAATTACTACCCTAAGGGGCAGATTTATCTAATTCACATGAAGGATTGGAAATTCGATCGAATATTCAAAAAGATTAGAATTTCGAATTTTCTATTGTTTTTGAAGACCACTTCGACCAGTGAATTTTAAAAATTCGATTGAATCAAATGATTTGAATAAAAATCTATTTGAATATTTGACAGTCGAATAACTTCGCCTTTAAATTTTTATTCGACTGCCTAGTTCGCCAGTTTCATCCTAGCGAATTGACTTTCGTTATTTTAGAGAAAATAAAAAATAATTTGATCTAATGGATAAAATTGTTCGAATCGTTCGATTTCGCTATTCGATCGTTCGATCAGTCGAATAGCTTTAAAATTCTTCGATTCAATATTCAAATTCGAAGGATTTTTATTCCCACACTATTCCCATGGTCGAATTCAAGGGTTCTTATTCAGTCCCTCTGATTTGCTCTCTTTTTTATCTCTTATTCTTTTGTGCTTAATTCTATTCTGATTTTTTTTACAAGCCTTCTGCTCTAAGCTTCATTCTCACTCCCTTTTTACTGGTGATTTTTCTCCAGTATCTATATTTGTGCTTCTGCCTACAGCTGGCTGTAAAAAAGCTATTCACTAATCTGATGCTATGGATTTCTGCCAATGTGCATGACTATGAAGATTCTCATTCATCCAGGTCATGGTATATCTAACACAAGTAACTCAAAACAACTGGACTTGCTGAGAAATGTCAGTTCAACTGACTGGTGTATGGGAGTTCTTGGCATGTATATAGTGATGGGCGAATCTCCCGAGATTCCCTTTGCCGAAAAATTCTCGAATTTCCAGAGAAATTCGCGAATTGGCGAAACGAGTCGCGGGACGCTTTTGACGCGCGTCGCGTCGTTTCAAACGCGCGTTGCGTCATTTTTGGCGCGACTCGTTTTTCAAGCGAATTTTCGCTAAGCGAAATTTCGCTGGCGATTCGCAAATTTATTCGCCGTTAATTCTCTCCTGGCGAATAAATTCGCCCATCACTACATATATACTCTTCCAACAATCCAAACAGCACATTGTACCTATTCAGTGAGGTGATATCTGAAAATCGTGAATTCTGTGTTGTTACTGTGATAGGATTACCAATGTGTCATGCAACTCCTAGAAAACAGGTGTTAAGCTGGCCATAGACGCAAAGATCCGATCGTAAGATGATTCCACGATCGGATCTTTGCATCTCCCGACCTGCTCCCGACCTGTCACTAACCTTCAGATCAACTAAAGTAGTAAAAAGCACAGACAGCTGATGTTCTGCCCCTGACAAGGATCGTACTAAAGTTGTACGATTAAAAACCTAGTGATGGTCTCCCACTGAAAATCGTACGATCTGCAATAGACGCAAAGATATTATCGCCAGCCGACAAAAATTTTCTAACCTGGCCGATCGACCAAACGACCGATCGGCATGGCACGACAAATGTCGGAGCACTCCACACACGATCCGAAAGTCGTACGATAGTCGTACGAATCGCGTCTATGGCCAGCTTTACTTGTGAGAGTTGCATGAATGGATGTGTGAATTGTTCTGAAACTGACAGGGTACAGGTGTTAGAACAGCATTGTATGTAGCAGACAGGTGTTTTCAACATCTCACCAGATTTCATTAAAGATTTCATTAAAGTTAAATGAAATCTGGTCACTCTGTTTGACACACAGGCATGGGTAATGGTACAATTCTGTAACCCACACATACTGTGTAGCAACCAATTGCTTATATCCCTACTTTCTTAGTAAAGCTCATTACAGATAAATAGATATTTGGTAGCTTTGATGATTTATAACCCAAAATACTCTTCTGAACATTATTGTGTGTCCTATATAAATATTAGCTCCCTTTAAGTCTATAAGATATCCCATTAAATCTTTAAGATATACTTTGCATTTTTGAACATATATGTAAAACTGATTTTCAATGCTCAAAGCATTTTTTAGGGCTGATTTTTTGTTTTGTTTTCGGCATTGTGAGACTAAAATATTTTGTGGGGATAGAAGTAAATGTGTGTGCTACTGTATTTGTGTTTATTTGTAGGTGTCTGTGTAAGCATGATAACTTTCACAAGCCTTAGCTCAGTTTTAGCTCAGTCTTAATTTAAAATCTTTTCAGACTTTTTCTCATCTTGTATGGTTCCCAGTGGATTGGATGAAAGGTTTTGTAATTCCAGTTGAGATCTGTAGAGGAAAAGTTTTTTGAAGATTTGATGAGTGTTCATCGTCAGGAATATTGAAAGATTTTAAATAAATATCATGGTTAGAGAAGATTCCTTTAGAAGAGACAGACTATCCTATATACTGTATTAATTTGGTGAAAACTGGACAGGATCCTTATAGTGGATATAGTTTATTTAAACTTTGAGAAAGTTTTTATGCAGTACAATGTAAATAATTGTTGAAGGTATTTCGAAGTGCAAACTTATACATTTATATAAAATAGATTTATTGAAGGACTATGTGCAAATATTATTAGGCTTGGCCAAGGCATATACATTGGTATTCCCCAGGTAAAAAACCTCCAACATTGGGACACCAAGTGCATAGACCTAGGGTAGATTTGTTCTTCTTCTTATTATTATTATTATTAATAATAATAATAATATTAATAATGATAATAAAGGCTGTTGTGGAACTCAAGTGTTTTACACTTGTTTAACAAAAGAGCCACTGCAAGTATTTACAAAGATCCTGGGCAAAACCATGGCCCTTCATTTTGAAGCCTGGCTGCACTCTGCACCTTACACCGGGCATGAAATATGGCACAAGCTACAGAGAGCAACATCTAAATGAAACATAATTAGGTGACTGGTAATGTTTGGAATGGGGTGGCTAATATGAATCCCACCCTCCCTTATGAATACAGGGCTGCCAAATGCATGCAGTAATGTATTGATTGGGGGGGGGGGGCATTGGGTCTCTGAGTTTCATTTTGGAGTGCAGAGACCTGTAGAAGTTTTTTTACAAAAAGAGCAGTCTGCATAAAACATGGCAGATTGTGGCAGTTTTTTGCACTTTTCTCCCAACACAGTTTGTTTGCTAAAATTCTATCATTGGAATGTACTGCATTTCAACTATTGAAATCATTATTATTATTAATATTATATTTGAGTAATATTTTTTGCTATTCTATTATTTTGACTGGCCAAATTGGGGATATTCACGCTGGAGAAGAGGCGCTTAAGGGGTGATATGATAACTATGTATAAATATATAAGGGGGTCATATAATAATCTCTCTAATGCTCTATTCACCAGTAGGTCTTTCCAGCTGACACAAGGTCACCCATTCCGTTTAGAAGAAAAGAGGTTCCGCCTAAATATTCGGAAGGGTTTTTTTTACAGTGAGAGCTGTGAAGATGTGGAATTCTCTCCCTGAAACTGTTGTACAGACTGATACATTAGATAGCTTTAAGAAGGGGTTGGATGGATTTTTAGCAAGTGAGGGAATACAGGTTTATGGAAGATAGCTCATTATATAAGTTGATCCAGCGACTAGTCCGGTTGCCTTCTTGGAGTCGGGAAGGAATTTTTTCCCCCTCTGAGGCAAATTGGAGAGGCTTAGGATGGGTCAACTGGCAGTTAGGCAGTTAAAATAAAAAAAAACTTACTATGTTACTATATATAATATAGATATAATAAATCCCATACCTGTATTAAATTTATAAATAACTCACTTCTGTTGCCAAGGGTGAACATGGCAACTAGATTTCTCCTGTTTCCAGAATGGTTAGAATAAGGGGTATTCAGTGTTTTCTGTAATATGTTTTTTTAAAAAGATCAAATTTTGCCAAAGCCCATTAAAATTATTTTGCATAAACATCTGTGCTATGTTAGTTACCATGGTTAGTTATCATCAATACACTATCTCTTATTATACAGAACAGTCAAGGATTGTTTGTGTAAATTTTATACTGTGTGGAATTGTGTTAGCGATTTCTGGAGTATGCTGGTTATTTGGTTTATTGCAGGGTTCAGTACCTCTTAATTTTGTTACGTTTTATTAAGATTTGTTAATGGCTTAGAAGCATTCATTTCATTTAATTGGTTTATTAATATCTTACACTCTAAAGCAGTGTGTCTGTCACCATTACAAAGCAATGTTGAAAAAGAGGGTTCTTTGTAGAAACTTAACATACTGATTTATGTAAGCTTTTACAATGCCTCTTCAACAGCAATACAAAATGATCTTTCATTTTCTACACTAAAAAGACAGTTATGTAGAGGATGCAGATCACATCAAAGAAGTACAGTATTATGATACTGTAACTAAAAACAAATTTAGTTTGGGTTAGAGAAGAAACTGAAGATTTTACTGACCCTAGCACAGTAAAAAATACACAGCGTGCAACAGAAGTGTTGAACCCATGCAAAATGTTTTTGAAGATGACCGAATGGCTGTCTAAGAACGTTTCTCTGTCATTTCAGTAGGAAGCAACCTGCAGCTCTTGAGCTACAGCACTTTCTATAAAACAAGTCTAACTGCAAATGGAAACAAAATTGAGCAGGCCTTAATACCGTTGGCTTACACCCATACATATTCCTAGCAATTTGTGGTAAGTGTCAACATGGCCATGCAGCCAGGAATTGCATTGTTTTTCATTTAGTTGCATCAGAGGACTCAAGCAAATCAGCTTCTAATGCTTTTACTGACACTGCATCTATTGGTGCACTGGGACTGATGCCATTCCCACTAGGAAGAAATTCCTCCTCTGCTTGTTTGTAAATTGCAACTAAAACATACTGGGGCATGGTTACTTACTAAAAATCCTTTACACAAATTGTTCAGTTTTAAAATTAAATTAACTAATATAGGGTGTGGTATGAAAAGGAAAATGATGTGGTTTGTTTGCAAGAGCTTACAATATAAAGGGATGGGGAACAAGTGGCTCATAGGGGCAGATTTATAAATGCTCGAATTTCAAAGTGACAAATCTAATTTTTGGGGTGGCAGTATTTTCAATTGAAAACCGGTTATTTTGAACGATTTCCCTTAAAAAAAAATTGAATTTGCAAAACTTTGCCAAATTGCCTGTATAGGCTATGGGAGGTCCCCCATAGTTTATAATGGCAATTCGACAGGTTTAAGGTGGCGAATGGTCAAAATTTCTTTGAAGGGACAGTACTTCAAATTTAAATTTTCAAATTTTTTAAATTCTAATCGAATTTAGGGCTATTCAGTAGTCGAAGTAGTCCAAATTACTTCAAAATTCGAATTTTTAAAATACAAATTTAATTAGAAAATTCCCTTCAACCCTTTGTAAATGTGTCCCATAAGGTTGAGTTTTTTTTTTTTTTAAATCGGGTAGTTTCAATAAAAACGTGACTCAAGGGTTTTTTCTTCCCAAAAACTAGATACATTTGAGTATTCAGGGTCCCCCCTCCCCAAATGCAATGATTTGAATTTTTTACATTCAAGTTAATTCATAAATAAGAAAGCATTGGAGTTGTGAGTTTATTCAAGGTATAAAAAAGCATAACAAACCTCTAAAATTTGACTTTTGATTAAAAAAAAAAAACATAAAGTTGTTGAGAAGAATTGGTGCACTCAAATTTCTCCCATAAAACAAAGTCGAACTAACTCCCATTCATGATTTTACCTATTTTATCAAACAATCATGTCGAAAAAGTCGGTGCATAAAAAGTCTTGTAAAAATTGTGCAACAACGGAATCATGTGGCTTTTTCACATTTGATGCTTGAATCGTACTACTTTTTTGAATTGTCACCCAAAAAGCTCAACTTTTTCAGATTATCTTACGAATATCAAGATCACAATATAAAGAAATATCTTCAAATTGCAAAGAAGGAAATTTGCCATTGCCTTCTACATGACCTAGACAGGTTCTAGCTGGAGTATTTTTAGCAGAAAAAAAACAAGTTTAATAAATAGGCCAGTTACCGTTACAGCTGCTGATTTTAAGCAAGCTTGCCACACATGCCCAATCCAAGTAAAACTATGGGACATCTTACAAAGCAAATGGCCAAATGCTGAGAAGAAACTCAGTCCTGATCTTCAACCTTACTACAGGATTAGACATGAGCTGTCATTAGTAGATGACTGTGTTGTCCGTGGAAATCACCGTTCACAGGTACCAGAGATCTTGCAAGAATACCTCATACAACTTGCACATGAGAGTCATCAAGGAATTGTATGTACAAAACAAAGACTACGAGAACTGTACTGGTGGCCAGCAATGGATGCCGATGTGGTAACTTCCATTCATTCTTGTGTTACTTAACAGAATCATAACAAAACACCACCACTTTAGCCAGTATCATTCCCTGATTCAGCATGGGAAAAACTGGCTATTGATATTGTGGGTCCTTTTGCAGATGCTCCTATAGACTGCAGATTTGCTATAACCTTGATAGACTATTACAGTAAATGACAGAAATTGCATTTGTTTCTCATATAACATCAGCTACAGTAATAACATATCTGTTACATGTTACAGACATCAAACTTCCACTAAATACTGTTCCTACAAAATCATCTACTGCAGACATCTACTACCATCTACTCTGTTGTGGTGATCCTCTTTATAGGTAAAAAGGTCCCCTGCTATTTGTCTGTAATGTTCTCTAATGTATTTGTAAAGTGTAATCACGTCCCCTCGCAAGTGCCTTTTTAGCAGAGAAAACAACCCCAACCTGTACAGTCTACCCTCATAATTTAAGTCCGAAACTGCACTGCATACTCCAGATGAGGCCTTACTAGGGATCTATAAAGAGGTATAATTATGTTTTCATCCCTTGAGTTTATGCCCTTTTTTATGCAAGACAGTACTTTATTTGCTTTAGTATCTATAGAATGACATTGCACAGAATTAGACAACCTTCTCATTTAAGGAAACTACCAACACACTGCCATTTACTGTATAACTTGCATGTATGTTATTTTTTGCCAAAGTGCATAACCTTGCATTTATCAACATTGAACCTCATCTTCCAGTTTGCTGCCCAGTTTCCCAACTCCAGGCCATTAATAAACAAGTTGAAAAGCAAGGGACCCAGTACAGAGCCCTGCGGTACCCCACTAACATTTACCACCACTCACTAGCCAGTTCACTACTGGGTACAAATACTTTGTTCCAGGCCAACATTTCTTAATTCTTAATAGGGATGCACCGAATCCAGGATTCGGTTCGGGATTCGGCCAGGATTCAGCCTTTGTCAGCAGGATTCGGATTCGGCTGAATCCTTCTGCCTGGCCGAACCAGATCCAAATCCTAATTTGCATATGCAAATTAGGGCAAGGGAGGGAAATCACGTGACTTTATGGCACAAAACAAGGAAGTAAAAAATGTTTCCCCTTCCCACCCAAAATTTGCATATGCAAATGAGGGGTCGGATTTGGTTTGGTGTTCGGCCGAATCTTTCAGGAAGGATTCGGGGGTTCAGCCGAATCAAAAATGGTGGATTCGGTGCATCCCTAATTCTTAACCTGTGTGGCACTGTATCAAATGCTTTAGCAAAGTGACTGTGAAGATTCTCATTCATCCAGGTCATGGTATATTTATCAAAAAAAGTAACTCAAAGCAACTGGACTTGCTCATCCAAGCAGCTTCTTCAGTTCAACTGACTGGTGTAGGGGAGTACTCAACATATAGACTTATTGAAGAAATGGCATAATATGGGTCAATCCTCAACTGCAGATTTGGTTGAGTGCAGATCCATTTCTTCAATAATTCTGTTGCTAAGGGACCCAGCCTGGTCTAAGGAGTCCAGCACTACTGAAGCAGTGAAAGTGAATAACAGGTGTGCGGCGGTTACATATATTACATCCCACCAAGTCTCAGTAATACCAATTATATCATAATTATATCATAATTTTTATAGCATGCATTTAATTCTAGGTCTCCAATTTTACCGGACAAACTCTGTGCTTTTGCTATCGTACAACGGAGATTACTACTTTTACTTTTTAAATTTGCATTACTTAGTGGAGAATTATATGTTAAGTTAGTATTAGTCTGTTTTCCTTGGAACATAGGCACCTCCTTAGCTGGTAAACTGTATGCCCCCCTCACTCCTCCTGCATGACTCCTTACTAATCCCACTACCCCATCTACCCTAGTTTCCCCATAATTCTTGGGTACAAGGGTACCTAAATTTTTCACAGCCAGTTTTTCACTTTTGATTTATTTTCATACAACTGAATACTGCTTCACTAAAATCTTTTTTTCAGAAAACACTCCAGTTCTCAGATGATCCTGGGAAATGAAACCACTGTTACCACTGTTATTTTTTTTTTATAAAAGTGGAGTAAATTATCATGCAGGCTGAGAGGGGTTGCCAAACTTTATCATATGACTGTATGATCACTGAAAAAGATGCTTTGCATCTAATATGCCATGCATATGTAGCGCTATAGTAAACTGGTGTGACTATAATCAGTTAAAGCTACCAAATGG
>CM044441.1:58823770-58920334 GCA_024363595.1 Xenopus borealis | reverse complement strand
CATGCAAAAGAATAAGAAATCAGGAAGGGGGCAAATAGTTTTTCACACCACTGTATAAGGCATACTGGGAGAATCAGAAAACTACCTACTATTTATGTGATGTGAACAATGTATATGCTTTAAGATACATACTGTTTAATTGTTACTGTATATTATATTTGTCCAAATGCTTTCCTACTATAGTGGGAATGTGGTGTTTATACAAATGGCCTGCAGGTGTCACTGTGCACTTTACTTGTACTATGCAGATACACAGTATCTGTACAGCTTGAGCGTGATAGAGTTCAAGTTACTGCTGTTCTGTAATGGCTGCATGAACCTGCTAATAAAGCACTGTTATACCGTGCTCATCCTCGGCTACCAAAACACAACAAAATGGATATAGGAGCAGATTAACTATTGGTTGAATTTCAAATTTTAAAAAATTAAGTTTTTTTGGGGGTCATTTTCGATCGATTTCAATCGAATTAAAATCATTCGAAACAAACGCTTTTTAAAAAAAAATATTTGATTTTCCAGGACTTAGAAAATTTTACAGGAAAGCTTCCAGGAGGTCCCCCATAGGCTACAATGGCAATTCAGCAGCGAATAGTGATATGTGTGTAGGGCTATGTCTTGTTGCTAGTTTGAACATCGGTTTTCTAATTCAAATTGAGAGCAATTCTTTGTCTACTGAATTGTATAGCAAGGTTATATACTTTTTTAAATAGAACACAAGTAGGGAAGTTAGTGTTTGGTGATTGGTTCTACTCCTCTATCCTGTTTTTTATATAGAAGGCACAAGATTAGAGGAAAAGGAAGGAAAAGGTAGCAAATATAGGTATGCAACTACATACAGTATGCTTAAAGGGCAAGTCAAACCTAAAAGTTTGCCTAGTAAAAAAAACATAATTCTAAGCAACTTTCCAACATGTATTTATTAAAAATGTTCAGTACATATAAAATTATTTTTAAAAACAATTGTTATTGAAAGCAGCATTACTCCGGCTTGTTCCCTTTTTAAACAACGTTTAAGACTAAAGTCTTAGTTCAGCAGTAAAAACAGGTCTGTTAATCAGCTGGCTTGTCTTTACATTGTATCAACAGTCTAAGCCAGTGATCCCCAACCAGTAGCTCATGAGCCACATGTTGCTCTCCAACCCCTTGGATGTTGCTCTCGGGGTCCTCAAAGTAGGTGCTTATTTTTGAATTCCAAGCTTGAAAGCGATTTTCAATTGCATGAAAACTAAGGGGCAGATTCACTAAGATCTGAAAATTTGCCAGCATAGGCTTTGCTAGCATTCTCCGCACTTCGCCAGGCGAATTTTCGCCAGCGCTACGCAAATCCACTAAAGTGCGAATTTACGCTCAGGTCGGCAAATGGTAGCGTAGTTGCGCTAGTGTTACTTCGCTAGGCAGAGCGCTGTTACGCTAGCGAAGCCTAATTTGCATACGGCGGGAACTTTAACTTATAATAGAAGTATATGTTACAGCCACTACATTCCACTACACAAGCCCAGGAAACCTTTAATAAATTATATAAAGTTGTCCTATTGCCCTACATGTGCCCCCTGTACAGTTGAATTGCCATATGTTAGGAAATGTAGGGGGGAAGAAGGGTAACCCCCCAAAAAAATTATCGATCTTTTTCAGACTATCACCCTCCTATGCTAAAATACGCCGGCATTTTTTTTGGGACTTAGAAAAAATTTGACTTTTTTTTCAACCTCCTATCTATTGTATTGAACTTCGCCTGGTCTGACCAGGCGAAGTAACGTCTAGCGTAAGTGCTAACGTTGAGGAAACAGTTAATCTTATTCAATTTGCGAAGTTACGATCCTTCGTCAGTGCGCAACTTCGCCTGGTGTAAGGTTGCGAAGTTGTGCAAGTCTATCTACTTCGCTAGCGAAAATTCGCCAGAGTCCGTGTTCGTGAATTTGCGAAGTTGAGAATTGACGTCACGCTGGCGAATTAGCGCTAGCGTTAGTTGATTCGCGCTTTAGTGAATCTGCCCCTAAGTATAGTGCCAAGTGGAGCCTTTTGTGTGCTGCCAGTCCACACAGGGGCTACCAAATAACCAATCACAGCCCTTATTTGGCACCCCAAGGAACTTTTTCATGCTTGTGTTGCTCTCCAACTCTTTGCACATTTGTGGCTCACGAGTAAAAAAAAGGTTGGGGACTGCTGGTCTAAGCCATCAGGGCAGAGAACAGACAGGGACAAACAAATGCTGCTTTCAACAGCAACACATAACCATAGAAAAATGTGTAATGAATGTATATTGCCAAGCTGCTTAGAATTATGTTTTTATTAGGCAATTTTTTAAAGAAAGGCATACTCCCTATCTATTTTGCATACGAGTATGCATGTTGCACTTTCTTAAGAAATGAGCCCCTGTATATCTATATGTACACCTCTGCTGCTATCAGGCCCTGATTTGTGGAAAGGCTTTCAAGTCCGGGCCTAGAGCCTAGGGCGGAGTTTAGCAGATGGCATGCTGTCCAACCATACCCACATTGTTTAAAAAAAACTGGGAATTTGCAGGAGATACAATAGCAATCCCCATTGCTCAGGTCCCAATGATGAACAGCTGTGCAAATAAAAGGGTGGGGACAGAGGTGATTAACAGCAGCCAGACTAGGGGCACCCGCTATGTAGATCCGGCCCTGGCTGCTATTCTAATTTCCATTTTCCCATCAAGTTTAAATTCCATAAAAACAATACAATTCAACAGATCTTTCAGTATTTCTAAAGATGTAGGATGTATTATTATATTCTGGACATTCCAAAATGTAGTTCTGGACATGCCATATGTAGTACATATGGCACAACTGCATATTCTGCAAGTAAAGTTCCATGTATTTAGTGGTAATAAACAGTGTAGGTGTTGACAGATGCTGCAATTAAGTCTGTTTGTAATAAAGCTTCTAGTATTCCCACATACATATTGCTGCAAATAATTCTGCTATCTGTCATTATGTTTCAGAAATAAAACTGAAAGTACATTTTAAAATATGCAGAATATTTACTGAATACAGTTAAATATTTTATGCAGAACAGTAAGCATAGGCAATATTTTCTTTCACTGGTCTGACATGAATATCCTGTAACAACAACATTGACACAAAAAAAGCAGCTTCCTTGCTGAACAAGAAATATTAGCTTGTATATTAAACAAAACAAATAGCACAGTATATTATTAACAAAATCAAGCTGGATAAGCCAAAGCAAACACAGTAGGCTAGTTTTCCAGCAGCAGAACTACCAGGGGGAGCAGGGAGTGCAATTGAGCCAGGGTCCACACCCCCTCAGGGCCCCCCGGCAGCTTGTGCACTGTCGATTTCCTGGCATGAGAATATCACACAGAGGGGGGCGGGGGGCCCAGCTGCACATCCCGCATGAGGGCCCACCCCCTCCAGTTACATTACTGTAGTTTTCACAAGTTTTTATCAAACATCATCTCCAAATGATCTGATTTTCAATCTGTTGCATGTCTGTGCTCTCTGCTCTAGTGATGCAGCCAACCCTAGCACTGCTCTGATGCGAAAAATAATTTAGGCTGAAAGTAAGGATGCAAATTGCAAATAGACGCACCATGCCTTCCACTTCATAAATGAAAACAAATGCACTACTTGTAGAGTTAAACCAGCACAAACAGTTTCCTACACTGTTACAAATTGAAAACATAGTAACATGGTAATTTGGGTTGAAAAAAAAAAGAATTTCGTTTAGACAAAAAAACTGTACAGTATATCTAAGGGTGTTATTAGATAGTTATTAGATCATATTTTATTAAACCACACTCAACCAAACTCCCATCCATGATTTTATCATATTTATCAATAAAATAACTAGAAAAAGTTGGATCGGGAACAAATTCAAGAAACTTTCAAGATTTGATGCCGAAATTGCTTGATAATGCATGCTGAACAGCTGGAACTTACCAACAGAATGACTACACGTAACACAAAAATTGCACCAATCTTAAACATTTGCTTTAGACAATAAGGGGGCTATTTACTAAACCTCGATTTTTTTCTGGTTGAGGATTTTTGGGCAAAAACTTGAATTTTTGGAGATTTATTATACCCTAAAGCTATAAAATGTCAGAATCAGAAAATCTGCCATCTCTAACCTGTCAAGGTTATGTAGAAGCAAATCGCAGATGTCCCTTCTACAATTTGAAGATATAGGGGTCTGCACTGAGTTTTGTCCGATAATCTGAAAGATTTGGTATTTGGGGTGATAACCCGAAAAAAATCAATTCAGGTGTGAGATCTGCAAAATTTGTGAGACTTTTTTTATTTATTATTTTTTATTTTATTGATTAATAAGAGTTGTTTTATTGATTAATAAGATAAAATCTTGGATGGAAGTTGGTCGAGCATGGTTTAATATGAGATAAATTAAAATTTTATTATATAACCCACTTAATGAAGGTTTACCATTTTTCAAACTTGAGCTTGGTTAAATAAAAATGCATCCACATCTCTTAATTCATACTTACATTCCCTGTGGAAATGAAGCCACAAGATATGAAAGAAGAAAAGATACAAACAGACGCTGTTCAAATGAAGGCTCAATCACATTTGGTAAATAAGCAATGAACAATAAAGATTATCTAGAAAAGATAAAGCAGTTTTGCATTCAATATGTGATCAAATTATTTTAGTTTCCAAATTACAAAATGTATGTTTTATTTATGATTTTTAGCAACAATATCGTATATACTGTTGCATTGAAAAGGTCCTTTACGTTTGTGGGCAAAATGGTGTCATAACATTTTTAATAATTATGATTTTATAATTTGTGCACAGAGCAAAAGGAACAATTTTCTTTGTGAGTCAGTTTGAAATGCATTACCTTTTTTATAATAATTATAATTATCAAGGAAAAGAACACTTACAAGGAGGAATTATAGCCTGTACTTTCCTGCTAGGGGCCAATAATTTCTTTCTACTGGTTTCTATGAACAAAAGTCACATACAGTATATGCAATCATTTTTAGATATACCAGTGTGAAAAATATAGACATTAGTTTTCTTTCCACCTTCTGGTGGGAAAATTGCACTGTAGTCATCAATCATGACTAAATCCAATACTCAGGGGGCTTCTGGAGAGAAAAAAACATTCTGTGAGCACCAAAAAGAAATCAGGTATTGAGGATAGTGGTACATGTGCCACAAGAAATACAAGTTTGTGTTTCATGGGGGTTTAATCAAAAGACCAATGAGAATGGTTCTTATAAGTATTAGTCCCTTTGCTGTGATCTTTCATATGGAAATTATGTAACTACACCTTCAAGATATTACACGTAATCAAATTTAAAGAGATCCTGTCATGGGAAAAAATTTTTTTTCAAAATGCATCAGTTAATAGTATTGTTCCAGCAGAATTCTGCATTGAAATCCATTTCTCAAAAGAGCAAAGAGATTTTTTTAATATTTCATTTTGAAATCTGACATGGGGCTAGACATATTGTCAATTTCGTAAAGGAAAGTAGAAAGAAATGACCTATATAGTTGCACCCTCCCACCTGTATTCAGTGTAGCCAAGTGATATAGAGTGTAAGATAAAACTTAACTTTTAATAGTTATCTTAAAATTAAGACCAGAGTTACTTTCTTAGTTAAAATTATAGGTCCAGCAGGGCACTTAAATGTATAGGGTTGACCTGGGGAAACCGTAGCAACCACACTCTTTATGCTGTTGCAAAAACGGTTCCTATAGAATGGGTATAGCCCCCATTTACTGTAAAAATCACAGGAATCAAAAGGAGGTTACGCTGTAGTCTATCATGTGCCTCAGGCACAGTGGAACAAAGTAGCGTTTTTTGTTTCCGATGCTGTTAACTCTTGCTATGCCTGCAAGAGATCTA
This sequence comes from Xenopus borealis, assembly GCA_024363595.1. Classification (NCBI taxonomy): domain Eukaryota; kingdom Metazoa; phylum Chordata; class Amphibia; order Anura; family Pipidae; genus Xenopus; species Xenopus borealis. The sequence continues at coordinate 58,914,478 of CM044441.1, read as the reverse complement.
TCTGACTCGTGCCTCAGGCACTGTAGCTTTCTATCTATACAGGCATAGATCTAGGTACGTAGGGTCAAAATGCACTCTAACTAGCTTGTGCCTCAGGCACCATTGCTAACTGTCTACGTTCGTTTGACCCGTAAGGAAAAACACTGCCAAAGAGTTAAATAAATCGATCCCAGGAACCAGGCTTAGCCACCCCGCTCCCACCTCCCGTGGTTACCCTCCCAAACTCGAGGTTCTAGAGTTAGGATGGTTAAAGTGCGAACGCCTGCCTGCCTTCAACTAAAAATAGCGCCGACGCGCGTTTCGCCCGACAAAGCCTATGACAAAGCCCGTGCTATTCGGGCGAAACGCAGGCGTTCGCACTTTCTTAACCATCCTAACTCTAGAACCTCGAGTTTGGGAGGGTAACCACGGGAGGTGGGAGCAGGGTGACTAAGCCTGGTTCCTGGGATCGATTTATTTAACTCTTTGGCAGTGTTTTTCCTTACGGGTCAAACGAACGTAGACAGTTAGCAATGGTGCCTGAGGCACAAGCTAGTTAGAGCGCATTTTGACCCTACGTACCTAGATCTATGCCTGTATAGATAGAAAGCTACAGTGCCTGAGGCACGAGTCAGATAGACCTCTTGCAGGCATAGCAAGAGTTAACAGCATCGGAAACAAAAAACGCTACTTTGTTCCACTGTGCCTGAGGCACATGATAGACTACAGCGTAACCTCCTTTTGATTCCTGTGATTTTTACAGTAAATGGGGGCTATACCCATTCTATAGGAACCGTTTTTGCAACAGCATAAAGAGTGTGGTTGCTATGGTTTCCCCAGGTCAACCCTATACATTTAAGTGCCCTGCTGGACCTATAATTTTAACTAAGAAAGTAACTCTGGTCTTAATTTTAAGATAACTATTAAAAGTTAAGTTTTATCTTACACTCTATATCACTTGGCTACACTGAATACAGGTGGGAGGGTGCAACTATATAGGTCATTTCTTTCTACTTTCCTTTACATATGTTTGTGTCTATATGATTATAGACTGACCTTGCACACCATTTCTGTCTAACCTTCACAATAACGGAGGGTGCTCCCCTTTTTTCTCTCTCCATATTGTCAATTTCCCAGCTGCCCCAAGTCATGTGACTTGTGCTCTGATAAACTTCAATCACTCTTTACTGCTGTACTGCAAGTTGGAGTGATATCACCCCCTCCCTTTCCCCCACCCAGCAGCCTAACAAAAGAACAATGAGAAGGTAACCAGATAACAGCTCCGTAACACACGAACAGCAGTCAATAGTAAAACCCATGTCCCACTGCGTACTATTCATTTACATTGAAAAGGAAAAACAACTGCCTGCCAGAAAGCAGTTCCCTCCTAAAGTGCTGGCACAAGTCACATGACTGGGGCAGCTGGGAAATTGACAAAATGGCTAGCCCCATGTCAGATTTAACAACTGAATATAATAAAATGTGTTTGCTCGTTTGAGAAATGGATTTCAGTGCAGAAGTCTATTGGAGAAGCACTATTAACTGATGCGTTTAAAAAAAAAACATGTTTTCCCATGACAGTTTCCCTTTAAGGAGAGTGGCCATACTGTTATATAGTTATTCTGAAGTCTAAAGCTTCTATCAACTAGTGGTTCATAAACAGTGGTGTGATCCAGGGGAGTTGTTTCAGGCAGCATTTTACCAGGGTCAGTAAAAAGCCACAACTGCTAAAATCTTGCACCCCGTCACTAAAAGTGCCAAATTTCTTTCATAGTAGGCCTATGGTACAATGTAGGTGTTGAGGTGACTCCTGACCCTTGGTTACCTAAATCAGCCAAACCAGATGACTGCCAGCAAACATACTGTAGATTTTGTAAACAGATTTATATGGTTAACTAGATGTTGAATCGTTAAATGATGGAAGACCATTCTGCCCACTGTGCAAGAAATTGAAAATAGAAATCAGTGGGTGATTGAAAAGGAGAAGCTCACTACTTTGCATTATAGGATAAAAAAGTATTAAGCCATATTGAATCTCTAGTTAATCAGACACCAGCAGTTTCTGTAACCTTGTCCAGATTAAACTTTCATCCCGTTATACATATTGATATAATAATGTAAAATGTTATTCTCCTGTTTAGAGAAGTACTAGCAATGTATAGATCTATGCTTAAAACACTTTCACTCCAGACCTTACCCATACTTCTCTTATGTAAACCTACCTTTCCAAGTAATTTTGTTGTTTGATTTATACAATTCCTGAATATGAAAATAGCTTTTGGTGAAAGAAATCAACATAACATTTTGAGGGTTATTTACTTAAATGTAATTATTCTAATAAAAAAAACACAACCAAACTCCCATACCCAAGTTGATTTTATTATTTAAAAAGCTTGAATTAATTAGTTTGGGGGAAACCCTGAAAAATTGTCTGAGCGTAGGATGCGATTTTTCTGCCTTTTTCCCTAAATGGTAGTTATTTTTCATATTTTTGAGCTAAACCCAGAGCAGACCACAATAACTTCCAATTAGTATAGGGACCATTTACTTATAGACAAATACAAGAGGTCCTCTGCACTCAACCCATTATCAATATAGGCATTCAGACAGTTTGTGCATACAGCTACTAAAAAATGTGTTGCCCTTTAAACAAAACAGGGATTGTTTGTCCATATATTGAATATATTTAAGCTGGCCAACTACGTCAAAGTCATCCCATATCTGGCCAGTCCTACTCACAAATTGCATCTGATTCATTAAGAATTCTATTGCTTCATTATACATTTTAGAAAGGGACTAAGTTTTACCTGCAACTTACTTGCTGCTTTCAAAGTAAAACTCCCAAACTTGGTTGTACTTTTATTAGACACCAGTGGGATCACCTGACTATAGTTGGGAGGGGTGGGAGCTACAACAGGGAGCTGTTTACTGCTCCTATATGAACTATAACAAACAAGGGAAAGTTGAGCTCACCACTAATTTTTAAAACCCATAGGCGGGGGTACAATGTGACCATAAAATACATATTATACATATAGTGGTGAGTATTGATGGGTGAATCGGTGGCGTTTTCGTTTGCCAAATTTTTCACGAATTTCGGAGGAAAATTTGTGAAATGCCGCCGCGTCTTGTTTTGGACGCGCGTGCCCATTGCCGGCGTTAAAAAAATTGTACACGGCGTGTCTTTTTTTTGGACGCTGTCAATGGGCGCCAGCGTCCAAAAACGGATGCCGGTATCCAAAAACGGACGCACGCCTCCAAAACGGGACGCCAGTGAATTTTTGCCAGGGTGAAATTTTGCCTGCATTTCGTGAATTTATTCGCAGGAATTCGAGGCGAATTCGCCTATCACTAGTGGTGAGAAAAAACTTTCTCTTGTTTGTTATTGACTTATAGACAACCTTGGCAGGTTTGAAATTGCAGATTTTCAGATTATTGCTTTTTGCTGCATTTAAAAAAATTTTATTTAAAAAAACCCTAAAAAATGTACTTACTCCAAAAAGCACTCATGAGGTTGCATTGCAAAGGTTACAAGTTGAAAATGTTATAAAGAAAAAACTCTGCAATGTGGGTATAAAAACATGAATAGTTATGTCAAACCATGCACTTTCTTGCCTTCAGATATGAGCTGCACAAACTGAACATCACATAGAGGTTGAGGTAGTTAAAAAGTAGTTTATTTAAGGAAAAAACATTTAAAATATGTATATATGATATTATAGCCTTACGCATTTCGTAGCTTGTGGGTACCTAGTCATAGACGTGTTTTTCCTAAAATCAACTACTTTTTAAGTGCATCAACCTCTATGTGATGTACCAGCTTGTATCTAAAGAAAAGAGTGTGTTCATTACATTGCATTACCTAACTAACTTAACCCTTGTTACTTTCTCCAGTAAATTCTAGATGTCCCTTTAACTACAATTCATGCACTTTGCAATTTTCCTGCAAACAAGGGCACATTTTTAAGTTGCTTTTAATTTATTTCAGTGTTCTATCTCTTTGCATTGCAGCATAATGGCAGCCATTCAAGATTTTATAGCGCAGACAGGTTTTTTTTTTTTTTTAAATCATTTACTTTAGCCATGAATTCTGTGTTTCTCAATATTTTGAATATTGGGCAATGCACTACATACAATCTTTAGTCTGCTCCAAAGTATTGGCATTTTCTTTTTTAAAACAAACAAAAAATGATTTATGGTAGGCAAGGTTCAAAACACAGTGCTAAGGGGGGTCTATTAGAAGTAAGTAGGGCTGTGTCTTCTATTTTCAAACATCGATTTGATTTGAAGTAGGGGAATTAATCATCTTTCCCTAATGGTTCTGGCTATGTGCGTTTAGATGGAGGCAGATAAAATGAATTAATGGTACCAACTATTAGCTAGCTACATATAAATGGAAACTTTCTTGTTATTGGATGCTTTTAAAGTACTTTCAGGATTTTGCTTAAAGGGGTGGTTCACCTTCAGGTTAACTTTTAGTATGTTATAGAATGACCAATTCTAAGCAACTTTTCAATTGGTTTTCATTATTTATTTTTTATAGTTTATGAATTATTTGTCTTCTTCTCCTGACTGAAAACAAATGCTCTCTAAAGCTGCACATTTATTGTTATTGCTGATTTGTATTATTCATCTTCATTTTCTGACCCTATCCTATTAATATTCCATATTCTCATTCAAATCAAATCATGGTTGCTAGGGTAAATTGGACCCTAGCAACCAGATTGCTGACACTGCAAACTAGAAAGCTCCTAAATAAAAAGCTAAATAACTCAAAAACTACAAATAGTAAAAAATTTAAACCAATTACAAATTGTCTCAGAATATCATTCTCTATATCATACTAAAAGTCAACTCAAAGGTGAACAACCCCTTTAATATTTTTCAACTGAAGAAAAAATAGTTTGGTATGCTAAGGTTCATGATTGGTTACTAGCAGCACAGTGTGTATTTGATTAAAAAACAATACATTTTGGTGTAAGTATATAGTATGTAAAATGAGCAACAGATTAGAGGTGCATTATAACACTTAGACCAAATAAAATGCATTTATTGCTAGCATAAACTTTTGTGAACATGTGGTTGTGTGTGATATTAGTCCTCTGGCAAACTAATATATCTTGAATTAAAAAGCAACAGACAGTGCTAATCTATCATTTAATGCAAGGCAGTCTGGAAAAAGTACCGATGAGAATTGTGGACCTACATCTATGCCTAGATACAAATATAAGTGCATATAAATTAACATTATTTTAACCAAAAATGTCAGTCTTCTCCTCCAACAGGCACTTAATAATATAAAACAAAATATAGTAAAGGAATCAATATTTGCATAAACAAAATACAATATTGCAACATATAAATGTTCATTATATAGTTAATTGCATTATACGTTTTAAATAAAAAATACAAATTTCACTTGTACAATTTTATTACCCGATTGAAAGTGGAGTAAGTTTGTATTTTATTACTTTATTAGCTACCACAATAGATCTAAGCAGATCCCATGATGAGTTGAATTGTTGATCTATATTTTCAACATGTAGGAAAAACCATAGCCTTAAGTGTTTCATGCACATAAGCACTTCATCATTAGCTACATATTCACTGACAACAATTAAAATAAATACCCGTAGCCCACAATGAATGTATCCAATTCTTAGCCACCTGTAAATGGGGGACGAGGAAGGAAAGGAATGTCTAAAAATAAGGTAGATATGCAATATTTAAAAAGACAAATTTCACATTGTAACCTATTCACACTTCAATTCTTCAATCAAACATCCACTTTACTTTTATTTTGTTTAGCAGATTGAATGGCCTACCACCCCTTTAATCCATTACAAATCTTTGTCTGTAGTTGGTACAGAGAGAACCATGCCGGGGTGCCAGTATCCTCTTTCTTCTGCTAAACAGATTTTTTTTTACCTCCACTAATGCCATTTATTACATACCAAAAAAAATGCTTCTGCTGAATGCTGAGTTGAAATGTGCTTGCAAAAACTATGTACAAAGGAAAGGTTGTTCATATTATGAATATTTTTATTTCTAGCTTTGTTTATTACATACATCTATGGGCTAAGGGGAGAAGCTGCTCAATGCAGCTGAATAATTGCCACATACTGTATACAGAGGTTTATCAGTTAGCAGCTGTTTAAAGTGACATTTTCTATCCGCAGCTGTCAGAGCAAATAAAACAAAGGAAAAATTTCACTGCATACAGTCAGGTTTATTAAAAAAACTGTAGACATTTTTTAATTAAAGTATTTTGGAGATTTATTTCATTCACTATTATGTTTTTCACATTGGTAGAATTTATGTCTTTCAGCAATCACATTTACTCTTGGCTCAAAAAAGTTCTCTATAGCAGTAACAGCAGTTTCATAAGTCTCATCAGGTAATTGTAATGTACAGGATATACGCTGACACTCTACTCCCAGGCAGTGGATATGTAAAGCATACTTTATAGCCGTAGAAATCTCCCCTTGGTCAGCAGCAATAATGTAATTTTCAAACATATGGGTCCAAGCAGTAAAAAGTATGGTAGGCTCACCAGGGTTTGAGAGAATAGCTGCAGCCTGCTGCAGAGGTAGAAGAGACAATTTGTTATGTTTTGGTACCCGATGATGAGCCGAGTACAACAGTGCTTTATTAAAAGGTTCCATTACACATCAACAGTAGCTTGAACTCTAACCCTTTTAAACAGTATAGAAAATACATTGTATGCACAGTATACTCTACTCAGTGACACCTACAGGCCCCTTGCACAAACACCACAAGTACACTTATATAGGCAACTATATCAGGCAACATAAAGGATATGTAATCAGCATTAATTACTGTGCATTATTATTAAGTCCCATAGATAATTTAAATGGTATATAAATTTCTTGGTTAAAGTTAATTTTTTCTTGACACTGGCCTGCCATGAGCTTGGAATAGACAATGTAACAATGCAATAATCATACAGCTGCCCAATTGTATCATTAACAGTATTGATGAGCGAATCTGTCCCTGCGAATCTGTAATGTAGAGAACTGCATTAGAGTTAGTGATGTGCTGCCCAGCCTGATACCCGCAGATTGGGCAGGTTTGGACTGACCTCTTGTGGGTGGGTAGGGACAGGTTCTGGGGCGTGGGTCAAGAAAAACACATTACTAATTAGAGTCTACGGGCATTTTTTATGGCATCTTGTTTCTGCTTTGAGAGGGCAAAATCGAATTTTTTTGCTAACTATACTGCTACACATGAGCCTTGCATTGTTAGAAGACCCTATCCACTGTGCTACAACTGGTTTTTCGATTGAAAAAAGACTCCATGTTGTAAATTTCTTAAAACATGTCTGTAATTTTTGACATTACCTCTGGTCAACTGGTAAGGGTATCTACTACTACACTATAACTAACAGCTAATAATCTGCTGTGCTTTGTATCCCACATTAAAGTGAATAAACTATTTACGTATGTGTATAGGCACATACTAATATAGGGATGTAACCTAGTGAACCCAGATCAAGTAGGCTTTGTCAAACAAAGACAGGCATCAGATGCTACTAGACTTATGATAGACCTCATCCAAAAAGCACAAACCTCACATACCCCACTGCTACTACTATCAGACACCGAGAAGGCATTTGATCGGGTTCACTGGGGATTGATAGAACAAACAATGGAACACTTTAATCTCGGACCCCAGTTCATTAGAGCGACCATGACATTGTACTGGAATCCAGTAGCCCAAGTTAATGCAGCAGGACTACTATCCTGCTCTTTTAACTAAACAAACGGCACAAGGCAGGGCTGCCCCCTATCCCCTCTCATATTTGACTTGACAATTGAAGTACTAGCCCAAAAGATAAGACAAACAGAAATAATTAAAGGGCTACACATAGCAGGAAAAGAACACAAAATAGGTCTGTACGCGGATGACGTTATTATAATAACCAACCCACAACCAGGCACTCCCCCAATTAATGGAAATTATACAAGAGTACGGCACTATCTCATACTATAAAATAAATGCAGAAAAAATACAAGGGTTGCCAATAGGTCTCAACTCAGTGCTTGTAAACTGTCTTAAGGAACAATATAAGTTTGATTGGAGAACAGACTATCTCAACTATCTTGGTATTAAACTTACCAGGACAACACATATGCTATATAAATATAATCACTGTTCTTTGATATCGAACCTCAGTAGTGAAATATTACAATTTAAGCTGACTTATGTCTCATGGCTGGGGCGAACAGCAGTAGTCAAAATGTTACCTAAGATTTTATACATATTGAGAACAATTCCCATACTTCCTCCAGAAATATTCTTTTTTTCTATTCAGAAACTGGTGTGGGGGTTTATATGGGCAGGTAAAAGGAAAAGGATAGCCAAAGACACTCTTTATAGAACAAGAAACACAGGTGGTATTGGAGTGCCGAATCTCAAAGAATATCACACGGCCAACGCTCCCACTGGGCCAACGCTCCCACTGGAAATAGAAACACTTCTATAGTCTAGGAAATCCTTTAACCCACACAAAGCAGATCTCCCTCTACAAACTGTGAAAGACCTGCTTACAATATGGAAGAGGGTCAGGAGACATAAATTATTTAAATTTCAGCTCTTCGCACTACAGCCTATTAGCAGTCTCGAGGAAGAAATACCAAACATATCCCTACGAAACTGGAGGAGACAAGGTGTCCGAAACATTGACTCTATCTTACAGGACAATCACATACAGTCCTTCGCAAATTTGGTACAGCAATACATGCTACCCCACACTGATCATTATAAATACTTACAAGTTCGTCACTACCTTTCTACATGGGGGAAGTTTCCCCTCACCCAGAAAACATGGCTAGAGACGGTGTGTCTTAAGAACATTGATACAAAAGGTATGGTGTCAACATTATACAAGCTACTAATGACAAAATACTCTGAAAAGAAAAGTAAACACATGATAGACTGGGAAAACAAACTCCAACTGCAAATGGAGATGTCTGACTGGGAACATGTCATTCAGAATGTAAAAAGAGTAACAAGATGTGGTAACCACTTAGAGCAATATACCAAAGTCTTCATGAAATGGTATTTGGCACCACAAAAACTGGCCTATATATATCCGGGTACACCACCTAACTGCTGGAGGCAACGTGGAAATGTTGGCTCCCTCATACACATATTTTGGGAATGTCCCAAACTAACACCGCTCTGGGAAGAAACTGAGAGAACTTTTTGAGGACTAAGCTGAATGTAAACATAAAAATTACTGCAACCATTGGATTGCTACACATTCTCCCATCGGAAATGGAAGCAGGTGAAACATTTATAGTACACCATATGCTATTTGCGATTAGAGCTCTGATCGCTAGACTATGGAAATCAACTAAAGCACCCAATCTGACACAGATACTGAAAGAAGCGCAACACAACATGCTAATGGAAGAAGCAATAGACTGTAACACTAAAAGGAGAACTATGAACACAGCCTTGTGGAAAGTCTGGAGACAGACCCAAATACTAGAAATATGCAGGCAAATGCTGCCACCATGAGATGGTCAAGCAATGTCATTATAATTCAAAGTTACAGTAATTTGGGGTTAGACTAATTTACAAATGAAGTGCCTCTCTCTTCCCTTTCCTCCCTTCATCTCTCTTTAGTTCCCTCTCTCTGATTTCTCTCCTCCTAGCTCTTATCTTCCACCTTCCCCATACTAATAAACCCAGAATCTCACATAGTACTCTTAAACTATGGAAAATGTATATAAGAGAAAACATTTTGCTGTGTATACCTTTAAACTGTGAAACTCAATAAAAAAAAGAGTTTAAACTAATATAGGGATGTAATAAAGTAGAAGACATTTTCTCTGTTTTAAAATGTAACTACATACTCTAGCAAATGGTCTAATCTTAAAATAGGAAGCGTAATATAAGGAGGAGTGCTTAATTTAAGAACTACTGTCAAAATTATACAGTACTTTAGTATTGCAACTCAAAGGACATTGGTGCCATTCTGGTCTTTGGTTTTTGCAGATTCTTTCTCTAACTACTAATCTACCTTATAAAGGTAACATTGCAATTTTTCCTTCAATGCAGGAATTTATATGGAAAGACAACATGAAAACCCTCATTGAAAGTAATGAATTCTGACAATGACTTAAACAGGTGTATTTTCCACATATCAGGATTATGAATTTGAAGTATTGATGCAATTTAATTTTTTTTTACAACCGATACTTTTGGTACAAAAAAGGAATTCTGCATGTATTCTACTCTTGTATTTTAAGAAAACACAGAGGTGTTTCATGTTTATATTTTATTAAATGACAAAAACATTTTCTCATTTTCTGTGTGCTCTGTCATTATTTTATAATATATTTACAGGTATAATTAATTGGTAATGAAAACTCCTCATTAGCTCAGTCATTTTATGCTGAGTATTTTATTTGCTGTTATTATGTTTTCTCTTATCACCAGGTTAAACGAGTACCCCTTGTAACCTTTTGTGCTTCTTTACCTTTAGTTTCTTTGTTGAAATATAAAAAACAAATAGTTATGAACAAGAACACTTTAATTAATGCATGATAGAAAATTGTTGTTTTTGCAAAATTGTAATAACATACATACATATACTGTATATATATGTTAATTTCCAGTTATCATGGTTTGTGTTGGGTTTAGCCAAAAAATCTGAAAAATTCCAGGTTATCGGGCAACAACCCCCAAAAATTTGAGCGATTAGGGGAAATAACCCCCTATGAATAGTCAAAAATTTGCACCATAGTAGCCAAAGATACTTTTAAAAAAACTTTATTTCATCATGGTTTGTACTCAGAACAACAAAAGCGAAATCACAAATATCACAACTGCTGCAAGTTCTTATAGTGACCACGTATCACAATACTGCACAAAAATTTGATGAACAGCACCACAGAGGCACCACAGAGGCACCACAGAGGCCTCTATGGCGCTGCTTATCAAATTTTTGTGCAGTTTGTGATACGTGGTCACCATAAGAACTTGCAGCAGTTGTAATATTTGGGTGAGTAATTGTGCTATTTATGAGTATTTTTTGTTAAACTGGGTGATTAAATGTGGGTGCAGACCACATATCATGAAGTACAGGTAGATGCAGAAATATACATATAACTGGGTTACTAGGCCTGCGTGTATGTGAATACATCATGCATAACCATATGACTAATGATGTAATCATTCTTGTCACTTGCTAAATCATCCTTTTAATTACTAGCCCTGGTTGCAGACTACATATCATGAAGTAGATGCAGAAATTTAGGTATACATGGGATACTAGATGAGGGTACATTCAACTTATCATGAAGTAGATGCAGAAATTTAGGTATACATGGGATACTATATGAGGGTACATTCAACTTATCATGAAGTAGATGCAGAAATTTAGGTATACATGGGATACTAGATAAGGGTGCATTCAACTTATCATGAAGTAGATGCAGAAATTTAGGTATAAATGAATTACTAGATGAGGGTGCAGACCACGTATCATGAATTAGATGCAGAAATGTAGGCATAAATGGGTTACTAGATGTGGATGCAGAGCACATATCATGAAGTAGATGCAGAAATATAGGTATAAAAGGTTTACTAGATGTGGGTGCAGACCAGGTAGATGCAGAAATATATATTTAACTGGGTTATTAGGCCTGCGTTCATGTGAATACATCATCCATATGACTAATAATGTCATTAGTCTTGACACTTTCTAAATCATCCATTTAATTAGAGGCATTTAGAAATATTTCATGTGCTGATAATCTAACAATCCAGGATAGTCTGTGGCATGCATGTAAATTATATACAAAACAAGAAAAATCACTGGAAAAAAAATCCTGTAGGGTGTGTTTTTAACAATACAGGTTACATAGTTACATAGTTAAATTAGGTTGAAAAATGACAAAGTCCATCAAGTTCAACCCCTCCAAATTAAAACCCAGCATACACACACACACCCCTCCACTCTTTCACACAAACCATATATGCCCATAGCTATACTAATTGTAAATAGCTTTTGATATTATGTCTGTCCAAAAAATCATCCAAGCCCCTTTTGAAAGCATCAACAGAATCAGCATCACAACATCAACCGGCAGTGCATTCCACAACCTCACTGTCCTCACTGTGAAGAACCACCTACACTGCTTCAAATGAAAGTCCTTTTCTTCTAGTCTGAAGGGGTGGCCTCTGGTGCGGTGATCCTCTTTATGGGTAAAAATGTCCCCTGATATTTGTCTATAATGTCCTCTAATGTATATGTAAAATGTAATCATGTCCCCTCACAAGTGCCTTTTTTTCCAGAGAAAACAACCCCAACCTTAACAGTCTACCTTCATAAGTTAAGTTTTCCATTCCTCTAACCAGTTTAGTTGCACGTCTCTGCACTCTCTCCAGCTCATTTACATCCCTAGTAAGGACTGGAGTCCAAAACTGCACTGCATATTCCAGATGAGGTCTTACTAGGGATCTATAAAGAGGCATAATTATGTTTTCATCCCTTGAGTTTATGCCCTTTTTTATTTATCAACATTGAACTTAATTTTCCAGTTTGCTGCCCAGTTTCCCAACTTAGATAAATCACTGTGCAAAGTGGCAGCGTCCTGCATGGAACCTATAGTTCTGCACAATTTAGTATCATCTGCAAAAATAGAAACTGTACTTTCAATGCCCACATCCAGGTCATTAATAAACAAGTTGAAAAGCAAGGGACCCAGTACAGAGCCCTGCGGAACCCCACTAACAACACTGGTCCAATTAGAAAATGTTCCATTTACCACCACTCTTTGTAGTCTATCTTTTAGCCAGTTCTCTATCCAGTTACAAATACTACGTTCCAGGCCAACATTCCTTAATTTAACCAGAAACCTTCTGTGTGGCACTGTATCAAATACTTTACCGAAGTCTAAATAAATCACATCCACAACCATCCCAGAATCGAGGTCCCTGCTTACCTTCTCATAAAATGAAATTAAGTTAGTCTGGCAAGATCTATTACGCATAAAACCATGTTGGCACAAGCTCATAGTATTGTTAATTGCTATGAAGTCCAGCAGGGCCGCCATCAGGGGGGGACAGGGGGGACAAGTGTCCCGGGGCTGAAGGGCCTTGCGAGCGCAGCAGCGAGCGCTCACCTCCCGCTGAAGTCCGAACGTTTGTGAAGTCCTGAAGCGCCGAAAATACCCGAAGTCACGAAAGGAGCCGACACATGAAGTCCTGAAGCACCGAAAATACCCGAAGTCACGAAAGGAGCCGACACATGAAGTCCTGAAGTGCCGAAAATACCCGAAGTCACTAAAACAGCTATAACTGAAGTCCTGAAGCCACAAGTTCAATTCTACTGACACCAATGTGGGGTTTTTTTTTTTTTTAATCCTTTGGCCACCAATATTTATTTTAATACTCTTTAGACCCCTGCACTAATTTTTTGTTTTAAATATTTTTTTGGGGCCCCAATTTTTTTTTTAACTTGTCGGGGGGGCCTGACCATCAATTTTTAAAAAAAAAATATTTTATGGGGCCCCAATTTTCTTTTTAACTTGTCGGGGGCCCTGACCACCAATTTTTAAAAAAATTTATTTTATGGGGCCCCAATTTTCTTTTTAATTTGTTGGGGGCCCTGACCACCAATTTTTTAAAACACGTTTTTTTAAATGGGGGGGTATGCCGCCAAATTTTTTTTAACTTATAAGGGAGCCTTGGGGGGGTTGTACGGGCCCCCGTGATTTCTAATGGCGGCCCTGAAGTCCAGTATCCTATCCTTTATTAATCATTCGAAAAGCTTTCCTACCACCGACGTCAGACTGAGTGGCCTATAGTTATGAGGCAGAAAGAAAGCCGTAAAAGCACGTCTTTTCTTACCCACCTCAACACCAACACTTTTATTGAACCTAAAAGGTTTTGCTTTGCAACAACATTCCTTGCTTACAAGCGGAATGTACTGACATATATATTTATCAAGCAGCATTTTAAAGACTTCCCATTTTTGTTCAGTGTTTAACCCTGTGAAAAGCATTTCCTACTTAATATGTTGCAGAGATGCCCTTATACTGTCAAAGTTTGCACACCTGAAATTCAATGTTTTCATTACTCCCTTAAAGAATTGCCTCTGCAACAGAATCTCAAAGGAGACCATGTTATAATCACTATTTCCTAAATGCTCACCCACACAAATGCTAGAGATGAGTTCGGTATTATTAGTTATTACAAGATCCAAAAGAGAGTTATTCCTAGTAGGTTCTTGAACGAGCTGGGATAAAAAGTTGTCATTTAACATATTTACAAACCTACTAGCTTTATCTGTCTTGGCAACCCCATTACCCCAGTCAATGTCCGGATAATTGAAGTCACCCATAATAATAACTTGACCTAGTTGTGAAGTCGCTTCTATTTGTAAAAGTAGCTGGGCTTCGTAGTTGTCATTTATACAAGGTTGTTTATAGCATACACCAATGAACATTTTCTTTGTAACCTTATGCCCATTCAAAATCTCTACCCAGAGGGATTCCAAACCCTCACCAGTGCCCGTAATGGTTATTTCTTTAGTGCATGGCTTTAATTCAGGCTTTACATATTAACACACTCCTCCCCCCTTTCTAATCCCTCTGTCCCTCCTAAAAAGGGTGTAACCATTTAAATTCACAGTCCAGTCACATGTTTCATCCCATCAAGTCTCAGTGATACCAATTATATCATAATTTTTAGAGCATGCAATTAATTCTAGGTCTCCCATTTTACCTGACAAACCTCGTGCATTTGCCAGCATACAGCAGAGATTACTACTTTTACTTTTTAAATGTACATTACTTTGAGGGGAATTATAAGTTAAATTAATATTAATCTGTTTTCCTTGTAACAGAGGGACCTCCTTAGCTGGTAAACTGTATGACCCCCTCACTCCTCCCCCATGACCCCTTACTAATCCCACTACCCCATCTACCCTAGCTTCACCATAATTCTTTCTCTCACCCACCACGCAGGTGCAAGGCACCTAAATTCTCTGTGATACACAGAAAGAACCGTTTTACACTTTTGGGTCAAGAGTATCTGGCTATTGCCCGTTCCACAATACCCAGTAATAGATAAGGACGGTGGGAGTGTAATAAGCACACTGGGTGCAATTGGAACATAGGTGATTTCAGTTAGTCCAACATATGGTTATGGATTTTGGAGGTGTTTTTCTGTTTGAGATTTGCCTCATTTTGGTTGGCAAAATTAATTGATACAGAAATGTTTTTTATGCCATGTCACCACTCACCTGCTGATACATGCATCAGACCCAGGATAATGAGTTTTTAAACAAATTTGTTGTTTTTAATAGAAGTAGTAAAAGTTATGTTTTAACCTGCTGCCCCTGTGATAAACTGTATAAACTGGGGGGGAGTCATACTTTTTTTCTGTCCCTTTCTGCCCTACAAACACTTTGAAAATGCAGACTATGGAGGTTATTTATCAAAGGTCGAGTTTGAGAGGTTTGCAGTGAAAAAAACCTCAAATTAATCGCGTTATTGGCATAAAGAAGCTGGAATAGCTCAAATTGATTGAGTTTTCATGCACAAACCGCAGAAAAAAACTTCTATGTGACCTCCTCAATAGGCATTAGCTGGAAATTTTTCAGATCCAGGTTTTTTGCAGCTCTGGGTCATAATAAATCTAAAAAAAATTTACTTTTTACTGACCTAGAAAACTCCAATTCTTCAGAAAAAGCACAAATCGAACTTTCATACACAAATAATGTAAGATAATAATATATTTTCTTCCATTTAAATCCTATTAAATATGTTTAAATCTTGGCAAATAAATCATGATGATGGTTTATAAGGCAATAAAAATACCTTAAAGCTCAAACATGCCAGAGTAAGTGGCAAAGAGCAAGAATTTTGAATAGTAATTTATTTTGCTAAGGCAACATCTTCTCTGTGAGAGTAATTCTGAAATGATCTCCCAAGTGAAGATATGATGTCAAGTTTACTCCCAACACCTTCAAAAAGGCAGAGTTATATTTTGTATAAACAAAATATCAAGTACATTGTCAAGTATTACAATAACAAGTTTGAGCAAGGGGATTAGAAGAGCTCAGAAATAAGTAGAAGAGAAATTGTAGACCTTTTTTTCAGCCCTGCTGAATCACAGTTCCAAGGAGCCTTTCTTCATATATATATATATACAGTAAGAGGCATTGCAGGCATGTAACCACAAGGACTGTAGGTTTCCTGAAGTTCACCAAAATTGTTACATGTGCTGGCAAGGGACAATGCCTTTCACTTCCTAACTTTTCCTCTCCAATTTGTGCATGTGTGTTATCCATCCACTTAGATTTTAAGCTTTATGGGACAGGGCTCTCCTTTCTTCTGTCTCTCTTGCTTATGCTTTGTGTACTTACCTGCATATATAGAAGGATCTGGCAGATAACTTTCATTCACTATGAATGGTCCAGTCATAGTCTCCATAAAGCTACACTACAGCAGTCAAAAGTCAGAAAATCTGTATTTAGGGATGTCACCTGTCCAGTTTTGACCAGACAGCCTGGTTTTTGGAGGGACTGTCTGGGTCAAAACTGCCTGCCTGGTTTGATGATGAAATTTATAATGGAAACTGGAAATCAGACAATCGTCAACTGCTATGTCATAAACCTCCCCCTGACATCACTGTCCCACCCTTATATCACCCATGATGTTGTCACCCTGCACCATGATGTCCCCCCCCTGACCAGAGCACTCATAGACAAAAGTTGGTAACCATAAGCTATTATTAATATGCTAGAATATAAACAGAAAATGTATTTAAATGTAAACAGTCTAGTGCTGAAATTACAGTACATCTCTATGTGGCTAGCATTTGTTTGTCTTTCTTTAGACCAGCGTGCAGAGGATTTTGCAAAGGTTGAACTTGATGAATGTATGTCTACTTTCAATCTTTATATTTTAATTAACCTGTAAAATGAGCAGTGCTGGGCTTGCACCAATTCACTCATCTGTAAATAAAGAAAACACACCTAAGTAAATAAAGTCATTTCTATCACAACAACCCATACAAATACAAATACGTCTGGGTCATTTTTTTCTTTATAAGAATGAAACAAGGTCAGAACTAAGAAAATTGCAGCTTCAACAAAACGTTTTGATCCTGCTGCTACGAGCCACGATAAAGAACTAGACCACATTTAACAAAATTCATTTTCATTAGTATAGTCATTGTTGTGTGGTTATATTTCAAATTGTCTATTCTGTACATGACCATAACAGAATTGGACCTATTGTTCATCTTGAAGAAAACAAAAAATCTTTATACCTCTGTACATTTTTAAAAACATATCCATCCTAATACACTGTACCTGATATTATTCATAATTTGTTTCAATGAAGCTGGAAGGGATTAAATGATTTTGCTTGACAAGAGATCATTTCAACGATATATCTGACAGCCTAAATTAAGTTATTGGCACTTTTGAAATCAATCTTTCTTAACAAGGAGCCAGATTGCTTTGAAAAATAATTCTTCTGACATAGTCTCAGAAAGTAAAGCACCATGAAGATTGAAAATAAATACCCAGTAACCTGGAATACTGTAACTTAATTAAATTTTGACCTTTTCCAGAAATGAAGGATTCAAAGCAATTGTTTCTTACTTTCCTCAATTAAATTAGGTCTCAAGAGAGACAGGATAAAGATGCATGAAAATATATAGTTGGTTGCTCTGCCTTGATTTCAATATTAAAATTGTTATTTTATGATCTATGCTGCTTTGATAAAAGCATTTATCAAATAGTAATTCATTAAATTACATTTAATCAAAGAATGGTCAGAATGGGTTTTGTCATAAAGACAAAAGATGGTTAGTTTGGGTTGTGATTCTTGAAGGGATCCTGTCATGGGAAAACATTTTTTCCAAAATGCATCAGTTAATAGTGCTGTTCCAGCAGAATTCTGCATTGAAATCCATTTCTCAAAAGAGCAAACAGATTTTTTTTTATATTTCAGTTTGAAATCTGACATGGGGCTAGACATAATGTCAATTTCCCAGCTGCCCCAAGTCATGTGACTTGTGCTCTGATAAACTTCAATCACACTTTACTGCTGTACTTCAAGTTGGAGTAGTATCACTCCCTCCCTTTCCCCCACCCAGCAGCCTAACAAAAGAACAATGAGAAGGTAACAAGATAACAGCTGCCTGGTAGATCTAAGAACAGCATTCAATATAAAAAAAACATGTCCCACTGAGTACTATTCAGTTACATTGAGAAGGAAAAATAACTGCCTGCCAGAAAGCAGTTCCCTCTTAAAGTGCTGGCACAAGTCACATGACCGGGGCAGCTGCGAAATTGACAAAATGGCAAGCCCCATGTCAGATTTCAAAACTGAATATAAAAAAATCTGTGTGCTCTTTTGAGAAATGGATTTCAGTGCAGAAGTCTGCTGGAGCAGCACTATTAACTGATGCGTTTTAAAAAAAATAAAAGTTTCCTTTGTTTATGTACAGTACATTTGACTATCACAGGCAACCCTATGCCTTGAGCTCCTAAAATAACGGGCAGATTTATGAAGAATTTGGCATCTGGGTTATGAGAATTAGTTCTTCATTGGTTATGTATGGGTTTATAAAAAGATTGCCAGGTTTTAGATGGCAAGCTTGTTTTTTCTTTTCAAAACCGTGCTTATGGGAAAAAAAGACAACAGTTTTTTTTAATCCATTCGGAAACAAGCCAAAGCAACCAACTGCAGAAAACTTAAGTGAGTTAGGGAAGTCACTCAAAGTTTCTGCAAATGTTTGCCAAAACCCCAGTCAATCAAGCCTTCAAAATTCTGCCTCCAAATCTGTAGTTGCCTTTTGTAGTGCATACATATTAAGGTCATGGAATTCAATGAGGGCATTGGACAGATATAATAGTTTGTTTCAGAAAAGGGTTAGACAACTTTCCACAAAATACAGGTTGAATGGGCCTCATTCATCATTAACCCAGATGAAAAATTGCAACTCTTAGGGCCAGTGCATGGAACAATTTCACACAGGGCAATCATCTGTGCAGGCACTGTTTTGCACCCCACATCTGGTTACAAATGTATGTGTTTATATTTACAATTAATAGTACATTTAAATGGATACTGTCATGATTTTTATGGTTTACTTTTTATTTCTAAATTACACTATGTACACTAAAACTTATGCACTCTACGATTTAAATTGTATTTTCATTTTAGCTGTAATGTTGTTGTGGAGGAGGACTATTAACTGATGCATTTTGAAGAAAAAAAAACATGTTTTCCCACCATAGTATCACTTTTACATTAAGGGCTACATGGAGAGGTCCAGACTGTGTAGGGAAGAAGCACACCAAATTTTCTGGAAAAGCATTTATCTCATTTTATTTGCAGAAAATTGAAGCACGCGCTTTCGGGGACTAAACCCCTTCCTCAGGTGCAACACACATTAGTGAACAGAAACCATTTAAATACCATACAAATCATGTGATGCTAACATGTGGTTCTTTAAAGTGGACCTGTCACCCAGACACAAAAATCTGTATAATAAAAGTCCTTTTCAAATTAAACATGAAATCCAATTTCAAATTTTTATTAAAGCATTCATAGCTGTTTTAAGCTCATTTAAAAATCTCAGCTGTCAATCAAATATTGTCTGCCACTCCTCCATGCCTTAGGCATAGAGGCGGGGTAGATAATTACTTTCACTTTCCATTCAGCACTTCCTAGATGCCACTGGTCCCCACACATTCCCCCAGTTCTCTTAACCATTTAATTGTGTAGCCAGGACATGGGGATAGACATCGTGTCCCCCATTCTGATGCACAAACAAGATTCTGAGATGATACAAGTCTTGCCTTAATAACAGTGTCCACAAAATGGCTCCTGCCCGCTTGCTATAATTATGAATTCCCAGACTGAAGAAAACAAGATTAAAATAATTTATATGGTGTAATTAATGTTCATTTTGCTTGAATAATGTGATAAAATAGGATTTTTAATTTTTTTTTTTGGGGTGACGGGTCCCCTTAAACCCTTTCCAAACTGCTTAGTCAATATAAAGACCCATGCAGTTAATAGAATTTAAACAGTCCTAATTCATAATAGTGCACGTTTCCTTATCTATAAAATTGCAAAAATAAATCTAAAATATCACTATTAAAATCATCACCAGTACAAAAGTATTCCCCAATAAATACAATGTATATTAATTTTAAAAAAAAAACATCTTAAACTGAAGTTTTGATTTAATCCATTAATCTCAATCGGTGTACCTTTAGTGGGGTGAGCTATACTTTCACGTATAATACTAGTGCAATGTGCACATTTACCACAACTAAAGGTACCCTTTCCCAAGGGTGCCAGTAGCTCACTGTTTCAATCCTTTTGTAAAACTTAGATACCATCTGACCTATTGTTTTCTCACACCTGTATGAAAGCAAAGGGATATCTCTGAATATTTTGCCAACCTCTCTATCTGCTTGTAATATTCTTCAATGTCTCAATATAATAGTCTTTATACATGGAGTTAAGGTACCATATAAAGTACATGTTGAAACAAATGCAACTCTATCTGATCTTGATTCCACCTTTGTCACTTCCCTTTAAAGAACAATTTCCCATTGTACAGACACAAATACGAGAAAACATGGTTGATAGTGCAGCATTGTCAGGACTGAAAACTTTGTAATTCATGCCCACCATAATAAGTACAGGGCTTCCCAGCATCTTCTGCCCACCAGAAATACCTAGGTTGTGTGTCTTAATGAGCATTCCAAGGGACATCTTTGCATTTCTCACTTCCCACTATAGATGCAGCACTACAAAGCTGCAAAGTTTAAAGGCACATCCTGTGCCGCCAGTGACAAAGTGCAAAAAGGTGTTTTTTGCACATTGCCCATTTTTGGCACTTGTACACTGGCTGATGCTGATATCGTGTTAGTCCTTGCCAAATTATTTTATGCAAAAAGACAGAGGCTAAGTTATTAATACAGTAGAGCACACACAGTAATTTCTTTACTGGAGCAAGAGTTTTTTCCATAAAAATGATCAAATATGGTATTTATGTTGTATTTAGCTCCTGAAAATGTATCTGCTATATCATGTAGGCAGAATTATTAACATAATCATGCTCATGGCCCAGTACCTACCTCTTAAGCCAATAGTAATACAGAGCTTGATTAGCATGATGTACCACTATAGAATCAAATGTTGTCTTCAGTATATAAATTCAGTCTAAAAAGAAACCAATGATTATAAATTCAAGGTGAAGTCAATCATGCCTGCTCAAGTATCTGCAAAAATGTTTGTCCACTTTTTCCTGAATCCAATCTTCTGCCACTTATTTTTCTAATATTTTGGCTCCTATGGTCATCATTCCATTACATATTGATTTGTACCACTAATCTGCAACTAAAATGCCATCATTAGTGGGAAAGTTTAATAAAAAATTGCACAGAAAGAATTTCATACAATTGCAAATGATCTCCACTGCTACAAACACAATTAAATCTTGTTCATGAAAAAACACCATTACTATCTCTTTAAATTGTAGAATACATTTACGGAATACATTTATAGTAATAGCACAAATTATATACATTAAGTCATTTGAGGAATGTACTTCGAAGATCCACATTACTTTGACTAAATGGCATGTTGTATCTGAGTTGGCAATCTTTTGCAGAATTTAGGATCTCAAAAACTGTGACCCGGTGATGATTACCTTACATTTGCCTTTAAAAATATGAATTTACTGTCATTGCTGTTAATAGATCAACTCCACAGACACTGTTATCACCACAAAAACTAAAGTTTTATGAAGAAAATACTATACAGGACCTTTCTTTTTCTTTTAAGACAGCTACTAGCCCCTTTCATGATATTCTCCTGTACATGTGATTTTGTACTTTACTGAAATAATTTGAAGCTTTATTAATGAATGAGTTAGCTGTTAGATCTAGATCAATTACATTTTCACAGTATAAAAATTATATAGAGGTTTTTTACTTTTTTGAAAAGGATGGATTGAATATTAGAAAGTACCAGTCCCCTTAAATCAAGTATTTTGAGACTGCAAAATAATCCATTTTAGACGGCTGGATTGCAAGGTTCCTGTTGCTAAAAGCAAAAAAGAACAAAGATATTTTGTGTTGATGATTGTCTGTGTGGATCAAAGACTGTTCTACTTCTATTTCACAATGACAATCCCTGTAGGCTTAAACTGGATGCTACTGTCTAACATTGTCCATTGAAGACATAGTCAAATGACTGCAGTTTTCATGGAGGTTTTTTTTAATTTAAACAATAAAGATATAAAAAGAGAACTACAAATATGTCAGTATAGGAATTCAGCATTCAGTAAGTTAGAAAGTTAACAAGACATCATGCATTTACATATGAGTGATGGATAAACATCATGGTGTTAAAGCAATAATGAGTTATTAGGAGAATATGTCAGTTTTGTAATAATCTGTTTTATAAAAAAAAAAAACATAGGCAAAATTGATTTAATGATTTAAACTGCAGTGTATTATTGGGTCCTGTAGGCACATGGCAAGTGTGCAGGGAATCCAGGCCTGGGCTTAATAAGCTAAAGGAACTGGATGGTTAACTTTGCCTTTGACATTAAAAATAATCAAAAACATCTTGAGGCATGGAGGACCAGAAGAAAACAAAGCAGGTCAGTGCCTAGATTCAGATTCTCCAGCTATTTTCTGTCTTTGGACCCAGCCTCATTAAATCCCGCCATCTGCCCTTCTCCTGCGCTCATTAAAAGGGCATTGACATAGTGTTTGTACTTTATCTTGTTTGCTTACATGAGAATGATTGTATTATATCTTACAATACCCTAAGATAGATAGGCATTGAGTACAGAGCTCCCTTAGCTCACTGAGTCCATAGGTGCACACTTTTGTGTCTCCTTTTTTTAAAAAATATTAAAAAAAATTTTTTAACCAAATTCTCCTATTTCTTCAGTGGAGCCCGATCTCAGGAGCAAACACAGTACAGTCCTGGGATAAAGTTCTTTGTTGCTTTTCTTAGTGCCCAATTAATATGTGTACTTTGGGTAAAAAGGATATTATACAAAGTCAGTGTCACGGTCGGCACCCAACACCAGAAACAATACCAAGCACCCTGGTCTAGGCTCGTGCTTCACCAGTAGTGTGACCGCCTTTGGCTTCGGGAGGAGCCCTCAGCTACTCAGATGCCACGTGGACTTAAACGAGGAGTGCAAGGGAAAGGTTCTGGATAGGCAGAGGGGCACGACTGTTGTTAAAGTCAGTAAGGCCAAAGGTTACGGTACAGGTAGGAGTAGGCAGATTCGTGGTCAGACAGGCTGGGTCGAGGCAGGCAGATAGCAAGGATCGTCAGGCAGGCAGGCAAGGGTCAAAACCGGGTAATCAATCAGATGAAGATGAGGCAGAATCGGTAGTCAGATAACAGGCACGGGTCAGGATACAGATATCAGAACAGTCAAAGCCAGGCAGGGTCAAACACAATAGTCAAGATACAGAGCAAGAGCACCAGGTACAAAACCTATCACAGGCAATGACAAAACACAGAATGCCCCTTTAAATACCTTTCAAATTTCGCACCATTGCGCGCTGACGTAAAGACGCCAGCGCGCATGTGCCTATATAATGCGGAAGTGCGCACCGCATGCACACTAAGGAGCCGGCAGTGCAGAGGAGCAGTCATATTAAATGGGTGAAAATATTGCATATATTGCACTAAACTTTTAATAGTATGCTTTCTCACGTCTACTCATATTCCATGATTCCAATATAGAGATTCTGCACATTTTTATTCCTATTCATATTTTATATTGGATATCTTCTTTTTGAGGGTTGCTTGCATTCAGTTCTATGCTAACGTCCAGACCACTACCTTTTTGTTGATAAAGCCCTGGGTATCTCACAGCTGGTTAGATTTAAAGGACAAGGAAAGTCTAAAATAGAATAATGCTAGAAATGCTGTATTTTGTATCCAAAACATAAACATGAACTTACTGCACCACAAGCCTAATCAAACAAATGATTTATGCTTTCAAAGTTGGCCACAGGGGGCTGTCATCTTGTAACTTTGTTATACATCTTTGCAAGACTAGACTACATACACATGCTCAGTGTGGTCTGGGCTTCTTAGGGATCGTCATAAATGATCAAAAAACAAAGCTGCTTGAGTTCTGCATGGCTGGTAAGTAAGGCGGGGGCTCCCCCTGCTGTTCATAAGTATGATTGTTTTCCTGCCAGAAGTTAGGGACCATCTGACAATTCCTATCCACAGCAGTAAATGAAGGGAGAATTTCACTGCATACAGTCGGGTTTCTTATAAAAACGGTACACATGCTTTAATTTAAGTATATTGGAGATAGATTTCTTTTTAATTAAAGAAAGTAATTAAAATCTTAAAAAAATTTAAATGAAGACCAACTGCAAAGCTCCTACTCTCTGAGTTCTATTATATGTTAAACCAGGAGTCCCCAACCTTTTTTTACCCATGAGCCACATTCAAAAGTAAAAAGAGTTTGGGATCAACGCATGAAAAAGTCCCTGGGGATGTCAAATAAGGGTTGTGATTGCTTATTTGTTAGCCCCTAAGTGGATAGGCAGCCTACAAGAGTCATTGTTTGGTATTACACATGGTTTTTATGCAACCAAAATTTGCATGCAAGGATGGAATTAAATGATAATCACCTGCTTAGAGGTCACAACATCCAAGGGTTTGGTGAGAAACATGCTGATCACAAATCACTGGTTACGGTTAACTGTATGTAAGTCACTGGGGCATATTAAGTCCTGAAACCTCTCACAAGCAAGCTAGCCAGTAAGTTGTGTAAGTATGCCATCTAGAGGTTAATTAGAAGAATTACCTATAATGAATCACAGGCTCCATTTCAAAGTAATACAAACTAGTGTTAATACTGCCTTGACTTGCCATAAATACTGTGGTAGCAATAATGTATTTAAATCATGAATTCAAATTAAATATAGGCTTGGGGCCTGTTATCCAGAAAGCTGGGGGCGAAACTGAAGTTTTCATGTTAAGGGGTCTTTCTGTAATTTGGATTACCAAACCTTAAATCTACTAAATCATTATTTGTAGATTAAATAAACCCAGTGGTATTGTTCTTCCATCAATATGAATTCATGCAGCTAAATTAGGATCAAGTACAAGACACTGTATTATTAAAGCAGTTTTTTTAATTAATATTATTTGTTTAAAATGGTCTCTATGGGAGATGGCCTTGCAAAATTCTGAGGTTTCTGAATAACAGGTTTCTGGATAATGGATCTTTTATATACTGTAACAGTGCTTTATTAGCAGGTTCATGCAGCCATTACACTTCAACAGTTACTTGAACTCTAACACACTAAGCAGTATAAAAAGTATTGTATATGCACAGTATACTCTTGTGCACAGTGACACCTACAGGCACCTTGCACAAACTCAACACTTGGGGGCAAATTCACTTAGAAGTGAAGCTGCGCTAGTGCAGCGTTTGCCGCACTTCGCCTGGTGAATTTTCGCCAGCGCTCGTCTACTTCACTAAAAAGCTAAGCTACTTTCACCTAAGCGAACGGTAGCGAAATTGCGCTAGCAAAAATTCGCCAGGCAAAGTGCAGTTGTGCTAGCGAAGGCTAATTTGCATACGGCGGGAACTTGTAAGTTTGAATGGAATAATATGTTACAGTTCAAACATTACACTACACAAGCCCAGGGAACCCTAATAAAGCCTAATCTAGTTGTTTTATTGCCCTACACATGTGCCCCTAGTCTAGTATATTTGCCCTATGTTAGGAAATTAAGGGGGGAGCAGGGTACCCAAAAAAAAATTTTCGTTCATTTTTTTTCTATCACCCTACACAAAGGAAAAAACGCCAGCGCCAGAAAAAATTTGAACTATTTTGGGACTTTTTTATACAAAATCTCCTATCTACTCTATTGCACTTCGCCTGCTCTAACCTGGCGAAGTGAACTCTGGCGAAGGGGCTAACGTTCAGAAAAATTACTAACTTAGTGAATTTGCGAATTTTATCCCCCTTCGCCAGAGTGCAACTTCGCCAGCGTTAGGGTGCGAAGTTGCGCTAGACTATATACAACGCTGGTGAATTTACTCAGTAAACTCAGTAGGTTTGTTTTGAATCCAATAAAGATGAATTTCATCAAGTGGATCAAGTACAAGGTACTGTTTTATTGCTACAGAGAAATGGAAATAATTTTGAAACTTTTGAATTATTTGGATAAAATGGGTCTGTAGGAGATGGGCTTATTGTAATGCCAAGCTTTCTGGATAATGGGTTTCAGAATAACAAATTCCTGCATTAACAAGATTAAGGGGCAGATTTATTAAATTTTTAATTGTGAATTAGAATTTGATGTTATTAGCCTTCATGACTTGCAAGTTTTTTCTAACTCGAATCAAGTTGAATTCTAATTCAGTTAGAGTTTTTGGGTAACATTTGTTCTGATTTAGGCAGTTGAGTTTTTTCTTAAATACAATAACATTCAAATTTATTCTGGTAATAAAAAATTTACAAAATTTTGAAATTCAATCTTTGATAAATCTGTCTCTAAGAGACCAATCAATAACCAGGAAGTTTCCATTTAAATTTAAAGAATTTCTCGCTTAACACAGGAACTATTACACAAATTCATATGGATACATAGAAACATCCAGGACGGCTGATTATTTTAGGTGTTAATCATTAGCATCCAACTTATCTGAATATATAAAACATTTTCTCCAGTTATTGGTCTACTAATTACTATCACATTTAAAGAATAATATAAGTCATATAAAATAATAAATGGAAACCCCTTTCTATTTTAGCTACTTGTGATGTAAATTTATTTAATACCATCACAGGGCAGAAACATTTCTGAGCTATTTAGGTCAAATAAAACTATTAGTTGTATAAAATATTTTTAGTCCAAAGGAACAGCTATAGGCACTAAATTTACCCTTAAATACACCAATTTATTTATGGATACTGGAAATCTAGGGTAATAGATCTCTTTAAACCCAGAAGGAAGGCCTAGGTGTAGGAAGTTGTATATAGATGACTACCTGTTTGTATGGGAAACCACCTCAGAGATCTATAAACCTCCTTTCAGTGACAAATAACGATTTCAACATAAAATTTAGACAATTTTCTTGATAGTAACAAAGTAGAATCAATATGAAGCCAAAGGACTTACATACCATAAACTCAACAAGGGACAATTAAACAAATCAGATAAAGAAAAGACCTGAAGACAAAATGAATAACGCTGAGCAAAACAATTTGTTACCAGAACGATCTAAAAAGATCAAAACTAAATGAACAAGGTATTCCTAATTGCCTGATTTCTTTGGGAATACCAAATCTTGTAGTTTTTATAAATGTGACAAATGTTGAGCTTGCAAAACTGGCAAATTAATAAAAAAGAAAAATCTAAATGTTGAATCAAAAATATAATATACTTATTATTGGCATTTTGGACTGCCTATGTGGTTGCAGTATGCAGGACAGACTAGCAGAAACAATGGAATAGATAATAATGTTAGAAAAGATTGAATGGCAACCAGGACACCTGCACACTTTTGGAAAAATATAACTGTGAATTGTCAGGATTAAGTCTAATTAGGCTATATGGCAAAAAAAAAAAAAATTGGAGCAGAGGAGATCATCTCATCAAAGGAAAAAAACACATGGATTTATGAACTAAAGATGCAACAGCAAAAAGTTTAAAAACTGAAATTGCTCCACAAGTGCAGTGTGAATTTTTTTAATTCACAATGCAGCAGTTTTCATCATAATTCTAGTTATGTTGTAGGGAGAAATTTGGATAAGACGCAATCTATGGGAGACAGCCATGCTGCCTGGATAATGGGTTTCCAGATAACGACCCCCTGTACCTGTACAAGTAACCTGTAATTTATTTTACTAGCATATGATATCTATGACTGTAACAGATGTTCAATGATTTTTAATACGTTTTTAAGCAACATTTCCACTCTGAATTTGTACCTACCCCGATGAAGTGCCCAATGAGGCCTTAAGGGTGTTGGGCCTTTTCAGTGATATTTCTTACATATTGACTTTGTCTCCATAACAATGTTAAATAAAAATTTTTGTGCAAGTACCAAGCGTTACCTTGGAATACAGAAGTGTATTGGCGTCCGAAGTGTTTGAGAGAGACGGACTGTTGATCAGTGTTTGATGCAACTGAGTATACGGCACCATGAATTAGTTTCTTTTCTTATGCATACACTATGGATAGAGGGCAGTTTATGATGGCAGCACCCCCTTATATATTATTTCTACAAGGGGCAGGTCCTAAAATCCTGGCAGATGGTGAATCTTAGGGGCACAACCCTTGAATTCGACCGTCGAATTTAGGTCGAATAAAAACCCTTCGAATTTCAAATTTAAGGGGTTTTAACACAATTCGATTTTTCAAACGATCAAATATTAAAAATTCAATCGATCGATGAAATCGTTCGGATCAATCGATTCGACCGATTTTAAGCAATCGAATTTTTTTTATTGGATCAAAAAACTTAGAAAAATCCTATGGGAGCTTCCCATAGGATTGTATAGCAATTTGGTTGGTTTCACCTGCCGAATTGTTATATCGAAAGGGAGAGTACTTCGAAAGTCGAATTCAAATTTCGAATTTGATCAATTCAAATCGAATTTTGGGCTATTCGAATAAGCCTAAAATGAATTCGAATTTTGAATTTTTTTAATTCGAATTTGATTAAAATTTTCACTTCGAATCAATTCGACCCTTAGTAAATGTGCCCCTTAATGTGTAATGTGTGTAAGAACCAGGGGAGGTTAGGAGACCACATAATAATACTATACCTTTTTCAGCTTCTTTTTTGAGGAATATTAAGCCAATGGGAAATGTGAGGAATACTGAGAGCATAGTACCATAATTACATGAACATTTACTGACTTTCCAGCTTGTGTTCCTCATATGAACTTTCATCAGTTATAAGTGGAAGAGGTGGTTCTACTATGTATGTGGCAATAACTATTTATTTTTCACTTTCTGTTCTCACTTGAATTGTGGTAAGATGTTTAACCATCGCACAAAGTGAAAAATATTAAGCGTGCTGCCACCCTATCCAACTGCTACTGAATTGGTCCCATCCATTAATGAAGCAGCATTGGACATGGGTTAAACCAATAGCAGAGATTTTCTGCAATGAATCCCTCAGTTGTTATTTTGCTGCAAGTGATGGATTGGGGCACTTCCCTCTATAAACCAGCACCCAATCCACCACCCTACATGTACCTATACAGAACAGAAATCACCATAATTTATCTTTCAGCCAAGTTATAATTAGTTTGCCTTTAAACAAGCAATTTAATTTGTTTTTAGAAGATTAAATAATGCACATAATGCAAGCAGAGTTTAAATACATTCCAATCAGTATTAATTAATTAGGCGTATATTTAAGATAACCTAAGACAGAAGCTTTAATGTTAATGAGCTGCCATGGGGAAGACTAAGTCTCTTCTGATGTTAACTGACACCAGCTGACCACTTCTATCCTCCAAAAAAATAGTGCCTCAGTGAGGAATAATCAATAAGAAAATACACAAGACAGATAAACTGAACAGCATGGGAGAAAAAAATGATTCCAATGTGCCTCATTAGAAAATAAATCTTTTGCTGTCTTCAAATACATTTCTGTTCTCAACCTACTGTTATAAGTACAAAATGTCCTTTTGATTTCCCTAATGAGCACATAACTAGCACAGAACAGAAGAAATCACGCACCCAGCAGCAGGTGTGAGCAAACCTTAAAGATTTCAGTGCTCTGAGAACAAACTAATTCCTAAGCAGAATTTACAAGCACATACCCAGCAAAGATTTTCAAGCACTGCCAAGAGTCTCAGAAAGTAATGGCTGTTAGTTGGAAGGCAGATATTTCATAGAATACATTGTTTGTTGGAAAGAAATGTAGAAACTATAAAACCTTTAGGTACAATATTAAAATATTGCAAAATTTGGTATGTCAGATAGCATAAAGTGAATCACTTCTGGCATTGTAATAAAAATTCTTACCCAAACTACTGGGATATGCTTGAAAACAGATCCTGCATTTTGTATTCTGGGCAGATTCTAAAGGTTTTGAATCCTCTTATTAACAGTCAGAATAATTCCAAAAATTAAACATTTGATTCAGCTGTTGCAACAGAACTTACAGCATCAGAATAAAAATGTATGTGACCTACTAACATCAGAAATGCATTATAAAATTCCACCAAATCTGGAATATCTGGACTCATCATGATCCACATGCCAAATTACTCAAACCCATCTTCACTTCCACTATATTACATAATACTTGACTATACTATACTATTTGCCTTTTCCGTCTTCCATCCCTTCTCTCTGTTGGGGGGGGGGGTGATAAAACAAATACTGCAAAATACAACATATATTTATTTTTTTAAATATATTGTTCTTATATCTTTGTGCTTATATTATAATTTCCTAAAACTCTCACAATCTCTCACAATCTACCATGTGTATGGAATTCACCTTAAAAAGTACAGTATGTTAATGAATAGCATTACAAAAAAAGTTATACATATATGGGACTTGTTGGGGAGGGAGGCATCAAGAATGATTAAAAAAACTAGATGAAAAGTTTATAAACCAGTTGACAATTTTATGGCACAGGTTGTAGAGGAGCCAACCAGAAAAATGCTATACTGGATCTAGTGATCTCTAATAACCCAGAACTTACAGCAAATGTGTAAGCCATCGAACCCCTGAGCAATAGTGACTATCATGTTATATCATTTAGGGGGTTATTTACTAAAATCTGAATGTTTCTCATATTTTATTTAAAAAAACCATGACCAAACTCCCATGCTCAATTTAACATTATCTATTAATAAAATAACCCAATTTAATCAGAACATTGAAAAACCCAATAAAGGGAAAACCTAAATTACAACTTTTTATCCCAGCTCGTTCAAGAACCTACTAGGAATAACTCTCTTTTGGATCTTGTAATAACTAATAATACTGAACTTATCTCTAGCATTTGTGTGGGTGACCATTTAGGAAATAGTGATCATAACATGGTCTCCTTTGAGATTCTGTTTGACAGTATAAGAGCATCTCTGCAACATATTAAGTGGGAAATGCTTTTCACAGGGTTAAGCACTGAACAAAAATGGGAAGTATTTAAAATGCTGCTTAAGAAATATACATGTCAGTATATTCTGCTTGTAAGCAAGGAACGTTGTTGCAAAGCAAAACCTTTTTGGTTCAATAGAAGTGTTGGTGCTGAGGTGAGTAAGAAAAGACGTGCTTTTAAGGCTTTCAAGTTAGCTGGGACAGCCAAATCATTTATAAGTTACAAGGAGGCCAATAAATCATGCAAAAAAGTTATTAGGCAAGCTAAAATGTTAAGGAAAAGGATATAGCAGTAAGCAGTAAAACATTTTTTTTTAAATATATTAATAGTAAAAAATTGAAACAGGAAGGGATAGGACCTTTATTATCAGAGGGGGGTCAGCTGGTTGATGTGAACAAGCAAAAAGCTCAGATTCTGAATGCATACTTTTCGTCTACACAAAGGAGGAACCAGCTAATGAAGGTTTCCTTATTAATAGTCCCAGTTATAATAATACATGTAAATTCAAAAGAGACTAGAACATGTTAAGATAAACAAAGGTCCAGGGCCAGATGGGATTCATCCCAGAGTAATTAATGAGCTTAGCTCTGTGATTGGCAAACCTTTCTACTTAATCTTTCAGGATTCATTGAGGTCTGGCATGGTGCCGATAGACTTTCAAAATTGCTAATGTGGTGCCGCTATTCAAAAAGGGATCCCATTCTCTGCCTCAAAACTAGAGGCCATGTCAGTCTGATGTCGGTGGTAGGAAAGCTTTTCGAAGGATTAATAAAGGATAGGATACTGGACTTCATAGCAAACAACCATACTATGAGTCTGTGCCAGCATGGTTTTATGCATAATAGATCTTTCCAGACTAACTTCATTTCATTTTATGAGAAGGTAAGCAGGGACCACGATTCTGGGATGGCTGTGCATGTGATTTACTTAGACTTCGCTAAAGCATTTGATACAGTGCCACACAGAAGGTTACTGGTTAAATTAAGGATTGTTGGCCTGGAACATAGTAATCGTACCTGGATAGAGAACTGGCTAAAAGATAGACTACAAAGAGTGTTGGCAAATGGAACATTTTCTAATTGGACCAGTGTTGTTAGTGGTGTACCGCAGGGCTCTGTACTGGGTCCCTTGCTTTTCAACTTGTTTATTAATGACTTGGATGTGGGCATTGAAAGTACGGTTTCTATTTTTGCAGATGATACTAAATTGTGCAGAGCTATAGGTTCCATGCAGGATGCTGCCACTTTGCAGAGTGATTTGTCTAAGTTGGGAAACTGGGCAGCAAACTGGAAAATGAGGTTCGATGTTGATAAATGCAAGTTATACACAAAATGGCAGTGTGTTGGAAGTTTACTTGGGATTAAAAAAATTATCTGTTGACAACAGTTGACAACAAAATAGATAAAATTACTCTATTCAACTCAACAATCATGAATATGTCATCAAGGAGCCACTTTAATAAAAAAAAGTATTTAGAGAGAGGTATATAGAGAAAATCAAATGTAAGGCATAAATTCATATGTATCCTTTAAGATCAATAATTATACAAATTATGATTTACACTAAAGGGACAATTTTTTTTTAATTCAGGCATTTTTATTTAGGCAACATAGAGAATCAGCATACAGTACAGTTATATATCATATCAACATTCATATACATCAGTGTACAAAAAGTTTGAGTTGAATACAGTAGTAGAGCATTTGATTTATGTCTAACATAAAGGTAAACAATTCAGAACATTGTTCTTATAGTATGCAATTTTTTTTTTATCATGGGAGAAAGTTAAACCGCCCAGTCTGTCCATTTACCTCAGATTTTCTCATATTTGAGGGGGCTACCTCTAGCTTTATAGATAAGCGCTTCCAGGGCACAAAGATTTTTTACTTCAAGCACCCACTGTTGACCAGAAGGAGGAAGGGAGTCTTTCCATTTCCTTGTAATCATTTTCTTGGCCACAAAGACACATCTATTGTGCTTTTTAACTTGTTTATTAATGACCTGGATGTGGGCATTGAAAGTACGGTTTCTATTTTTACACATGATTAGTGATGGGCGAATTTATTCGCCAGGGGTGAATTTGCGGCGAATTCCCAAGATTCGCCGCTGGCGAATAAATTCACGAAACGCCAGCGAAAATTCACCTGGTGAAAATTCGCTTTTAGAAGCGACACGTCGAAGTTAACGCAACACGCATCAAAAACGTGGCGCGACTCGTTTCGCAAATTTTTTTGCCAATTTCGCTGGAAATTCGCTGGAAATTCACAAATTTTTCGGCGAAGGGAAACTGGGTAGATTCACCCATCACTACACATGATACTAAATTGTGCAGACCTCATCTGCAGTGCAGTTTTGGATTCCAGTCCATGATTACACTTTACAAATACATTAGAGGACATTATAGACAAATATCAGGGGACCTTTTTACCCATAAAGAGGATCACCGCACCAGAGGCCACCCCTTCAGACTAGAAGAAAAGGACTTTCATTTGAAGCAGCGTAGGTCGTTCTTCACAGTAAGGACAGTGAGGTTGTGGAATGCACTGCCTGGTGATGTTGTGATGGCTCATTCTGTTGATGCTTTCAAAAGGGGCTTGGATGATATTTTTTGGACAGGCATAATATCAAAGACTATTTTCATACTAAACTCTACATTTAGTATAGCTATGGGCATATGGTTTGTGTGAGTTGAACTTGATGGACTTTGTCTTTTTTCAACCCACTTTAACTATGTAACTATGTAACTCAAATTTTAGTTGTTTTTTTTTTGCATTGCTCAATTTTTCTTTGAGTTTTTGCCTGAAAACCCTGAAAAAGTCAGCTTTTTTAGCTAAACCCAGTGCAAACCATGATAGAGTCAAATTGAGATAGGTGCCTCTCCCATTGACTTATAAAGGTACTGCCTCGACAGGTCTTAGATAGTGATGGGCGAATTTGTCCAGTTTGAAGGAAAAATTTGTAAATTTCACAGGACTTTTTGGACTACAATGGGCACCAGTAAATTGTTGCGGCGTCCATTTCTATACCAGGGTCAAACAATTTCCATTCTGGCAAATTTTCACAGGAGATTCGAAAAATTTACTCACCGCCCATGAAATGCGAAAATTCACCGAGATTATTGGCTGGCGAATAAATTCACCCATCAAATAGATGACAGATTTTTGGATTCTGGCTTTTTGCAGCATCATGGTATAATAAATCTTGGTAAATTTAAGGTTTTGTTTTTTGTCACTAGAAAATTGTCAAAAACTAGAATAGAGGTATCCGTATTTTATGGATCGTTCAGCATAATTTTCTGTTTGTGATTTTTTAATTCGGCTCTTTTAATAAATGTCACAGCATTTGTAGTTTTGGAGAAGTGCGTTTATTTGTGGTTTCAAAAATCCACTAAAATACAGTCTTTTGTAAATAGGCCTCTACATATCATCAGGTCCTAGGTATAGCACTCCTGAATTAGTTGAAAATGTAAAAATTGAGTAAAGGTATCAGTTTATTGAAACATGCTAACAAGGCAAAGGCATTATTATTCCCATAAATGAAAGGGACAAAGTAGCTACAGGTGAACTGTAACCCCAATTACATGGTAGCAAAGCCTTTTACTGCTGATATGGGAGATGAAAGTGCATACGAACAGTTAAGAATATGTAAAGCGTAAAGTTCATGCAAGGGTAATCAAAAGAAAAAGTATTACAATATGCTTGTTAAACTATATAAATGATTTCATAACAAACATAAGTTGCCAAGCTAACCTGTAAAAATACAAGTGAACTATGTAATTGCTCTTGCAATGGTTAACAGACTGCATGCATAAAGTATAGGTATAGGGATGCAAAACAATTCACAAATAGTAATTAGGACTTACAGCAGCTTGCAGTTATTGGTATTACTATTAGTAAAGGTACAGGATCTATTAAAGTGATGGGTGAAAAAATTCACGAGTAATGGATTGACGTTTTCTGATTTCAAGAAATTGAGTAGAAAATTCTTTTGTTTGTTTGAATAGGTCCATTTTCAAGTTGAATAGGTCCGTATTTGATCAAATTTGAATCGTTCGTATCAAAGTATTCGATTGATTGAAACTTTGAGTCCACCAATTGACTCCAAATAGGTTCTAGGAGGTCCCCCATAGGCTAAAACAGCAATTCAGCAGGTTTTAGATGGCAAATGGTCAAAGTCAATTTTTTTAAATTCTAATTTTTGAATTTTTTGCAAATTCAAATCAAATATGTAGTGATTGGCGAATTGGCTGCGTTTCACTTCGCCAATTTATTTGGGAATTTCTCTAGAAGAACGGTGAAAAATTTGCAAAACACAATGGGCACCAGCATCCACAAACGGACGCTGGCATCCAAAACTAGACGCTAGAAAATTTTCGCCAGGCAAAATTTCGCCGGCATTTTACAAATTTATTCGCCTGCGGCAAAATGCGGGAATTCACGGCGAATTCGCTGCAGATTAATAAATTCGCCCATCACTATTCCCTAGTCGAAGTACACATAATTATCTTAAAATTCTAATTTTCACTTTGTCCCTTGATAAATCTGCCCCTAAGTGTGGTCCACTGCATACTGGGATTCTTTTCTTTTATATAGAAATTTAGAAATTGTGTTAGTATCACTTTCAGCCTGCCTTAAAAAATGCTTCGCGATTTTGCAAGTTTGAAAAAAATTAGCAAAACTCATTTATTTCACAAACAAAACACAGAATCTGTTGCTCCTGTGGTTACTGAAAACATGATTATATTGCTATGTTATTTTTAAAACATTTACATAGCATTAGCTCCACCAAGTGGATGAATGTTTATTTTCTCCCTCGTATTGCTCAGCTGCAATTTTCAATTTACAAGGCTAGTATTACAACTAAAGCAACATAACTAGTGATGGGAGAATATATCCCATTTTGCATCGCCGAAAAATTTGCGAATTTACTTAAAATTAGCGAATCGGCAGGCGAATTTTCGCTGGCATTTCGCGAATTTATTTGCCGGCGGCGAATCGCGGGAATTCGCGTCTGCCGAATAAATTTGCCCATCACTAAACATAACCATGGATCTAACTTTATTATTATGAAGCGAAAACAATTCATTTTTATACATGTATTTTTTTCTATTTCCCACTACATAGGAACTTTCAAATTACTTTTACTACAGTAATTCAGGATTTTTGTAAGCATTAATTCTAAAATGACAGATAGGATTACAGGTGTTTGCTATAAGCCACTACAGTACATTAGTAAAGGCAATTGGGGTTTTCTAAAGAAGTACTGAATGATAAAAGAGATTACTTGTGCCTTACCAAAGCTGCAAGTGATCCTTTCAAGGACCAAAATTATAAGCAAAGATCACAAATAAGCCTGGGTGCAAAATGCAAAATCATGGCAATTATTTTTCCCTGATGCACCTGCAGTAGAATACAAGTAGGCTGATATTCCATAATTTATCTAATAAAACACCCAATGCATGCATTCAACATGATGAGACCTATATTTTTGTATATTACATATTCCCTTGGGGGAGGTTACTTAGAGTACATCTGATTTGGTTAGTCTCTTTGCAGTGTTGCCCAGCCTCCACTTGCTTTGAAGCCAACCATTGATATTGTAAGGCAATCACCACTGATGTAAGGTGGCCTGATACAATGGCCAATTCAGTCAGTTATCCAGGTCTATTGTCCCACTGGCCAAACAGACATATTGATGGGTTGATGGGTTGAATGTGTTCTTGGTCCCCTTTCTATTGTTTAGTTCCTGAGGATTGCTCCATATGTGTGGCTTCTCTTCACTTCCTTTCCCCCAACTGATGGATATCATCCCAGAGGGATGGGCAGTATGGCTTACTAACTGACCAAATCTGAGTATGTATAGCCAGCTTTAGCCAAGGAAAAGCTTGGAGCTCCATTACACTGCCAACCATCCAAGCTGCTAGATCTCCATCCATTTGCTGAGCTATCTGTGACCTCAACCAAGAAAGATACAACTAGAAGGACATTGTCATAACAATAATTGTGTGAATCCAGCATAAGGATTTTAAAAGTATAGATCTTATGAATGTTACCGCTACATGAGCACATTTGCTGGTGCTACCGCATTACTACTGCCTTAACTTTGAGATTATTTTGGCCAACTGGAGATACTGAGGGGGCTGTAAATGGACGATGTTAGTTCATCGATGAGCCTTTGCTAAGACAGATAGCTAGTGATGGGCGAATTTATTTGCCAGGGGCAAATTCGCAGCGATTTCCCGCGATTCGCCGCTGGCGAATAAATTCGATAAACACCAGAGAAAATTCACAAAAAAGGAGTCGCGCGTCATTTTTGACGTGACGCACGTTGAAAACGATGCTACGGCGAAGCGAAACTGGGTAGATTCACCCATCACTACAGATAGCACAACAGGGCCAGTTTGTTGCCATTTGCTGGTTGTTGTATTAGGCAAACGTTATTGTTTAGTTTTACAAATGTTTTAACAATATTGCAAGTGGTATAAACCCTTAATTTAACTAAAGACAATGTGCATGTAGTTTCTACTTTCCCATTCACTCCCAATAAAACTTTGGGGTCTCACGTTTGCAGTAAAGCAGCCAGTGCAATCCTCATTTTCAAGCCAGAGGCAGGAAGGAGTTACAGTTCCAGTTTAAAAGAAAACTACACTTTAACTCAGGGAAACTTTTAATTGAAGATTAATTGGTTCAAAAGCACAGAAACAAAGTGGGATACTTTAAAAACCAATTGTCAATAAATACAGTGGCAGGTTAAGTATATTCCATCCATTTATAAAAATGCCAGAAGATTAATCAATGTGCCTGAATAAGACACATACAGAAGAAAATAAAAGAGTCACTTTAAAAATCAATAACAATTGTCAGGGTAGCTAAGACAAAAATAGGAAACCTTACTAAGAGATTTTTTTTTATGAAAAAGGAGAGCAATTGTCTCAATGCAGTGATATAGAGAAACCAATGAGCAATTAGCTTTTGTCTATAACAAGTAGCAAATTAAAGCAAATATCTGACTGGTTCCTGTAGGTTACTGCACTGAGGCCATTTTGTCCAATGTTAATGTTAGGATACAACTCATCTTACACCAGTCACAAAGAGGTCAATCTGATACTGAATATTATCATGCAGGGATAAAACTAAAAAAAATCCTGAGGAATGGAGTAAAGTATTTAACACGTTTGTAACATGTATTGACCTGTATCATAAACTTGGAAACAGTGGAAAATGTGGAACTTCACATGGAAATAGCTGATATCCTGTCTGAGAATGATTAAAGGGGAACTCCAAACTAAAATTTGATAAAGAGGCCCACATAGCATAGTAACTCCTAATATACCCATCACATTGATCTGTTTCTTCAAAAAGTATGAATAAATGCCATTTTCTATGCTGGAATTCAGCTGTTCTCTCAGTTCTCTTTCTGCATCATTTGAAATCCTGGCTGGGAAGGAGGGACACTGATGTTACAAACTGTAACAACTTCTCCACAGCTTACAAACAGCATGCATGCATTGCATTGTAGTGTTGCTATACTTATTGAAATCATGTAGGGAATTGTGGGATTTGGAAGATGCAGGCTGAAGACAGATTGCTGTGGATACAAAGTAACAGTAGTCAGCCAGCTCAGCAAAGTAGTCAGACAGATCAGGAGAACAGGGGGCTAGGGAATTGTGGGATTTGGAAGATGCAGGCTGAAGACAGATTGCTGTGGATACAAAGTAACAATAGTCAGCCAGCTCAGCAAAGTAGTCAGACAGATCAGGAGAACAGGGGGCTAGGCTTAAGGATCTGATCCAAACCATTAAGAATCATGAAAAGTCTGCATATTTTTTAATTGATGTATATTGCAAAGTTTCTTGAAATTATGTTTACTTTTTAAAAAGCTTAAGTTATGTTTGTGTGGCAGTGTAGTCGTACTGTAATCAAACCAGGACAACTGGTGTCTCTATATTCACTAGAAAGGATAACTACAATGTTCCCACAGCACAGATTGGGTAGTGGCTCTTTCTTCTTTTCTAGTGGTTTTCTTGTAGCTAGATGACACCCCTCCTACACAATTATTAAAATTGTGCTTTAGCATTCCCTGTGATAAAAGGGCAATATAATACAATAATAGACAGCGACATTCCATTATCACAATTCCCTGGGCCATGTTACAATGGAGTGGATTTATTGGCACTAGCTGCACAGCAGAACTTTCAATTTAATGGAAAAATATTTTGCCATAATTTATTGTGCCACTATAGTGAAAACAATGAGTAGTCACTGTGCCTAAAATTCAGTGAGGATTCTTGGTGATGTATATTTACTCATGTAGACATTCAGTGACTGCAGAAAATGGGAGCCCTTTAAATTTTATTAATCATTGAAGAATTTTGATATTCCATTTCACTTTCACTCCCTGCTCAGACTAAGTTCCCGCACAATGGGTTATTTAATAAACTCCGAATGCAGAAAACGTTTTTGTGTTTTTTGATATAAAATCAGAATTAAAAAAAACAAATCTTTAGCCATTTATTATACCACGAGGATGTCTGAATCTGAAAATCCGGCATCTCAGACCTGCTGAGGTTGCATATAAGTCAATGGGAGTAGTCCCAAAGATATTTTGATCTGCGATGGATTTGTGCAATAACCTTAAGATTTCTGGGATTTTAGGCAAAGATCAGAAAAAATCTGAGTTTTCTGGTGGAAAAACAGAAAATTTAGACTTTTTCCCAAAAACAAAATTTTCGGAAAATGTATTAATAAATAAGCTGAAAAAAAAACCTATGCAGATTTGATCAGAGTTTTTCTCCAAAAATATTGAGATAAATTCAGACTTTGATAAATGGGCCTCCTCATGTATCTGTGAAAGAGCTTGTGTCGTTCCATCACATGCAAATAGGCTTTGCCTCTGAATTTAATAATTCCACATTCTAAGAGGCAGATTTACAAAATTTGCGTGAAGGATTCGAATTTCATTCGAATGCAAAAACTACAACTTTTTCTAATTTTCACATTTTTTTTGGCATCGAATTTGCAAAATGATTCTAGTTAATCGAACAATTTGAATAAAATCATTTGACCATTCGATGGTCAATTTTTCAATTACCTACTTCGCCAGATTAAACCTACCGAGTTCCTAAACTTGCTGGGAAGCTCCCATTCGATATTCGATTTCATCGGATTTTACCTCAACCTAAATTCGAGGGTTTTTAACCCTCGAAATTCGACCCTTGATAAATCTGCCCCTAAGGGTCGAAGTGAAAATTTGAACAAAATCCGAATTTTTAAAATTCAAATTTCACAGTAATTTTGGGATACTTTGACTATCTAATAGCCCAAAATTCGAGTCAAATTGAAAAAAAATTTAATTTTAAATTTTAAAAATCCTTCGACAATTCTCTAGCTTAAAGCTGCAGCTTGCATTGCTATTTTAGCCCATGGAGGACCTCGTTGAACCTGTTTCTAAGTTCAAAGAATTCAGAGAATTTTGTTCGAATGACTCAAATGATTTTTTATTTGATCGAAAAATTGATCTATTCGATCGAAAAAACACTTTCAAAAAAACTTTGAGGGTCGAATTTCAAAGTTTTTTTACTTCTAAAATGCAGCCCTTAGTAAATCTTCCCCTGTAGTAAAATGCCTGGGAATTTAACAGCAACAATGTCAAATTAAATAATCAAAATTATGTTTTCCATAAGATAGGTAAAAGTAGTATATTCATTGTTTTAAATTTTCTTTCAGATAAGGGGTTATTTATTAAAGTTTGAGTTTTGTTTTCCAAGAAAATTCTAGTTTTGGATTTTTTTTCAGTTTAAAAAAACTAAAATTTTTCAATTTATATTATACCCCAACCCTGGAAATAGCTAGAATCCAAAACTATGCCATATAAAACCAGATGAGAACATGTAGGAGTCAATAACAGAATTCCCTTGAACCTTTTGAAGATGTTAATAGCCTTCATGATGTTCAAGTTTTTTTCAAAGGGTTTTGCTCTGCAAATTAATTTTTTTCCATTACAGTTTTTTCTTCAATAAGAAACCATTTGAGTTGTGAGTTCATTAGAGGTATATAAAAAACCCTATAATGTGAACTTTCTCTTCCTCGAGGAAGCATAAATTAGATGACTGAAATGTTGGAACAGTAAAAATAAAACTTTTTTGGAAATACAAACTTTAATTTTAAAGTTAGGCCATGTAAAGCAACCATAGCAGGCAGTATAATTTACTCACATTTATAAGACTACACATTATTTTGATATTTTCCACGACTCTCTGCAAATTTGTGGTTTTCTAATTTTCTTTTTAAAAAAAAGCTCTAAAAATGTGAGATTAATGAAGTATAAAAACCACGGCAACCACTAATACACAAGCCAGGTAAAAGTTGTCAGGTTCTATAGAAGATCTTTTTGTACCACTGTAAATCAACTCCGACTTTTGAAGGTTTCCACATTTCGTTTTCATAGGAATAGTCTAAAAAACTGTTTTAGAGGTTTTCAAGGTATTCGCATTTTTTAGCACAGGGTTCAGCGTCATTTTCTAATTGTACTTCACTATCGGATGAAAACTCTGACTTTTTGGAATTGCCCAGTGCAGATCACAATGTAAAGAAACAACTTCAGGGACATCTGTCATTGACTTCTACATGACCGTGACAGGTTTGAGATGGAGTATATTATTGTGTTTGTATGAATAATGTCAACATAAAAAAAAGATATGATTTGGGACCTGAAACTGTAAATTTAAATGTATTTATTTCTGGATCCTGTAATGGGAAAAAAAAAAAATCAAAATGCATCCGTTAATAGTGCAGTTCCAGAAGAATTGTGCACTGAAATCCATTTCTCAAAAGAGCAAACAGATTTCATTTTGAAATTAGACATTTTGTCAATTTCCCAGCTGCCCCAAGTCATGTGACTTGTGCTTTGATAAACTTAAATCACTCTTTACTGCTGTACTGCAAGTTGGAGTGATATCACCCCCTCCCTTTCCCCCACCCAGCAGCCTAACAAAAGAACAATGGGAAGGTAACCAGATAACAGCTCCCTAACACAAGATAACAGTTGGCTGGTAGATCTAAGAACAGCACTCAATAGTAAAACCCATGTCCCACTGCGTACTATTCAGTTACATTAAGAAGGGAAAACAACAGCCTGCCAGAAAGCAGTTCCCTCCTAAAGTGCTGGCACAAGTCACATGACCAGGGGCAGCTGGGAAACTGACAAAATGGCTAGCCCCATGTCAGATTTCAAAACTGAATATAAAAAAATCGGTTTACTCTTTTGAGAAATGGATTTCAGTGCAGAAGTCTACTGGATCAGCACTATTAACTGATGCATTAAAAAAAAAAAAAACATGTTTTCCCATGACAGTTTCCCTTTAAACATTCACACAGGTTTTGTGAATCTGTTTAAACATTATAATAGTGCTCTCAGTAAAGACAATAAACATTAACGTAATGTAACAGTAAATTCTTTATTGTTATATTTGATAAAAATAAATAATGTAACAATTTATGTATTTATTTTTGGCAATATTAAGAAAAGTATTTATTTTCCAGATTTTTTGGTATTTGTAATCTCATTTCCTGTTAAATCATTATAAATACACCCTGAGTCAATTAATTCTAAAAAAATCCCCCACACAGGATAATATATACAGTCACTCGTGTTACATTTACTCACTGAATCTTGCCTACCTAAATAGTATAATGAGTAATTTGCCTGTTCTTAGTCACAGAAAAACTTCAACCAGTGATACTCAAAAATTTATAAGTAACAATTTATAAAAATGATTCTATATCCCACTCAAAAATAAATTAATAATATATTTTAAATCCAGCCCATATATTTCATATTGTCAACCCCTCATCTGGGGAGCAGATTTATCTAAGGTCAGAAAAAAATTCCCTGTTGTCACTTTTTCTCATCAGTGAAAAACTAATTCTGGCCAATAATATAAAATTATTTTCAATAACTTTTTGGTGAGAACTCAAATGGTAAAAGTGGGGAA
Organism: Xenopus borealis; assembly: GCA_024363595.1. Taxonomy (NCBI): domain Eukaryota; kingdom Metazoa; phylum Chordata; class Amphibia; order Anura; family Pipidae; genus Xenopus; species Xenopus borealis. The sequence continues at coordinate 58,871,346 of CM044441.1, read as the reverse complement.
GCATTAAACTATGCAAGATTATTAAATTTGTTTCACTTATAAAAATAATTTAATGAAAAAAGATCTGACCAGGAGAAAAAAAATCTGCCCCCCAAAATTCAGTTTTTGTTATTATAGTTTAATAAAATACTTGAACTGTAAGTGCCTTAGTGTGTAATTAATAGGCGTTTTAGAATTTGTGTACATGTGTATTAACCTTATAAACTGAAAAAAGTAAGACAACAATATGAATTTCAACTATATATATGTTACATATATAATTATAATAACAGTTCACCTTTTGGCCTCCAGCAGTACAGACTGCTATATGAATTGCATACTGTTAGGCACACATTAATAAGGAATGCAGAAACATAAAATCTACAGAGCTTATCAGGGGCTTGACTTCAGCTGCTGTAGATTTTATATTCTGTATTGTGGAAGATATACATTGTCAAAGATTGCAATTACAAAAATTTAAGAGAACGGTACTTTCATAAAGCAGACTACACATCGACACAAGTTTACTACTGTCTACAAGTACAACAGAGCCCTTAGTCTTCGGTACAGCTTCAGTCTTTGCTCAGATGTTTCTTGATGAAAAAACCAACAAGTTTTTGAGGCCGTTGTTGATAATCCACAAGAACTTCATGTGAACTTGTGATCTGGTCCCCTTCCAGACGATTCAACAGTGTAACACATACTACAGCAGCTAGAAGAAGAAACACAATATCTTAATAAATGGCTAGTGTTGTTAATAGTGCCAGTTTTGGGCAAATAATGCTTATGTAGTGTATATTCACAGGGGTAACCTATTATACCTATTAATAGCTTGAGGTTATTATCTGTATTTTCCAGTTTTTTATGGATGGCACCAGCAAGTCAACTTCACCATTGACACCCACCTACCTCAAAGATGCAGCACAATGAGGTCAGCATTAATGTATTCTGACTTTTTTTTCTGAAATCCTACAGGGTCATTTCTATTTCTGTGGTTATGTAATTAGTGATGTAATGGTCAAGAAAAACTCAACCTACCTACCATAACCCACAAAACCTTAAACTGCAAAATCTTAGCCAGCAAAATATTTCCATTGTAGGAGCCACGGCAAACCAATACCCGCATATTCTTGTTCTGTATGATACTTTGATGCACGCCTCTGTTTTCAGGATCAGGGAGGAGAGTTCTTCCCTGGTCTGACCTGCATCCAACCCTAATCCAAAGTGGTTGGTCAAATTTACCCAATCCCACTCAACTGGTGGTGGATCAACCCGCTCATCACTACAATGCTGCTATATTTCACACTGTTAGTCTTACTTCCATTCAGAAAATGTTACAGACTTCTGTAACCTTCTCTAATTCAAGATATTTTGTATATACTGTAGTATGTCTCAAAGTCATCCAATAGCTGCAGTTTGGAGCAACCTTGTGTACAAACAACTAACTTGCAGATGTCAGAAAGGTGGACACTTAGAGCTACTAAAACATGTTAGTTTCTAGACGTGAAAATCCTATACAGTGATAAAAAAAAATCTATAACTAAAACTCTCTTCTTTTGAAAGAGGAAGGGGTACTGGAAGCTGCATTATTCTACTTTAAATACAGACCCATAGCACTTGTGTACTTACCTTGCAACCCACTAATATTGCACATTGCTGCAAACACAGAAGACTCCATTTCAATATTCCTTACTCCTGCATCATATGCTGCTTTCAAGTACTGCATTTTTTCTTCCTCTGTGTATGAACAGAATGCTCCATCAAGACGTGCTTGACCTATATTAAAAAATTAGATTTTCAGATCAGCAGGCAAGCAGGAAAAAAACTGTGAGTGCACCAGCTCATCCAGTTTTCTGGGAAATTAGTTTCTGGATAATAAATCCTATATACAGTGTACTTCCTAATATTTTACCAACTTAACCTTGGACATATTTGGTTCAAAAGTATATACAGAAGTTTAAATGTTTGTTTTTAAGGCAAACCATAGAAATATATGTCAGAAGTACCTTCATAAAAATCCAGGGTGCACATTGTATTTCCAATGACTGTATTGAACTCGTTGATCTCTTTGCTACACTGAGACAATTCTTGGGCCAGCTCAGAATCCAACCCTGTGTTACGAACTACAGTTTTTCCAAGAATAATCTGTTCAAATTGAGGTCTAAATGAAGCATCTACAGACTGACTTGTTATTACAACAGAACCTGGTTCCAGACCTAAATGAAAGATCAAAATATTGTATATATCAATGTTGGTTAGCAAGTTTGGAAGCGTGTTTTAAATATCAACACTATTTTCAAAACCCCTTTTTCCCAAATATGTAATGATGAAGCAGACTCTTTGATATGAATTTATCCATCTATGATTTACTAAATGTTTATTAAAAAGTGAGATCCTTAAAAGAGAAGTAAAACAAAATTCTGACACAATTAGACAACTCAAATAGTCATAGATTCCATAGATAATTATTTTTACCCACCAAACTGACAAATACAGTAAGACTGTAGGAGCAAGTTCCAGTTCAATTTCCAGTTAAAATGATTTGCACATGTATGGGAACGTCCAGAATTATACTGGCATGGGTTGTTGGCTCTATAGCTAAGTGTCTAGTTTACTGTAAATCAATCTTTGTATTCCCTTGCCGATAAGCATTTATGTATTTACCCTCCCTCAACATCTAAAACTGTTTCACGTGGGGCAATTCTATGTACAAACATGATTAACACATAACGGGTTGTTGACTTATACTAGGCAACAAGCATTATCATAATCTATTTATAGAGCACCAGAAAATTACAAAACACTTACAATAATTTAACTCCAAATCCATCTTTGTATCGTCTTTGGGTCTGTTCGCCGTCATAGAGCCTGCAGGTGCATACACAGTCGAAGTAGATTCCTCCCCAACAGCACATGCTCCCACAAGCTCTGTGACGGCGAACAGATCCAAAGAGGATACAAATGGCCAGAAGATGGTGCTGAGGGATTCCGCTGCTCTGTTTCTTGTGCTCTGTTTCTTATGCTCAGGATTCCAAATAGGAGGTAATATAGGTATTATATAGGTATACACTATGCAGGAAGGGAGAGTAAAGGGGGCAGATCAAGGGCAGTCAAAGAGGCTGTTATATATCAGAGGGGGGTTAGTTCTCCTTTAATGAGGGACAGAGTGCGACACAAGCAGGCTCTGTATTTTATACCTGCCCTTAACAGGTGTTGAGTGCAGAGTCCATGGCCTGCCTGCACTACGTAAACCGAAAAGTACAATTCTGTGTGATTGTATTAAACATGAAAAGGGGCAGGGTTGAAAGGCATCACAGTATATATAGAGAACACAAGTGAGTGCATATGTGATAAGTCAATTCACTGATTTATGGAGCCCTTGCATTACAGGAGTAACATCTACCTACATTTCCCCAAGGATGAAATGCCTTTTATTTATCGATATGCATTTTATTTATTTATTTAGGCATGGGGGGGTAGGTTTCATATATACTACACTTTCCTTTTATTTTTCTCCAGAGCCTGATACTCTGATCCGTTTCTTCATTTGGCCACATTCAATTCAGTGAGACAAAGGTTTATCACGTGAAATGTCATGAACAAGATTCAATCTGAAATGCAATTCAATTCAGAGAAACTTACCTTATAGTTTATCACGTGAAAATTTATCAAAAGGTGAAAGTGAAAGCTCACCATTTGATAAATACGCCTTTAAAAATCCCATGGAAATGAATGGAGAGAGGAGGTATTTCACGATAGTCGACTGTGGCGATCTTTAACTTCACTCTTTGATAATATACCCCAATGAGTTTTCATGTGATAATCCAGGATATAACTTTTTCTTACTGAATTTAATCTGGCCCTTTATCTGAAAACATATCAGTTGGCAATATAACTCTTTGTAGACTTTGTAGACATGTGCCATAGATATTACAAGAGTTAACTTGCTCTCACACACAAGCCATGTGTTTTTTTTTTTAAAGTTAACTTAAAAATAAATGTTCTTATATAGTTAATTTTCAAATGTTCTAAGAAGAACCCCTATTTTACTGTATCAACATGCACAATCTTGGTGTGATATTGGAACAAAAAACTACTATTACCTATGCCACCAGATGTGCCAATGCGAATAATCGTGACGTTGGTGCATTTGGCATGATACAGCAGCTTTATTAATTCATGGAGCATTATAGATATTGATGGAATTCCCATGCCATGCTGGAAAAAATTGAAAAGAAACTTATATACAACTGGGATGTTTTTCATTAAGTTTAGTATTTTCAAATACAGTATATTTTTATATGCAATTGTGATTTTATATTTAGCTTAGATATTTTTACTACTACTATAGTTAGACTCAATTGGTAAATCTTATCCAAGATCTTCCAATGGACCCATAGTGCATGATTCCTGACGTGAGTGAATGACCCATAGGAAGCCCCCCCCACTTGGACTGGCAGATTCATTCAACTCCTCTCTTATCTTTTCCCATCTTAAAGTAAGGGTGCACCAAATCCACTTTTTGGGATTCGGCTGAATCCCCAAATCCTTTGTGAAAGATTTGGCTGAATACCAAGCCGAACCCTAAAGGTGGCCATACACGGGCAGATAAAAGCTGCCGACAGACTGTGTCGGCAGCTTATCGGCCTATGTGGGGAGCCCTCCGACGGGCTTTCCCGATTGATGTCTGGCCGAAAGTCCGCCAGATGTCGATCGGGCAGGATTAAAAATCCCGTCGGATCGCAGCCGCATCTGTTCGTTGTTGCGGTCCCGGGATCCGACCGCCCGTACTGATCCGAACGTTGGGCCCTAGGGCCCACGATCGGATCAGCCCGATATCGCCCACCTCAATTGGGCATATCGGGGAGAGATACGCTCGTTTGGCAACATCGCCAAACGAGCGGATCTCTACGTGTATGGCCACCTTTACTTGTATATGCAAATTAGGGACAGGAAAGGAAAAAGTGGAAAACTTTCTTACTTCCTTGTTTTGTGATGAAAAACCATGTGATTTTCCTCCCAGCTCTAATTTGTATATGCAAATTATGATTCAGATTCAGTTCGGCCAGGCACAAGGATTTGTCCGAATCCAAATCCTGCTGAAAAAGGCCGAATCCCGAACAGAATCTTAAATTCATTGAATCCCTATCTTAAAGTGGTGGATTGTTGGAATTAAGCTCCCACTGATTTCCACAGTGGGCAGTGCACAGGTTCTCTCTTCCAACATGGTATATAGTTGTTTTTGGCAGTTTGGTGTTCACAAAGCCCAGATAATTGAGCTCATGTCAAAAAGGAGGATATTTTCCTTTAACAAAGCTGCTATTTTTTAAGCAAAGGAACAGAAGTACATAAATCTGTGACAAAGACTCTGGAGTGAAAAGCTCCTTTTTTTAAAGCGTTATTTATCAAATATAACATGCTGATGAAGTAGTTTTCTGTCTTTCTTACAATGTATAACTAGCAAACAAGACCCTCAGAGTCCCTTCTTTTGTTCTAATGTGGCTTTTCTTTATAATTTGATTTAATTCATTAGAATACTTTATGGTACACATTTACATTATAAAACAGAGTCATTTATTTAAAGACTGACAAGAAACACTAATCTCTATTTTCAGTTGCAGATTCACCAATCAATATAGACTATAATGAAGAATTCTTCAGATCCATAAAACTGTTTCTTGTTTTTTTTTAAATATATACTTACGCTAATAGATAAGACAGGTCCAACTTTATACATTGCATAACGATCAGTTCCTGCACATATATTGGGAATATCAGAGTTGGGGTCACCCAGTGCCAATTCTCCATTTATGTACTGTGCAAATGCTTTCATCCGGGATGGGCTTCCTCCAACACAAACAAACTAGAATACATAAAATGCATGTATAATTAAGGTGTGACAGAATATAGAATTCTTTAGTAGAGAAAAGTGCAGCAGAAACACAGAGAATAGCCCTCATCAGCTGTGAAAGTAGAAAGCAGTTCCAAAATACACATAGCAATTATACCTACGAGCTGCCAGAGAGAAACTGCAATCTAGCTTCTCATCAGTCAGCAGTCACCTACAATTTACTTTCAAAAGAAACACAAAAGTCTTACATGGCATCAGATGAACTTGAATAACTGTTCAAGCTCAAATTCAGAACTTAAGAAAGTATTAAAATAAAATATCTCTCTGTGAAAAAGATTTATTTTTAATTAAAACATATATTGCTCTTAAAAAAATTATATAAAGTCAGCCTCATTAATGAAAGATGGAGCAAGGTACAAAGAACCAATGACAAATGCAGCCTTATCTGAATTTGACAGGTCTGCATGAGGGAATGTAAGTGGGAGGTAAGTGGAAAGTGAGGGAGGTAAGTGGGAATTCCCCTTAACTTGTGCATTATTCAGAAGTTCAAGCTACAAAAATCCAGGGACCACACAATACTGTTGAGGTCGTTTGCCAAACAGTGCTGTTCCACCAACCTCATGGGTACAGGTGCTCCATGTATCTTAAAAAGGCTAGTTGGGTTGGTAGATTAGCCTCAGTATACACGTATACAGTTTACATAGGTTTGAAAACAGGTTAAAGACACAGTTAAATAATTTAAGGGTATTGAAAGTATACTTTCAGTAAATATAGTTGCAGTTAACTACAGAGTTACACAAATATTATACTGAAACAGGCATCTGCCTGTTGGTTTGACCCTGCCTATGCATAAAGTTGTACATACATTGGTTGAATCACATGGAACGTTGACAAACTGGCCTGCAAGCTGTATGGACAGATACCATATGAGAGGCCATATAGGTGTATGACTTAGCTTCTGTTTTTCAATCTGAGAACCCAATGATCAGCTCCTCTTCACATACTTTCTGCTGATTATGACATGGCATGACAGATTAGCCACGATCGACTAGAAACATAGTATTATTTGTCTAAATTTGCCATTGTCGGGCTCTGCTGGGATTCGAGCCAGAGACCTTTGGGTTTCTGGCTCAGTGCTCTATTCATTGGGCCAGGAGTGCAGCCTGTAAGGGTGCTCACTATAGCTTTCCTGGTCTCTGCAGCCCCAGCCCAGCAGCAGCCTGATTGGTTGCAGTCAGCCAATCAGGGCTGACTCAGCCCTATTTAAGGCCAGCCCTCCGTGCACACCTTGCCGGAGCATTATCCTTTACTAGGCCTTAGTACTGTGGCAGCGTCCCTGACTATTGCCTTCCCTAGCTCTTGCCTTGCCTTGCCTTGCCTTGCCTTGCCTTGCCTTGCCTTGCCTTGCCTTGCCTTGCCTTACCTTGTACTTCCTTTCATCCTTGCCTTGCCTTGTCTTGTTCTGCCTTGTTCCCCCCCCTGCCTTGTCTTGTCTTGCCTTAACCTTAACCTTGTTCTGACCTTGCTGTGCCTGCTCCTGATCCAGTCCTCCTGCTCTTGCCCTTGCTATCCAGTCCTCCTGCTCTTGCCCTTGCTATCCAGTCCTCCTGCTCTTGCCCTTGCTATCCAGTCCTCCTGCTCTTGCCCTTGCTATCCAGTCCTCCTGCTCTTGCCCTTGCTATCCAGTCCTCCTGCTCTTGCCCTTGCTATCCAGTCCTCCTGCTCTTGCCCTTGCTATCCAGTCCTCCTGCTCTTGCCCTTGCTATCCAGTCCTCCTGCTCTTGCCCTTTCTATCCAGTCCTCCTGCTCTTGCTCTTTCTATCCAGTCCTCCTGCTCTTGCCCTTGCTATCCAGTCCTCCTGCTCTTGCCCTTGCTATCCAGTCCCATCAGTCTGTTCCAGTCTACACCTCCCCTTGCTATCCAGTCCAGATCTACGTCCGCACCGTCCTGTCCCATCAGTCTGTTCCTGCTTCGATCCAGTTTGTCTACGCCCTCATCTTCCTGTTCCAGCCAATCCTCACCAGTTCCCTGGGCACAAGATACCCTTGCCTTAAGGACTCGCACCTCTCCCTTCAGACTCTACAGCGCCCCCTACCCAATCCTTGACAGCCATATATGCCTTATAGTTAGGAAGAAAGTTGGAACAACCAAATCTGGGCAAGTACGTCCACATAAAGGGGCAAATTTACGAAATTCACGAGAAATGATCGAAGTTCGATCGAATAACGATCGTACTAATTTTTCGTGAAATCGTAAAGTGAAATTTGGCTTCGATCATCGAAAAGATCGAATGATTGGATATTCGATAATTTGATCATTCGATGATCGAAGGAATCAAGATTTTAAAGTTATTCAACTGCCTACTTCGCCAGATTGAACCTACCGAATTGTAATAGAAGCCTATGGGAAGCTGCCCATAGGCTTCTGAGGCTAAGTCCTGCTCGAATATCATTCGTATGATCGGAGCGTTTGATCGTTCGAATCGTATGAATTTTTCGGACGCTCAAAGGAAATTTCACGATTTTTTCGTGAAGTCAAACGATCGGTATCTGATCATACCAATTCATTGAGAAATCGGATATCGAGCAAATTGATAGCCTAAAACAATTCGATAAGCATTTGGTAGTCGAATACTTATCGAATTGCGAATTTGGTCGAGCTAATTGTGGGGAATAATAGTACATTTTTGTTAAGCATGTCTAGATTTATCAAAGGAAAAGAATATTTAAAGAGCAACTTAACCTGTAAATTTGCCCAGTAACCAAAATGTTATTAACCAGTCTAATATTAACGTCCAAAAAGTGAAGTTCAATAGCTGAAGTTTCAATTCGATAAGCATTTGGTAGTCGAATACTTATCGAATTGCGAATTTGGTCGAGCTAATTGTGGGGAATAATAGTACATTTTTGTTAAGCATGTCTAGATTTATCAAAGGAAAAGAATATTTAAAGAGCAACTTAACCTGTAAATTTGCCCAGTAACCAAAATGTTATTAACCAGTCTAATATTAACGTCCAAAAAATGAAGTTCAATAGCTGAAGTTTCAAAGGTAAATTTAACTGTGGGGTGGGACTTATTAGCTACATTTACCATCTCTTCAAAATTATGTAGCTGACCATCCCATATAATTAGAGTATCGTCCACATATCTAAAAGATGAACAGGAATAACTTTTAGCATACAAAAAGAGGGGTGGAGACTGGAATAACCTATTGCTGCAGAGGGAGGCCAAGTGCATCAGGCACCTGGATAGTATCATACCGAAGGATATGAATGATCAGTTTACTTTAAGTTGTTTCTTGTAAATTTGAATTTTCTTTACTTTTTTTAAGAAACGGCCAGCTAGTTGCAGTATTACACTGATCTCCTGCTCATTGCACTTAAGTGAGTTAGAGGAGATTATATTATGCTTTTGCTGCCTTTTTTAGAGTACTTTAATATTATGCTGGTAATAGTTATTGCTGGTAGCACAACTCCCACCATTTTCCAATACTGAATCAAGAGTCAAAGCAATCTGGGAGTTGTAGTTCTGCAACGTGTGGGTTTGACACCTGGGATAGGCCCTTTCTGGGCAGTTTCCCATCATTGGGTGGGCCAGGTTTATAAAGTGGCCAATCATAAGTGTGGGCTGTCTACGGTTGATGCCCCTGTGGTTTTCCTAAAGGAATTTAAGCTAATTCTGATTATGGAAAATTTTGGACTTTTTTAATCATACTTTTTTCTTTTTGTATTTATAATGCATTTTACTATTTTCACTTATATGCCACATTGTATTGTATTAATTTTATTAACAGTAAATATTTACCTTACAATTTTCTTACCCGTTTTCTCCTTGTATGTTTTATTTGCATCTTAAAACATTTTTAATTACCTTTACATCACCAAACAAAGCTGGAAAGTCATGAGTCCCAGTTCCAATGTCGAAATGGTACAAAATGTCTTCTTTCATTTTTTCAAGGTGTGGATTATGGATGTGGACAAGACTAAAAGAAAATTGTTAACCGTTATTTATTAGTATGCCCTATTATTTAATATTGAGAATACTAAGGGGTAAATTTATCAAAGAGTGAAGTTCCGCCACTAGAGGGAAATTCCGCTGCTCTCCATTCATTTCTGTGGGATTTTGAAAGGCCTATTCATCAATGGGTGAAGTGAAAGTTTACCCTTTGATAAATATGCCTTTAAAAATCCCATAGAAATGAATGGAGAGCGGCGGAATTTCCCTCTAGTGGTGGAACTTCACTCTTTGATAAATATGCCCCTAAGAATTGTGCATACTTTGTTGTAAAATATAAGCCTATTTGGAAGATCCATGACCACACAGAGGCACAAGTCTGTGTATAGACAGTCTTTTGACCAACACAACTTCCTATTTCAAGGAGAAAGATCACTCAGTACACCAAAGGGGATAGGTATATCCGTATGTTATTTTGGAAGTTGTTTAGTCTTATTAGGGATTTTAAAATAAAAGATTGTCTTATCCTTTAATGCAACAGCCTGTGTTCCACTGATCTAATGCATTACAAAAATAACTTCACTATGAGCAACAACTCAACCACTTTTCTTACTTATACTTTTATTGATTTCTGTGGTACATTTAGTTGCAGTTACATTTGAAGGATGATTAAAACATTTAAGCACACTGTACAAAAAAGGAAATGTTCTTTTTTTCCCTGCCAACAAAATACTTTCCTGTCACTGTACAAAAATATTCTCATGACAAAAATAGCATGACCATTTCAACTATCCCATTGGTGAATAAAAATGCCCAAGAGCAGACAAAGAGCCATGTATAGTGCAAATGTATTCCTTGCAATACACACAAATCACACAACAGGAGCATCAAAATTTGCATACATCAAACTTGCATACTACTCAGTATAGACTGTATCTTTATTAAACAGCATTTCAATATTCAATAGCAAATAAATATAGGCTAGATGGAAACTTCGTACATAGTCTTTTAAGTTGAAGGTATGGCTGGCCCTCCCATATTGTATATTCTATTAAAATAAATATGCAATAATTCCTTCCAATACATATACAGCTGCACCACTCTCAAGATGTAAAGCCTTACTATATTATAATACAGTATATAAGCCGAGAAAGTGAGTACATGATTTTTTTCTGGTACACAGCACTTACTTCGATGTTGCTTGATCATTTTTGGTCTTCTTGGTAGTATGCACAGGTGCCATTTTGGATCTCTGAAAGAAAAACACACAATTAGGTTTTACTTAAGGGACCACTTTATAAAATATTTTACCAGGTATAGCAAATTAAAAAAGGATGACAAACCCTATCGAATTTTTAAAATCCGATGGTCGATGTGGCCAAAAAACTATTTGAAAATTCAAATTTTTTTTTTAAATGGGGCAAATTTACTATTATTCCCCAAAATAAATCCGACCAAATTTGCAATTCGATAAGTATTCGACCATTGAATGCTTATCGAATTGTTTTAGGCTATCATTTTGCTCAATATCCGATTTCTTGATGAATTTGTACGTTCGGATATCGATCGTTCGATTTCGTGAAATTTCATTCGAGGGTCCAAAAATTTGTATGATTCGAACGATCGAACGCTCCGATCGTACAAATAGTATTCGAGCAGGACTTAGCCTCAGAAGCCTATGGGCAGCTTCCCATAGGCTTCTATTACAATTCGGTAGGTTCAATCTGGCGAAGTCGAATAACTTTAAAATTTTGATTCCTTCGATCACCGAATGATCGAATATCTATTCGATGGTCGAAGAGGCAAAATTTGCATATCTGATTTCATGAAAAATTTGTACGATGGGTATTCGATCGAATTCGATCGAACTTCGATCATTTCACGTGAATTTCATAAATCGACCCCTTAAAATTTATATTTTCATTTATACAGCTCTTTTCTTCCACAGGACTCAAGGCAATTTGTACAGCAATCAAGGCAGCCATTATAGGCACACTTGGGGGCAAATTTACTATTATTCCCCAAAATTAGCTCAACCAAATTCGAAATTCGATAAGCATTCGACCATCGAATGCTTATCGAATTGTTTTAGGCTATCATTTTGCTCGCTATACGATTTCTCGATGAATTTGTATGATCAGATACCGATCGTTTGACTTCACGAAAAAATCGTGAAATTTCCTTCGAGCGTCTGAAAAATTCATACGATTTGAACAATCGAACTGTCACGAACGCCGCCCGGAGCCTTTCCAGGTGCGTCCTACCTGTGCGGCGGCGGATCCAAGATGGCGGCGCCCATAGCCACCACGTGGTTTCGGCGCCGGCCGTGACGTCATCGCGCCACGCCAAGCGCATTCCGGCGCTAAATTCAAATATAAAAGGACGCCGGAGACCCAGGTTCAATGCCCGAGTATAGCTCAACATTGCTATAGTGTTCTTGGGTCTCCTAGCCTTTCCTATTGATTCCTGTTGCTGATCCTTGCCTGTTCCTGACCCTGAATCTGTGCTGCCTGCCTTCTGAACCTTTTGCCTGGACCTGACTTCGCTATTGGATTTCCCCTAAACTGTACTTCGCCTGGACTCGCTGGAAAGGACTTCCTCCTTGATCCTGACTACACCCCCCAGGTGGGTGCCGCAGGCCCCCGCTGACACGAACGCTGTGATCGTACGAATGGTATTTGAGCAGGCTTTCGGTAGGATCAATCTGGTGAAGTAGGCAGTCGAATAAATTTAAAATTTTGATTCTTTAGATCATCGAATTTCCGATCATTCGATATTTGATGATCGAAGAGGCCAAGTATCCGATCATTCGATATTCGATGATCGAAGAGGCCAAGGGGAGGAGGGAGGTCTATGTAGGGTAGTGGGGTAGGGTTTTTTTACTTTAGGGTTTAGTTCTCATTTAATATATATTGAAAATTAGAATATAACTTGCTTTTAAAATATTACACACACACACGTTATATTTAGGCTTACAACCCCTGCACTGATGTGGCATTGTCAAGAACAGGCCTCCTACAGAACTCTGAACAACTTCTCACATATAAACTAAGGAAACACAGCAGCACTCTGAAACAGTAGCATGATTATGGCCCCTACTACTCCAGATACTGAGCAGATCCCAGCCCACGAAACCTGCTAATCAGACCCATTTGCCGCCATCCAGAATTGGAACCATGGCGACATTCTGGAGTCTGGATGTGTGTTTCTGTGCCCAAATAGAAATAGGAAGGTAGCCAGATAGGAAGGATCTACTGTTTCCTCTCAAATACTACATAATTAGTTTAGTTTGGAGTGAGAAGACGGATAGGTGGGGGGCACAAAAGTTCCTCTGTGGGTGGAAGTCCAAAACTCTAGTTATGTTACTTTTTAACCTTAAGCTAGATGTGATTTCTGATGTTTGCATCATACTGCAAATATGGCCCATAACTGCACTTTCAGAAATCACATTGGGCATCAATATATATTAGTGAGTGCCTACAGATACAACTTTTTATATTAAAGGGGATATAAAGGCAAAAAAATAAAATGCCATTTTACTTTCTTTAATTAAAAAGAAATCTATCTCCAATATACTTAAATTAAAAAATGTGTAACATTTTTATAAGAAACCTGACTGTTTGCAGTGACATTCTCCCTTCATTTAATTGCTCTGACAGCTGCAGATAGGAAACGTCCGACAGTCCCTACATGCTCTGCAGGGGAACGATCATGACCATAGATCACGATCCATGTAGAAATTCATATCTGCAGCAGAGAAAGTACATGAACGGGAATTTTACTGCATACATGTTTAGTATAGGTATATATGATGAGGTATTTAGGGATAGGTTTCCTTTTCAGTTAATAAATTAAAAATGGTATTTTATACGACCAGGCAAAATGACATGAGATGGCTGCCTACACACACCAATATTACAAATAAAAAAACACACACTTGTTTCAGGAATTACATTTTATATTGTAAAGTGAATTATTTGCACTGTAAACACTGTAATCTAGAGATAAAACTACACTATAAAACTCATGACAGAACGAACCCCTTTAAGTATACAGTATTAAAAAAATACTTTACAATTAAACACAACAGAACTGTTTTGCCACCTATAAGGATTAATTATATCTTAGTTGTGATGAAGTACATGGTACTGTTTTATTATTACTGAGAAAAAGGAAATTGAAAATGGAGTCTGTGGGAGATTGCCCTCATGTAATTTAGAGCTTAACATTTTCATTTTCAAAGTATTCACACACAGATCTCAAGGCTTTTGGTGCAATGTTTAAACAGATAACAAGGGGAGAAGACCACTATGGCTACATGAACAGGTGGGATGCTGGACAGATGGGGTAGGATGAATAAAAAAACATGAAAAGCAGAAACAACTAAAAAAAACTGAAGCCTGTTAAAAATGGCAAAATAGCCATTTGGCCAACATGCCAAATACGGCATGTTGTATTTATCTGTTGGATGAGCAGTACAAAAATTAAATAAAACTGAATGCCCTTATTGTGCTATCCCTAGTTTAAAGGTATAGTATTATGCTACAATACCAAAATGAAATAACTGGTATTATACACTATACATTGATATGACTACAAATATTTTAGTTTGTCAGGTTAAATCTAGAAGGTGTACAATTTCTTGAGTATTCAGTTGTCACATTAAATCAATAGACATGTTGGTGGCTATTTCACAGCTGTGCAAAGAAACAGTGCCCAAAATTACACACATCACCATCTGATCGACAGGCCTTGCCATGTAAAAAACAACATATTCTTTCTGTGTAAAGTTATTCAGAGTAATATTCCAGCATTAAAAGCAGCTGATGCTTTAAATGTTGTGTAAAAAATAGTGACCCTCCAGCTAAAAGAATAGGCTTTTTATTGCAAGAATTTACTTGCTGTCTACAGTTTTCCAACTGGCTTGAATGGGGTACATCATAAATATAACGGCACAAAATAATTGCACAAATTAAAGCGTTCAGACGTATAAAAGATTTTTACACAATTTTTCTCTTATAAGTAATTTTACACAGCATCATAAATAGGACCCTTTGTGTTCTAATAAATGTAGTTGATAACTTACAGACAGGAAAGAGATAGAAGATAATGTACTCCCTACTGTAATTTAAAAATGCATTAGAAGTCACCAAGCATTTCTCTGACCATATAAATGCATGAAGCCACAGTATCAGTTTTATAAAGGTCACAGAACTCTTGTGATCTCAGCGCTGAGTGTTCCAACAGAGGATGTCATTTGGAATTTCCAGCAATCATTTAAAGACGTTTCAAATATTCAGTATTACTAAAGTCAATTATGAAGCCACGTTCCAGTTTGTGCAGTACACTCATCGTTAGGCTTAAAGCTCTTTTGATAGCTCCTGTTTTAAGGTGTAGCTCAGTGCTGTCCAACTTCTGTGTTACCTAGTACCGAAATTGTTCAGGCCTACATAGTGGAGGGACGATAATGGAAGCCAGTGTTGACCACTCCCTGTTTTTAAACCACAACCACTTTAAACCACACCCATGTTACCTCAAGGCCATGTCCAAATTAATTGGTTGTGATAGCACACAAAACAAAACCAGGTTGCAGGGGCCAGTTAATATCTGTAGTGATACCTTACACATGGTATGCAAGGCAGGTAGGGAGCCAAAGAAGGGGGGGGGGTCGCGAGCCACATGCAGCCCACCAGTTGGACAGCGCTGGTGTAGATAATGTGCTGCTGTGCCATACTTTTTTTTTCTCTCGCTTGCCCCACCTGACATGTGTGACATCATTGACAGCCATATTGATTGAGCAAGATTAAGCAATAGCACTGGCACACAAATAAAATACAATGTAAAAAATACAATGAGCGGGACTATTGTAAACATGAACATTTAACATAAGCTTTGTCATAATTAAATAGTATATTTTTTATAAATATAATCAATTAAAAATTTGGAATTGTTTCTTAAATAATTAAGTTAATCTTCACTCTCCCCCACTCAGAATCTGTCTCTTTTCATGCATGAGTTGGGAGTTTGATTTTGAATGACAGTTAAATCGAATATATCTTTTTAGGGGGGATCCTTATAAGAGGTCACCACAAATCTCTATGTGCAGGATTTGTGCCAAAGTTTTTATTTTGTTAGATTGTGTAGGGACCCATAGGTTTCTATACGGCACCTATGGAGTTAATCCCCTACCCTTTAGTATGTTTTCTGTTATTGGGTGTAACTACCTGTAACACTAATATCCAATACCAATTATTATTGGACAAAGGGTGCAATAACCACTCCCTGCCACTAAAACTTTATATTGTGTGCAGGGAGGGGCCTCTGCCTCTTTGGCTGCTGGTACTGAACAGGCTGGTTGTTTCCATTGAGCCTGGGATCAACAAGGCCCCAGTAAACCACCTGCCCTAACAGGACCTCCAACTGTTAGTGACCTGAGTCGGGAACCAGGCCATCCCGTGAATGAGGATTAGCAAGATTCAGGTTAGCTTTGTAATAGTCTCTCTAGAGAGAGAAAGATAGTCAGTGTTATTTAGTATGAACAGTTCTATGTTCCAACGAGGAGAGTTAGCAGGAAGTGATCTTCCTTACAAAGCTCCCCTGTGAAGCTTTTAGTGCAGGGATAACATTGTAATGAGGATTAGGGCACTTAGCAGCAGCTACCCGGCCTCATCTGGTATTCCATTAAGTCACAGCCACAGGACCTTTGTATGAGAATTGATGAGCCTTGACTACCCTACCTCTGAGGACATTCTTTACTATGATGTGTGTATGAATATTTGCTGACATCTCTACTACCTGTGTAACATCTGCTAAGATCCACTCCTGCGTGAGTATCCTAAACCTGGGGACATTTGCCTTGTGCATAATAAACATCAGTTACTGTTTGCATCACAAGAATTTCCTGGCGTCCATCATTCACCATCAGTGGCATAACTAGATCTTACTGGGCCCCACAGCAAACTGGTTTTCAGGCCCCCAAAATGTCCAGTAGTTGACCTGCTTTACCAAATCTTTATTGTAATTGTATATGAATTAGAGCCTCATTGGGCCCCTATAACTCCTGGGCCCCCCTGCAGCCGCAGGGTCTGCTTCCTCTGTAGTTACGCCCCTGTTCACCATTATGCATAGCACCATAGCTTGTGAGTTGTAGTTAAACTACCTCACCTGAACGGAATCTTCCACTTAGCGAAGGCCCTGACCCTGAAGTGTGAGTCCAATGTAACCCATGCTCTTCCATTAGCTGGACACCCTAACTATTTTGTGCTGTATAGCCCAAAAAAGCGTTACAATTGTGTTTGTAATCACTTGCGTGAGCTCTAATACATCTACAACTCCTTCTAGAAGACAGAATGAACAGAAACAGAAGCTGAGAGAGGGATAGTGACCATAAATGTGATTATTTCACAAACAGTACAAAATGTTTCATTGATTATTTTACATTTTCTTTTTCATTTATATTCTTTTTCATTTTTATTTTCCTTGCTCTCCATTCCCTTCACTTTCCAGATGAATACAGCACTGTTTTGTGTTGAGCAGTGCTGTATTCATGAAAGGTGGGCTGAGGGACTGTGGACAGTGCGCTCGTGTCTATTCGGTGCCATGCCTGGCCAGGTTGCCTAGGGCACCAGGCCAGGGTAGCCCAGCCCTGATGTAACATAGGGAGAAGCAGGTGGCACAGGATGAAGGGAGCCCTGTATTTCCATCCAGAACAAGATGTAGAGAACAGCAAAACCCAAATGCAAGTGCCTGGTATATGAGCACCATGGGATGAGATTTTGTACCCTTACACCTATAAGTAATAAAAAGAGCCACATTTGTCCATGAGCAGTAACCCATAGCAACCAATCAGATGTTTGCTTCTAAACAGATGACCAGTAAACTCTCACGAGGCAGCTTCAGGCAACTTGGAAAAATTAAGTGTCACGTATGTTTTTCCACCAATGATTTACTTTATTGCCTGTGGGAAAGTATTTGCAGGAGATTCATCTGAGGAAGATGAGATTTATTGTGGGCTATTAATCTCCACTTCTGCCACTGCCCTAAAGGCTATCTTGTATTGCTGTTACCCTTTTCATATATGTAAATCATTGTGCTTAAGAATCAACGAAAAGAAAAATATATCTAAAGAAGCCTGTTTCCTGCATAAAGTATTAAAAACTTTAAATGTTTGCTATGCAATTTTCTGGTACATGCAATATGAAAACCTGGTATAGGTGAGGATTTCAGACTAGTCTCTACTTTTGTAGTGAAACTTTGATGCCACAAAGCTCATAAAAAACTTAATTTAGACACACCCACATTTATACATATATATATATATATATCTCTCGTGTAGAAGGACAGCACCCTTTCTCCAATATAGAGCTACCTTGTAGCTGCCCCTGTGCCCGGTCAACTTTACTCATAGATCTGGAACAAAAAACCAGCACCAGGGGTCTTCAAGTGAAAAAGTTCTTATTGTATTAGAACATATTGTGTACAACCGACGTTTCGACCTTGAAAAAGGTCCCTATGGGGACCGAAACTTCGGTTGTACACAATACAATAAGAACTTTTTCCCCTGGTGCTGTTTTTTTGTTCCAGATAAAAATATATAAATATAAATATATATATATATATATATATATATATATATACTGTTAGGGCGAGCCGTGAGACAGAAGAATAAATGACATCCTCAGTCAGGCCCCCCTCACCATAAGAATCATAAAATGAACATTGTTCTAAGTGAATATTACTTGCTGTCTATTAGTAAAATAGTATTATCCCATTCAACTAAAAACCATACGTTATATTTCTAGCTAGAGACAAACTTCAATGACAGTTTTTAACACTGAATATTACCAGTATATATCTCTTAAAAAACAATTGTGATATTTACACTGCAGCTTTAGAAACTTGGCCAGTAAAACACAATTACGAGCATACCTCTCTTCAAGGAAGTCAAATTCAAGCTGCCGCTTCCAACCCTCAATGGATACACTTGCTACCTGGCCGGCTCCCACTCCCTCCAGTTACTTTATAACCTCTCAGTGCAGCTGAGGGCAGGTAGGGCGAGGCTTTGCCACAAGAATGAGGTTCACCGGCTGCGCACAGAACTGTCTAGTATAAGGGCACAACCTATGCAGTGTTTGTTCGCTGATCCCTGATACTTCTGGGAAAACCACGCCCACAGAAACGTCCCATCAGTTGACAAGGTTTCATTCATGTACTTACTGTACGTGCTGTGTGTTGCATTTTCCTTGTTGTGACGTCCCGCTTGCTCTACAGCTCAGCCAACTGCATCCCCGATAAGAACCATTAATTCACGCGTTGTTTGCACTAATAATGCTGATGGTTTAATCATGCACATCACGTTGCCATATTCTGTTTCATTTCTCTCTCACAGCTGCCGTGACCTTTTGACAGGTCACCATCGTACGGCACGTCCCTCTGCAGCAGCATCTGTTGTTATGTGACGTCGCGTCACTGATGGCTGTATAATAAGCGCTTGGGGAAGGACTGGCTGAGGCTGTGTTGTGTCACTGAGGTGTTGGCCGGGGAATTAAAAATAAACGTCCTAAATGTACCACTAATATAATTCTAATCATTGTGTACTATAGCATATTCTAATAGCAGAATATCAATAGTACAAATACATAGACATGATGTGAATGTTTATTAATTTGTCTGTGTACTGATTTCCTTCAGGTATACCAGTGGCTGATTCTTCTAGGGTCCTCACTATACCCAGAGACAGGGTTGAACTTGTGGGCCACCAGAGCTGTTGTTGCTGCTTTCCACCTTTTCTGGAAAAAAATACTGGCCTTCCTAATATATTTATCTTTTTTCCTTATTACTAACTATGGTTGCCACCCCGCAGGTATTGTACCGGCCTAGCCGATATTAAAAATTTACCGGCAATGTAGCTGCCGGTATATTTGTAATACCCTTAAAAAGACCTGTCAGTAGGGTTGCCACCTGGCCGGTATTTTACCGGCCTGGACGGTATTTTTGATGGTTGATCCCAATGTTATTGATAGGAAAAAAAGCTAAGTATATAGGAAGGCTGGTATTTTTTTCAAGAAAAGGTGGCAACCGTACCTGTCAGCCAGCCCCCAATCTCCTGTAAATTTAGCTTTTGTCCCTTGCAACTGGTTTTCATTTTTTATTTTTTGTGGTTTTTGAGTTATTTACCTTTTCATTCTCCAGTTTGCAGTGTCAGCAATCTGGTTGCTAGGGTCCAAATTACCCTAGCAACCATGCATTGAATTGAATGAGAATATGGAATATTAATAGGGGACAGTTGGAACAGAAAGATGAGTAATAAATAGTAGCGATAACAATAAATATGTAGCTTTGGAGAGGATTTGTTTTTAGAGGGGGTCAGACTCCCTTTTGAAATCTAGAAAGTCAGGAGAAAAAGGCAAATAATTCATAAGCTATAAAAAACAAATAACGAAGACCAGTTGAAAAGTTGCTTAGAATTGGCCATTCTATAACATACTAAAAGTCAACTTGAAGGTGAAACACCCCTTTAAAAGACCACACAGACATAAGAGCTAAAAAGATAAATCTTCTAAATCTGCTCGTGCTCTGCTTCCTCGTCAAAGTGCCGCAAATGCATTGCTGCAGGCGATTTTTAATTTTCGCAGGGGGAAGGCAGTTCAGGGAGATTGTAGCCCAGAAGAAGCGTCGATTAGTCGCCAGGCAATTAAATCTCTCTGCATCTGCGTGTGTGCTACAGCCTTTAGGGGTGAGCATTTGCAAGGGTGCTTCATTTCGAAGTGATTCATTTACAAA
The DNA here is from genome assembly GCA_024363595.1 of Xenopus borealis. Taxonomy (NCBI): domain Eukaryota; kingdom Metazoa; phylum Chordata; class Amphibia; order Anura; family Pipidae; genus Xenopus; species Xenopus borealis. Next base: position 58,850,779 of record CM044441.1, on the reverse strand, counting down.
TAATCTTCAAGAGTAGGGATGGTGCGAACTGTTCGCCGGCGAACATCCGCTGTTCGCGCTCGCCAAAAGTTCGCGAACGTCGCGCGATGTTCGCCATTTTGGGTTCGCCTTATTTGCCGCATTTTTTTTTGCCCTCTCACCCCAGACCAGCAGATACATGGCAGCCAATCAGGAAGATCTCCCTCCTGGACCACCCCCACACCCCCTGGACCAAAAAAAAAAAAAAATGTGCATACCTCCCAACTGTCCCTTTTTTGGAGGGACAGTCCCTCTTTTGAGAGCTCAACCCTCTGTCCCCTCATTTGTACTGGAAAGTCCCTCTTTTCTCTGCACTGAACAGCCGGAAAAAGAAGCAAAGATTTGAACTTAATTGGCTTTTGGCAGAGAGTCCAGAACAGCTAACAGGTGCGTCCAGAACAGCTAACAGGTGCAGGTAAGATACTTTGTAACACTTTTGAGATAAGAACTTTTTTTCCGCGGTTCGCGTCATCACTATTCAAGAGTTTTACAAGGAGTTCAACAAGGAGGGCTACAAGGAAATGAAACACATAGGACTCTTTTTCTACAGTAAATTGACTGATTTCAAATTTAGAACACATTGATTGTGAGCTACTCACCCGCTGCAGTCATACTCCATTGAGGACATAACACTACACGTTACCTGCTATAAACTGCAATGGCAAAGCTATTTGTTTTTTTGCTCTGTTTGCATGCACCATGCTCCCTACAGTAGTTACTTCCTTTAGCCATCCTATTGTCTGTCAGTATTATATTTTCATATCTTCTTCCCTGCTCCTATCCACATACTCCAGCTCTTATACACTTTACAACTACTTGCAACCATTGTCCTCCAATTACTAACAATACCCAGATATGTAGTCACTTCAAATCCTCTTCCCACATCTTTTCCCTCTTTTACCAACTTTTCCTGACTGCAGGGCATATCTATCCAAACCCTGGACCCTGCTCCATACCAACTTATATTTGACCTCTTTTTCCTGCCAACTTAAGCAAATCTTCTCGTTCCTCTACTTTCTCTGACCTTATTCAGATTCCAACTCTTCCTGTCTTCCCTTTTATTGTGTGCTCTTTACTAACAAATCCACATTAATCCATGATCTTTTTTGCTCTAATTTACTTAGCCTTCTTGCACTAACAGAAACCTGGCTCTCACAGAATGATCATTAACTTCTTAAGTATATTCCAAAAACAGGTTTAAAGTTAAAAAAGCTTATTTTATTAAACAAACATTAAAAAGGCATACAGACCAGTTTGTTGTTCCGCCTTACGCGTTTCGTACCCCCTGGTACTTAATCATAGGCATCAACTACTCTCCACCAGGTGCCCATATTTAAGCCTCTGGAACTGGGGGCTATATTCCATTTAAACATGGCCCATTGGACTGGCCATAAGTGATTGCAGCATGTTGGCACTTCTATAACTTTGGATTCTCACAGAATGATGCCACCATTGAGGCTACACTCTCTCGTGGTGGTTTCGATTTCTCTTACACCCCGAACCATTGGACGTGGTGGGGGAGTTGGAATTTTCCTCTCCTCTTGCTGTCGGTTCAAACCTATTCCTGTTCCTCCAGCCTTCTCATTTAACTATTTTGAGGTGCATGCCCTTCAGACTGTCCACCCTCTCTCTGTATGTGTAGCTGTCATTTACAGACCCCCATCAGCCTCGTCCTCTGCTGCCTTCCTTTCTGACTTTGACACCTGGCTTTCTTTCTTCCTCTGCACTGACAGCCCTGCAATCATTCTAGGGGGTTTTAACTTCCACATTGATGATGCTTCACAACCATGGCCCAATACCTGCACTTCCCCCACTGTCTTAGTTCGGGATACATGCAACATTGACCTTCCAGCCTTAATTCAGGAGATGTCTGATCCTGATACCCTGGTAAATTAGTATAATCACATACTATCCTCAACCATTGGCTCATTTTCAAATGTCTGCACTTACAAGTGTGGGGAATGTTGCCATTCAACAAAATGAACTGTTTAGTCACATTCTTACACAGAGGAAGCTGTAATTCCAGTTCTTTCAGCCTAATGTTTAATTTAGAAATGCATAACTTCCAGTATGTTCGGTGTAATCCTCTGGGTGCTAATAAAACAAGGTAACCAGAACAACCCAAGGAAGTCCATATTAGGAGATTTGAATTAATGCCTGATAAAAATATAAAAGTTATGTAACTATATAGGATATATATGCAATTTTATTAGAAGACGACCGATCTCCTATGGCCCCAATATAATACAGGTATGGAGCCTGTTATCCAGAGTGCTTGGGACCTGGGGTTTTCCAGATAAGTGATCTTTCTGTAATTTTATCACCATATCTTAAGTCTAATAAAAAAATGATTTAAATATTAAATAAATAGGCATTCCTACATATTATGAATTAGGTTGAAGAGCCTGATTTGTGTTCTGGCCGACCAGTTCTTTTCTAATGGAATTTTTTTCAATATTTATGTAAAGGGCAATAAAAAACCCTTTTTAATATATTGTGGTAAAATGACCACAGAGAAGTGTAAAAAGGTGTGTTTTGCCTTTAATTTCTCTCCAATTGGAGATGAATGCTGCAAAGGAGATGTGTCTAAAAAGGGAATGGTTTCTCTATTTTAAAGGATATTGAGGTCTGGCCCTGGAAGATACAGTATAGTGTTGTGGGAGCCAGATTATCCATTCCAGTGGTCCAGTTCACATCTTGGCACTCACTTTCCACATGAAGGTTGTCCTGTGGAAAAGTATTTAATGGTAATGAGAGTGTTAGGAAGGATACCTGTCAGTTAGGGACTCCCAGATGAGCTGGGGTGCTGCCTGCCACTGCAAGGAGCATAGCGAGACGTGACCTGATGATTTAGTCTAAAGTGACTGAGGTGCTGCCAGAAGGTGAGTCAGGCCTGAAGCTGGTGAGCTGATATCCCATGAGGGGAGAGTCACAGAAGGCTAATTGGCAACCCGTTTTGGATTCATCACAATTTGTTCTTTCCAGTATTGTGTAGTTTTCTAGGGTAAACCTACTGTTTTGGCCTTGAAATCAGAAGTATGCAGTTTTTCGGAGCAGTGCTTTGGAAATTTGATAGTGTACTGCTTGAAGTTTTTGACCTATACAAGTGAGAAATCTCCATAAAACTATATATTTGGTATTGGCGTGTTCAGGAGACATAGAACTTTCCAAATCTGATGTATTCTCTTGCATAAAATATACAGTCCTGAAAAAAAATATATGTTTTCCTGGGTAAACTAAAAGAACCCCCCAGGAAAGACCCCTAAAGCGTGAGAGCACAAAATATTCAAAAATTGTACCTGGCAATAAAAGTACCAAATTGCCACATTTGGCTGGAAGTGAAAGGGATAAACACTTAAATTATTCCACTGGCCAGTGCCATTTTCTCTGAACCAGGGGTACCAGCCCAGAGAAAAAACTTTGTGATTTACATTACCGGAGTCCAACATTTTGGCACCCACAAGTGAAATATTCTATAATAAGATTGGGCACCAGTTCATCTGTCAATTTCTTTCACTGCCATCTCAGCTTGCCAATTCTGTATAGGTCTTGCTTTATGCATTACAATTCTTAAACAGGAAAAGACCTTCCCTGTACTGTTAACAGAAAGGAAAATCACCAGCACACACGGCTTAATGTGGCAGGCCGAACCCTCGCAGCTTTTTAGAACTTCTGAAACGTTTTCTTCAAAATGTATCCGTTAATAGTTCTGCTCCAGCAGAATTCTGCACAGAAATCAAATTTTGAAAGAGAAAATATGCTTTTTATATTTAATTTTGAAATTTGGTATGGCATGGCAACCCAGCAGCCTGAACAATGGGTAGCTAACTAGATAGCAGCTACCTGACACCTCTGCTGAAGGATGTTTGCATTGCTACCACCTAGTGGTAGACATGAGAATAGCACCAAAGCAGGAAAACTGCTTTTTCCTGTTTTACTTTTAGCATACAAACTAGGAAGCACATCATTTTCAGGATTGACATCATACACTGCTTCCACTGGACAACAAACTTCACAGTAAACATTAAAACTGCAGGCATGTAGTGTTCTAACATCCAGAAACCCAGACTGACAGTTTGTGAAGCATGAGTCATGATTATAAACTATGTTTCTCTATTGTTTGAGAGTTAAGTGGAGACAAAGTTTAAACCACTGCAGCCAAAGCCTGGCATTGTGCATGGTGATCTCAGTATTGTTAGCTACTATGCCAAGCTTACTGCTAAATGTGGGTAAGTTAGAATTCTGGGGAGTGGTGCTTTAATTCTTAAAGTTTTTACTTAAATATGAACCAAAATGTGATGTTTTTCACACAAATTCTAAAACTAGATAATGAGAATCCAATTTAACAAGTGAGCCAAACATGTGTAGTTAAGATCAAACGTTGGATAGTGAAAAACCACATTTTTGTTCACACTGATGCAGCTAACTTTGGTTAGGAGCCCATTTCTATCTCATTGTGCTCTGTGCAGTTTTGCTTTAACCGTGCATATGCACTTGGGTTGTAAAATAAGACAACAATCCATCAAGTTCAAACCCTCCAAATGACTTGCAGTGCAAATAATGATACATGCACATACCTATCAATTCCTTATATGCAATCTTGTTGCTGGAATCCAGCTGTATTTATTCAAAGTGCATATGACAGGAATGGCAGAATATTTTTAAATTTATAGATAGATAGATGGATAGATTATAGATAGTCAGACTAATAAATTGTTATAGAGGAAAAATATTGATTGTTATTGTTTACTAGGTAACTTTGGTAATTATTCAGGGTGATCTTCTGGAGTTACCTGTAGTATCCTTAAGCAGCATTCCCCTTAATTTGTATATGTACAGTATATTTTGTGCACAGTTTTCTAATTCGCTGTACAAAAGATGTCTTAGCCAGAGCTGAAGAAAATGTGTGTGTGCGCATACAAAATTTTCTGTGTTGGGGTAGAACTAGACAAGTGTTTTCCCTGCGATTGTGCCGGATCCGACGCGATGGGAAACAAGGTAATAGTTATGTCGGATGGTGTTGCAGCATACATTAGACACGACTGTCGAATGCAAACGCGTGGGTAACTTGTTTCCCGTTGTATCTGACTTGACGCCTGCATTTTGGCATGTGGGATCTGGCACAAACGTGGGGAAAATGCTCGTCTAGTTCTACTCTTATTCTGGGTGCTGCGTAACTAGTATGCAGTGCACAACTGATCATTCAGTTGTACCTATGTCAGCACTGATGCTGCTGATATGTAAGAGGCTGGGAGTGACCCAATCCACAAAAGAGGACTCTGGGGGGAATTCACTAAAGCACGCTGGCGTAAATTCGCCAGGGTTAGTGCAAACCGTAACTTCGCAAATTTACCAAGTCCATCGCTGGTGTAAATTCGCCAGCGATGTCTAGCGCAACTTCGCACCCTAACGCTGGTGAAGTTGCACTTTGGTGAAGGGAGCGAAAATTCGCAAATTCACTAAGCTAGTCATTTTTCTGAATGTTAGCCCCTTCGCCAGAGTTGACTTCGCCAGGTTAGAGCAGGTGAAGTGCAATAGAGTAGATAGGAGATTTTGTAAAAAAAAAAAAGTTGACATTGACAAAATAGTTGAAATTTTTTCTAAGTCCCAAAAAAAGATGCAGTTTTTTCCTTAGCGTAGGGTGATAGAAAGAAAAATTAATCAAAATTCCGGCCGTATGCAAATTAGTCTTCGCTAGTGCAACTGCACTTTGCCTGATGAATTTTCGCTAGCGCAATTTTGCTACCGTTCGCTTAGATTAATGCGACTTCGCTTTTTAGTGAATTGGACGAGCACTGGCGAAAATTCGCCAGGTGAAGTGCGGCGAACGCTGCACTAGCACAGCTTCACTTCTTGTGAATTTCCCCCCCATCTACTATCATGTAGGCAATGACAGTGGAATGAAAGGCAAAATAACAACTGCTGGATGTCAACAGGATATCACTGCTTTTTTTGTAAACCTGGTGCCTTGTGAGCCTTTATTATGAATACTCCCCCTGATCACAGCTGGAACCAGCAGACGTACTCATAGGCTTCAGTGGTCCAAAAACCTGCGATTATAACGGTAACACTACAAACAGTGTACACAAACAAAATCTGATAAGTAGCTGTAAGTCTTTATGGCTTAAAGAATGAAAAGTGAAGCCTTCTGAAATCAGAAGGTATTTACTTGTCTCATGCCATACATATAGCACTGCCTAGATAGCAAATATGAGAGTTTTATTCTCCCATAATGCATCATGGGCGGAGACATGTAAATCACTCCTTTATGTCCCTGTGGCCAACTATGCATCCAGAACCGCTGGTTTATAGCACAGATACAGCCTAATAGTTCAGACCCATATATCCAAACTTGCAGGCAGCCTGTTTCGATCTTGTTAGATCTCATCAGTGCAAGATATTGGAACATGGCTTCTGAGAGGTAGGACTTGGAGAGCAGCAAAAAGAGAAAACGAACCTGGTTAGGGTGAGAAGGACTGAAAGGAGCCAAAAAGCCCTTCACAAGCAATAGCATGCAAAGTGAAGCCTTCTGAAACTATTAGGCTGTATCTGTGCTATAAACCAGCGGTTCTGGATGCATAGTTGGCCACAGGGACATAAAGGAGTGATTTACATGTCTCCGCCCATGATGCATTATGGGAGAATAAAACTCTCATTTTTGCTATCTAGGCAGTGCTATATGTATGGCATGAGACAAGTAAATACCTTCTGATTTCAGAAGGCTTCACTTTGCATGCTATTGCTTGTGAAGGGCTTTTTGGCTCCTTTCAGTCCTTCTCACCCTAACCAGGTTCGGTTTCTCTTTTGGCTTAAAGAAGAAACAGGTTATCTTATATATTTATGATATTAGATAATACACTTTTTTCATAATGGTTTATGTCCTTTAATATACAACCAGCTAACATAATAATTACCTTATACTCGAATATCATACATTAAGTGTGACGCAAGATACATTTTTACAGTTCTAAAAATTAGACTTTAATCTACACATGTAACATTTATATTGTCCTCCTGAAACAGTTCATTGCTGAGGAAACATCTTCCAACCTGAAATAAAAGATTAGAAAGAATCAACTGTTTTATTACCATAAAATTAAATTACTAGACTTGTTTAAATCACCTCCCATTTCCGACAGTGCTCATAGGACCCCTGCATATATATACACATGAAAGTGACGCCTTTGCATAGCACCTTCTGTTCTTATATTCAATTGAGTTATAAAAAAATTAGCATCTGGGTTGCACTGGCCAACATCGTCAGGCTTTGCTGCGTAATAAAAACTCATACATTCACCATTTATTTTACACAGCTTTTTACACCATTTTTTTCTGCAAATTTTGTTTTACACAGCATAATAAATTTTCCCCTAGGTTTTTTGCTTGTGAAAGTGTAAGAGGGAATGCTTTCAATTTCTGTATTCAACTGGCATGTTTGGCGCTAATGGAATGCTCATTGGTCATTTTTCAGTAATATTACTGACTTGCCATTTCTACAGTGATTATACTGGTGCGTCTATAGTTAATATGCTGATTATCCATTTCCTGTAGCAATTATACTGGCAAATCTTGGGTTAATATGCAGATCCTTTTTCTGCAGTAATTATATTTGCGTGCCTGGAGTTAAAATACCTGCTATATATTTTATTTTGTGATTATATTGCATCGTCTGGGGTTAAAGTAACGGTAACACCAAAAATTTTTAGTTTTTTAATGTAATGGTAAAACTGACCTGTTTGCTTTAGAAACACTACTATAGTTCATATAAAACGTAGTCCCTATGTAAAATGTATAATGAAGCAATGGAATTCTTAATGCATCTGATGCAAGTTGAGAGTAGGACTGGCCAAATATGGGATGACTGACGAAGTTGACCAGTTTAAATATATTGCAATATATGGACAAACAATCCCTGTTTTGTTTCAAGGGTAAGGCATATTTAGTAGCTTAAGGCACAAAATGTTTCAAGTCCTTAATATATTGATAATGGATTGAGTGCAGAGGACCTCTTGTATTTGTCTGTGTGAATTTTGTGGTCACAGCCTCATTGCACCCACGTTTAATGTTTTAAAAAATTAGTGGTTAGCACAACTTTCCCTTGTTTGTTATATTATAATAAATAAACTATCCCTTGTTGCAAAATATGAGGTCATTAGAATTCTTCGACCTCGTGTTTTTATATGGTCATGGAACTCCTCTGTAATTTATAATATCCTTATATTTTACAAGAGGGGGTATTTTAATCAATATATAATGGACTCCATGGGAGATGGCTATCTTATAATTTGTAATTTTCGAAATAACAGTTTTTTTGTGGTCATCTTATAGTTCAGAAGCTTTTTTGCCTTTGCAATCTAAAGTGTGTTTATTTTCTGTGCAGTGCTTTAGCTATAAAAACAATTTAACAATAATAAGAATAATATATTACCTCAGATCAAATTGGACTTTTATGGTAGTTTGTTCTCTAGATCACCATGTTGCTGAAACCAATCGTTTCCATAGCCATTGCTCATCAACTTACTGATGTTAACGGTCTCTTTCTTTTTAGACACTGGCCTAAAAAGTACACACAACAGTTATGTAATATAAAATGGCTACAATCTTGTGCTTAAATAAAATAGTCATTGTGAACTTAACTAATTTCTCCACATCCACATCTACTCTACACTAAGGAAAACCAGTATGTTTTCACCTGGACAACTATTAAAGCTATTACTCTGCCAATGTAATAAAGCTTAATAAAGGGGTACTTCAACTTCAAACACTTTTTTCTTCATTTTAGTTGCTATGAGACAGTACACCAAAAATAAAGACTATTTATTTTCTATTGCTTTCCTTTTATTTGTGACCGGTTTTCTAATATTGAAGTTTAAAGTCTTATTTTCAACTTCTCATGCATACCTGGAGGAACTAAGAAGGAATTGCTGAAGCTGTATGCTATTCTAATTTGATACATGCATTGATACATTTCTTATCTTTGGCCCTGCGGAGCAGAATTCATTAGTTTTATTAAAGGGGTTGTCCACCTTCAAACAACTAGTTGTTTTCAGATAGATCACCAGAAATAACGACTTTTTCCAATTACTTTCTATTTTCTATTTGTAACTGTTTTCCTAATATTGAAGTGTAAAGTGTCATTTTTCACCTTCTAAAGCAGCTCTGCTAAACTGATACATTTAATGGAAACAATTCTTATCTTTGTCCCTGCTGAGCAGAATCTCTGGTTTCATTACAGGCAGATGTTAGAATTGATGCAATAGTTGCTAATACTCCAGAGATGTTGCTGTGAAATGTATCAATTAAATGTTGCAAAATTGTAACAGTTTAGAGTCTGCACCTGAATTACTGAGCTACCAGAGACATCAAGATTCAACTTTAAATTAAACTTAGATTTTGGAAAAACAGTAAAAAAATAAATAATGGAAAGTAATTGAAAAAAAGTCTTTATTTATGGAGAACAATCTGAAAACCACTGAACAGAAAAAAGTGTTTGGAAGGTGAACAACCCCTTTAAAGGCAGCTGTTGATGCTGCTGAGACGTATGAATTAATGTAGCAAAGTGTTCAGGCTGTGTACCTGGATTACTGAGCTGCTAGACTGAAATACCAGTGGTGTGTGGGTCAACACTAACCTGCCTCCTCTGAACCTGCACCCTGCCCAACATTCCCCCTGTATTTATAGACCTGTGCCTGCCCAACAGTGACATCACAAAAGAGGCAGGTTGGGCACTTGAGGTTCCTGATCATGGCTAGTCACTGTGAAGTATGAATGTGCCTACTGGTGGGAATGATATCAATCTTATAATCTGCATCCATAAATAACACTTACATAGGTGGGAAGAAGCACTTTTTTCCAACTGTTGCCTCTTTAGCTTTTGTTGTGGGAGGCCCTTTGCCAAGAAAGGTTTTGGAATCATCCTTAGACCTTGTTTCTATGTCTGGTAGCTTCACCTGCTATTAAAGAAATATTAAAATAAACATGTGTAATGCCAACATTAAAACTGAATGCTGATCAATTTGCCTTACAAGCAATCTAAACTATGTGTTCTTGCAATTAAAATATATAGAGGCAGATTTATAAATGGTTGAATTGAAAACTCGAATTTTCATTTTTTTTTTTTATGGTCAAAATTCAAATTAGATTTTAATGCCTTTTATAAGCATTTACAGTATTCCAAGTCCCTGGCAAATCTGTGATTTAAAGTAGCAGGCAAAAAGTAGGTTAATAAATCACACACAGGAACAATTAATAAAGGTCATTTGTTATAAATTTTAATAGTCTTCTTGAACTACTGATTTGAGGTATCCATTCTTCTTATTGTGATCTAGCAACTCTGATGTAGTATCATTATCTATGTTTATTAGAGAGAAATCTACAATTTATACAGTGGTATTCCATGAGCACAATTGCACTGCGATAATGTGATTAAACATGTACCTTTTTATCATCATGATTTCCTTTAATGACACCTTCACAATCCCTCTGCCAAACAGATTTCTGATCAAAATCAAAAGGACCCCTTTTAACTTCATATGATTGTTCGTGCTGACTTGTATTAAATTCTTCATGGACCATATAATCTGGAGTATTTCTTAAAGGAGGTCTAAAAAAGAGAAAAGGTTTATATAAAAGGAAATTGCTTTGTTTGTATTTTTTCATACAGTAGCTTTTTTTTATATTAGAGATCAGAAGTATAAATCTTACACAGAATCAAAAAATGTAAATTCAGTCATCTTGCACCCAATACTCCATAAAACATTTGGTATAATACGGAACCAAATCCAAACCTTTAAGCTTGAGAAAGAAAACATTAGTTTTTTTTTTAAACAACTGTGTAAGTTAAAGAGATTCTGCCATGCTTTTATGGTGTACTTACTATATGTTTTTATGGTGTGCTTACTATATGTTTGCATTTCATTTTGCAATTCATTCTACCATTTAAAATTTTATTCTTGTACTAATAAATATTTTTTTCTTTCCGTTGCAATATTAGTGTGTAGGCAGCCACCTGAGGTCATTGTGCGTGATCCAGCACAACTGAACTGCTTACGGATAAGCTATTGTTTCTCCTTCTTATATAACTGGATATATTCTCATGTAAACCACTAGGTGGGAGGGAGAATTTTTCATAATGCAGGTGTTAGAGAGCTGTTGTCTTGTTACCTGCCAGTTTTTTGTTGGTAGGCTGATGGGGTGGAAGGGAGAGGGATGATATCACTCCAACTTGCAGTACAGCTGTTGATCAAAGAACATGGCTGAAGGCACCTGGGAAACAACCAACTTCTCTAGCCCCACATCAAATTTCAAAATTAAATATAAACAGATCTGTCTGATTTGTTAAACAGGATTTGTGGGATTCTGGCCCAGGGATGCCCTGTCAATATTGCATCAAAAATTGCCACTAAGCCAATATTGATGCATCAGCCTCAACTGCATCAGCCAATAATTACTTTAGAATCATGGGGAAAACAAGGTGTTGTGGGGAACAAAATATGGCATTTGTGCTTTAAAGTTCACTTTACTGCACATATGGTCATAAATTACCCCTTTGGTCTGGCTGAACAATAAGCATATGGCCATAACTGAATATTACAAAAAATACTGTATCCAAATGCTGGATTTATTGTATACATAGGGGCAAAATCACTAAAGCACGAAGCGTCTAACGCTAGCGCTAATTCGCCAGCGTGACATCAATCGTAACTTCACAAATTCACTAACACCGACTCTGGCGAATTTTCGCTAGCGAAGTAGATAGACTAGAGCAACTTCGCACCCTAACGCCACCCTAAGTTGTGCACTGACGAAGGATCCTAATTACGCAAATTCCTAAGATGATCATTTTACTGAACGTTACCACTTACACCACAATACAATAGTTAGGAGTTTGAAGAAAAAATGGAAATTTTCTCTAAGTCCCAAAAAAACGCTGGTGTGTTTTACCTTTTGTAGGGTTATAGTCTGAAAAAGAGCAAATTTTTTTGGGGGGTTACCCTCCTTCCCCCCTACATTTCCTAACATATGGCAACTCCACTATACAATGGGCACATGTTTAGGGCAATAGGACAACTTTATTTTATTTATTAAAGGTTTCCTGGGCTTGTGTAGTGTAATGTAGTGGCTGTAACATATACTTCTATTACACTTTGAAATTCACGCCGTATGCAAATTAGGTATCACTAACGTAAATGCGCTTTGCCTGGGGAAGTAACACTAACGCAACTACGCTACCGTTCTGCGACCTGAGCGTAACTTCGCACTTTAGTGAATTTGCTTAGTGCTGGTGAAAATTCGCCTGGCGAAGTGCAGTGAACGTTAGCGAAGGCAACGCTAGCGCATTTTCGCCACTTAGTGAATTTGCCCCATAAAGTTTAAAAATTAAGTACTGTATTCTGTAACAAACTCAATGCAGATTGTTGCACTTGCAGCAACATAATTAGTGGGGTTGCACTGAAAGATACAGAGTTTGTAGTGCAGTATTTATTTTTAGTCCATCAGAAAGCTTTATGAGGAACTCCATGCTCAATGAGTACAAATAACAAACAGAACACATGAGCTTAATTTCATATTCTTCACCTTATTCCCTGTCCAAAGATCACATTGTTTCATTCTCAGGTATCTTACTCCCCCAATAACTCAATATTTGTATTTTTCCTTCTATGTGTCAATGCTCCTCACACCTAAGGCTTGTTTCGTTCTAGCTCCATGCCATTATACCAAAATATAAATATGTGAATATATAGTTGCACAGACTCTGTTTTTAAACCTCCCTATGAAAGGAGCGATAAGAAAAACCATAGAAAATTCTAATCTGTTGTTTTTACAAGGGCTTTCATGTAGCCATGAGCTAGACGGTAACGCTTTGGATAATGTGTTGAAAGAAAGGCAGATTGGTAGGTTTACTAAGGGTCGAATTTGAGGGGTAAAAAACCCTCGAATTCGACCATGGGAATACTGTGGGAAGTAAAATCCTTCGAATTCAAATATGGAATTCAAAGGATTTTACCACAATTCGATTGGTTGAACGATCAAATAGAAAAAATTCGATCGATCTGTAAAATCGATTTTAACCATTCGATCAAATTTTTTTTATTCGATCAAAAATAATGAAACCCAATTCTGTAGCTTTGATCTGGCGAACTATGCAGTCGAATAAAAATTTAGAGGGGAAGTACTTCGACTGTTGAATAGTCGAATATTCAAATAGATTTTTATTCAAATCATTCGATTCGATTGAATTTTCAAAATTCACTGGTCGAAGTGGTCTTCAAGAACATTCGAAAATTCGAATTAGAATCTTTTTGAAAATTCGAATTAGAATCTTTTTGAAAATTCGATCGAACTTCAAATCCTTCATGTGAATTTAGTAAGTCTGCCCCTAAAAGTGGTTATAATGACAGGATTTAGGAAGTCAAGCAAATTAAAAGAAAGAAACTTTGGTATACAAGCCGAATCAAGGATTATTTTCTGTAACCTTGTTATCTTTTTCTTTTTCTGATACTGAAAATTTAATAAAAAGAGATTTGACAACAAGCCGAATCAAGGAAATGTATGTGTATGATATGCACGGGTATCATTTGAAAGGGTTGAACTGGATGGCCAAATTAATTTTGTAACTAATGGTCTGAAAAGAAAAATACACAGGGACAATGACCGGGGGACATGGTCAACCTCGGCAATGAATAGCCACGGCATCCCCAGGGCCAAAACTAAACTTTGTGGCCATAACCCCTGTGCAGGGGACGCAGTACCCCAGAATCAAAGGGGACTCCCCTGCATAACCTCCCTGCAAAACAACGCTGCCGAAGCTGCAGCTCTAGCTGCCTCCAGCAGAGAGATCCCACTGCGGCCTACTGAGGAGGAAGGTGGAAGCACAGGCATGGGCATGGGCGAACTGGAGCCCACCGGAGTCATCATAAGACAGTGCCATCCAGCCTGTAAGCACAGGCAACTTAGAAGTCACCAAGGAAGGTACACACTGGTCCCCAGGGGCACAATTATCCTCCTGAGCACAGGAGCAACACGCCATTGGAAACAAGCAACAATTCACTGACTTGTGGACAGTTTACTGAGCTGCGAAACAGCTCCCAGAACACACCTCCCCAGCCATCATAAGGCACAGGGATAAAGCAGGGTTCCAGCAAAGGAGCCCCAAAATTAACTCCTTGCTGTGAAACTGACAATCCACTATTCAATCTAGGCAATATATGTGGGGATAGCATATATACACAACTGCCACTGCAAACAATATTAGCAGGCATCCCTTATACTCCTGAAGAACACCACCCTGCTGTATGTCCTGGCAGCAAAGCAACACAAAGAAGCTCTGCTCTGGCTCTCTAATAGAGCACCTTTAGTCTGCGCCCTGAAAGGCCTAAAATTACTTCATGCATGAAGAATTGGTGTTACTATAAACACAAACTATAGGCTGGGGTCATACAGAGAGACACCTAGCACTACACACCATGGGGCAAATTCACTAAGCACCAGAAATGCGATAGCAACAGCCTGCCGCTAATTCACTAAAATGCGAATTTGCACTCAGCAGGCGAAAAGCAGTGAAGTTGCACTACCGTTACTTCGCCAGGCAAAGCACATTTACACTAGCGATGCCTAATTTGCATATGGCACAAAGTTGAAAGTATAATAGAAGTATATGTTACAGCCACTACATTACACAAGTCCAGCAAATCTTTAATAAATTATATAAAGTTGTCCTATTGCCCAAAACATATGCCCACTGTATAGATGAGTTGCCATATATTAAGAAATGTAGGGGGGATTTTAGTGAATCAGCATAGTTACGTCCCTTCTTCAGTGCGCAACTTCGCTTGGCATAAGGGTGCAAAGTTGCGCTAGTCAAGATCCACGCAAATTCTGAGAGTTGAATATAGACCTAACAATTACAACTAAGCACAAACTTCACGCACTGGGCAGGCCTCCCACTCAATCTTTTGGGTTGTAGTAATCTTATAAAGATGGAAGTACTGCCCAAACTACTATATCTATTCCATAATTTCCCTACCCATCTCCTTGCCAATATGTTTGCTAAGCTAGACTCCCTGACTCGCCCCTCTATATGAGCCAATAGGCAACCGTGCATAAGCCTCAAAAAACAGGTGGGCTATCAATGCCACACTTCTGTATTACTTAGCCACACAGTTAGTCTATGTAGCTTGGTGGTTTTCCTCACCAGCCAGCAATGCAGCATTTCCTATATCAGCAGAGGCAGCTGGTTCAATTTGATCACTTGCTAAAGGCCATGAGCCCGCCATAAAACAAATGTAGAATAAGCTTCGATAGTTAAAGTGTAAATAAGATATTTTTAACAGTTACAACTTGTAAACAAAATCCCACTTTAAGTAAATTGAAATTTTCACACTTTTTCGCCTGAGAGAAAATTCCCCTGGCAAAACTTAGCCAGCAACAAGGTACTTCACTCGTCTTTTAGTAAAGAGGCGATGTAGCTGCAAATTGTCTTTTTAGTGAGGAGTCATCAGAAAAACACAATTCACTCTCTAGTAAATGTGCACCACTGTGTTTAGCGCATAGCAAATACTTTAATGACATTCAATTTATAAAAGCAGATCAATTAGCAAATTCATTTGAATGTGTTCAGCAGATTTTAGTAGTACAACGCTGTTCTGTCCTATGGGTTCATCTACAGCCACTCTGAAATGTCAATCCCTGAAATGTACTGCACTAAAAAAATGCAGTTCAAGTTCATGGGGAGGTAGTAATATTAAAAATATATTTTCGGCATTGGAGCAAAGCACTCCAAGATGGAAAAGAATAAGCAACGAATATTGCATGTTGATATTAGTGATGTGCGGGTTGCCACTTCCAACCTGACCTGGTGAGTCACCAATATTTATAGACCCACACCCAAACCCGCCCCTAGGGCCTGACCCACAGATTTCTAGGAGATCCACACATCACTAGTTGATACTGCATATCAAGTTAAACTTACTCTCTCTGTTCAGCTGGTGAATTTTCAGTCATCTGTGTATACCATTCTGGAAGGGCACAGCATACTGAAGATGACTTCATTGTTGTATTTTCAATTTGTTTCAACAAGTCTGAAAAACAAATTACAATTTGATTCATTCTACTGTATTTCAATATTGATAAATGTTAAGCCTAAAATCTTAATGTAACATACATATTGATTAAACATCTGGATAGTATAATTTAATAAACCACAATTAAAAGCTATATAGCATTAAAGGTGTTTTTAAAGGCAAACTAAACCCTAGTAAAAAAAACCCTACATACACCCCTCTGCCTCCTACCCCCTAGCCTAGCTGCTAACCCAGGAAAATGCCCCTAAGTCTTTACTCCTTGTACCCCTTGAGTTCATGACAACCATCTTTCGGGTCTTTTTCAGCAGAATTCGGCCGTGTCTGGCCGAACCGAATCTAAATGCCCCTAAGTCTTTACTTACCCCTTGTACCCCTCGAGTTCATGACAGCCATCTTTCGGGACTTTTTCAGCAGGATTTGGCAGTGTCTGGCCGAGCCGAATCCTAATTTGAACTTTTCATCGCAAAACAAGGAAGTGAAAAAAATGTTCACACTTTTTCCTTTCCTGCCCCTAATTTGCATATACAAATTCAGATTCGGTTTGGTATTTGACTGAATCTTTCACAAAGGATTCAACCAAATCCCAAATAGTGGATCTGGTGCATCCCTAATCATTTCCAATAACCCATTTAAGATTTGTAATACCGTGTCCATATGACTGCATGAAAATTCAGAAAAAGTAATTATTACATTGTCTATAGATTATGTCTGTTTTGTTTTAATTTCAATAAATTATAATCCTATCTAGTTGCAGTCCCACTTACTATGGCAACCAGGATTTGAATGACTGGCTGGACGATGAACAAGAGAGGAAATGAACAGAAAGATATCAATCAGTTGAAACAAAATCCGTAAAACATTTGCCTGGGAGATTGTAAAATAGGCACATATAAAATCATCTTTTCAAGACTTTTGACAAATATCTTTGCTGAAAACCTTATCAAGACCAAAACTATTAATAAAAATATTTTCCAGAATCCAAAATGCTCTGAAATACAATTCCATTGCCATAGTGTGTATTTAAAGAAATAAATCCACAGTCCTATTGGCTTTTTTAATCGTTACAAACAAATGCATATTGCTTCAACATACCTACACTGTAGTACTAAACATTATAAATGCCTTTTAAAGGAGTTGTTCACCTTTAAGTTATTTTTTTAGCATGATATAGACATTGATATTCTGCAACAATTTGCAATTGGTTTTAATGTTTTCTTTTTGTTGTTTTTTTTTTTGTTCAGTAGAAATTTTAGTAGCTATCTGATTGTTATTGTTTTGTTTACCTTAGTAACTAGGCAGTGGCTTGAATGAGAAATTTAAAAATGTATAGGAGAGGCCTAAAATTAAATGGTGAAGACCAACTGCAAAGTCGTTAGGAATAGGCCATTCTATAACCTACTAAAAGTTGACTTAAAAGTGAAATACCCCTTGAAGAATTAGAAATGATTTACAATGTTCACAAGCTAGGCAGATTAGTCAGCAATAAACATTTTTTTTTAAACAGGGATCTCAATAACTCCTTTCTGATAAAGTAATACTGTTTATGAATTCTGGCTGAATATCCAATTCCCTGCATAAAATAAAGCTCAATAAATCTCCTTGGTGACTAAGAATTGACTTTAATACTCTGAGGAAAAAACATGATATATATTACAAAACAATGCATCACCAAAAACTATGGCATTTATGCTATTTTCTTAATCTTCTTTAGTATGACTTGCTTACCATGCAGAACAAAGAGCGACAAAGGCAACTGCCTGTTTCTTACTTATTAAATATTGGCTGTGCTTATACAGGTATCTAATATCCAGAATCCTGTTATGCAGAAAGCCAATGCAATTTCCACTAGTGTCCTTTTTAAACGTCTTCATTTCCCACTGATTTGCTTTTTTCTGCAGTAATATAACAGTACCTTCGCAGTTCTGATAACTAAAGCAATAGACATTTATTAGGTATGATGGAAAGTGCTAATTGTGCTATCCATAACAGCTATATTTGTTTCCCCCCACAGCACTGATAAACCCCTACTCCTGCACTAGGTATTTCCTCCTCTCCTAAACTTAGCAGGCTCTATTCTTCCATGCATACTGAATGCTCAATTTTTTTTTTGCCTCAGTACAGAAAGAAAGCTTATTTTGGGGCAGGTACAGGAGATACTAATACGTTAACCTAGGTAAGCAGGTGAGAAAGAAGGACTGAAACTCAAGTGGCATAGGCCATAGGTAAGAAAACGTTGTAGCGATATGGACAGATTACAAACTTGCATTGAGTCTAAGCGTCAGGGCACACTGGCAAATTCGGGGGGGGATTAGTCGCCCCAGCGACAAATCTCTTCTTTGGGGAGGCAATCTCCCTGAACTGCCTTTCTCGCCGGCTTGAATGTAAGATTGCTCGCTGTATGGCAATCGCAGTGCTTCATTTTCCTAAGTTGCCTCATGAGGAAACTTCGGGCGACTTTGGAAAACGAAGTGCAGCGAGTGCCATACCGCTGGCGACTTTTCATTCAAGCCAGCGGGAACGCAGGGGGAGGAAAACATAGAATCTTAAAAAAACAGAGTTCGTAGGAATACATACAGTAAAAAACTTATCAAAATTCACAAATTTCCCATGTCAATTAGATATAAAAAATGAATGTATTTATTGTATTGTATAATGTTATATATGTATTCTGCTAGCTGTTTACAAAAATCAGTACAGGTGTGGGATCAGTTATATGGAACCTTTATACAGAAAGCTCCACATTATGGAATGGCTGTCTCTCATATACTCATATACTTAAAAATGATTTCCTTTTTCTCTGTAACAATACATTGGTACTTAATCCAAACTAAGATATAAATCATCCTTATTGGAAGCAAAACCATCCTTTTGGGTTTATTTAATTTTTACATGATAACATGATTTTTCAGTAGACTTATGGCCAGATTTACTAAATTCACATGAAGGATTTGAAGTTCAATCGAATTTTCTTCAACTAGTGAATTTTGAAAATTCGATCGAATCGAATGATTCGAATAAAATTCTATTCAAATATTTCCCCTTGAAATTTTATATTCGACTGCCTAGTTCGCCAGATCAAAGCTACTGACTTGGCTTTCATTATTTTTGATTGAATGGTTAAAATCGTACGAATTGATCGTTTTGAACGATTTTACCGATAGACCGAACATTTTCAATTCGATCGTTTGACCAATCGAATTGCGGTAAAATCCTTCGAATTCGATATTCGGAGGATTTTACTTCCCACAGTATTTACAAGATCCATTATCTGGAACACCCCAGGCCCCGAGCAATCTGGATAACAGGTCCCATACCTGTACTGCTCCATACTGTACACCTACCGACTTGCTTTGAAATATGAGTCTTTTTGGATAAACACTGCATATATGAAGTGCTGATCCCCATCCATTTTAGCCAGAACCATTGCCCAGCATTTTTTGTAAATTGTCTGGCTAGGACTATGTGCCTCTTTAAATTCAACATGTGCTGTATTTGCAGAACAAGATCAGTCATATCAGCATCTGTACAAAATGTACGGGCATCTGTACAAAATGTAAGGACATCTAAGGGGCAGATTTACTAAATTCACATGAGGAATTCAAATATTCGATCGAATTTTCAAAAAGATTCTAATTCTAATTTCGAATATGCAAATTAGGCCAACTCGACCATCGAATATTCTAATGGTTTAATTTTATTTGAATATTCGAAAATTTGATGGTCGAATACTTCCCTTTTAATTTAAATTCGATCACCTACTTCGCCAGATTAAACCTACCGAAATGGGGATCATTACCTAAGATCGAATAAGAAAAATGTGATCGATCTCTTAAAAATCATTCGAATATTCGATCGAATTGCGCTAAAAAATTCGAATTCAAATTTTTTAAATTCCCCACTATTCCCTGGTCAAATTTAGAATTTTTTTTTTCATTTGAAATTCTTTAAATCAACTGAACATGTTTTTTATGTTTTTACCTGGTTGACCTCCTTGTTTGGCCAGTTTTACATAATCTGAGTCAGTCTCCTTAATCCACTTTTTGCGACTCTGATTAAAAGACTCATTATGAGGTTCTGCAAGATCACTCAAGCCTGGAACTTGAGATGTGGGAGGAAGGGGAGCAGCACTGGCTGACTTATCTGCTTGTTTCAGTGGCGCGTGGTAAAACCATTCTGTAGTTGAAACATACAAATGGAAATGTTATATCAATTACATCAAAATTACATATAGAGGTACATTTATCAAAGGTCGAATTTCTAATTCATGTGAGTTTTTTTAGACTCCCTTAAATTTGAATATACTTGAAATTCGACAAGGGGGTTATTTAAGAAAAAAATTGAATAGCTTAAACTCGGACAAATTTTACGATACGAAAACTCGAATTTTCATTTTGACCCTTAATAAATGTCCCCGATAGTGAATAGAATTTTACTTTATGTATTCTTTATGTTTAATCTTAAAATAAGAATTCAAGAGTGTGAAAGCTGGAGAGATTACAACTGTCATACTCTTGCATTTGTATTTACTGGATATACTGTACATCAGTGAAGGTTTATATACATCAATAAAAGATTAAGCACCGTCTAAGGGAGAATAATTATTTGCTGAGTCTAATTATGTAAACATCTTTTGCAAAACCAGTTGCATTGGGGGTTCACAGTGACACAATCATCATTAGCTTTTCCTAGCATCAGTGAAAAAATGTCCATTATCTTTTTTTTGTTCTAACACATGCAGGTCAAGTTTCCTACCATCCAACAATAATTTCACAATTATTCTCTGTCCAATTAAACAAGAAAGGTTTATGTGGGTTAAACTTTGTTAAGTTGTAATAATGCCATACTAATTGGTTTCCATCTAATTATACATGGTACAGGCAACTAAAAGTATCTCTCAGGAATTGCCTGTTTTGTTTGTAACAAAACACAGCATGGCAATTGGACTTGCTTGCTCTATAAATAAAAATATATGTACTGTACATAAAATATGTTATTAAAAATGACTGCCAGATTACAACATCAATTTCTGAGAGAAAAGCATGAAACAGCAGTAACCGTTTTGTTGTTTGAATACAGGAAATATTTTCTCTGCAAACAGAAGCCAATTTGCTAGCACATTTTTAAAACTTTCTACCATTAGCTTTTATCAGCATTCTTCCGACAGAAATCTGTGACTGGTCGCTGCACATTACTTCCAAGGACGACTCTGTCCAGTGTTAGTAAAGAGATCTCCAAGCTCGTTTACAAAACTGACAGGCTCAAGTGCTAAAGCCGAAGACCACAAAGCATTTGGTTGAATTCAGGGCAGGCTGTGACTTGGTTACAAAGATGCATTGTACTTTATGCAGTAAGAACAGAGGGCTGGAATTCCCTAGTTTGGGAATCCGAAGGATGTGCAAGCTAGGGGGAGCAAGGAGAAGTTCACGTACAGCCCCCAAAGGATACAATCCATGGAGCAGGGCACTTGTTTTTGCCCCATGCCTCATACATGAGTTCCCTATGGTTTATAACAAAAGCGTAGCTCTGATATTAAAGGCACTGGAAAGGATTTGGGCCTTTATGAATTTAATGGGTTCTACAATTATGAAGTTGAATGTGTAGTCTGTGGTGCAGCATTCCGGAATATCCATGAGTCAATACTCCTATCATAGCCTATTTTATTAAAAAAAAATTACATTGGCAATGCAGTGGTGCAGTACAAATGATGGAACAGATTTAAACAAGGCTCTGTAAAAACCTTTTTTAAATTATAGCCAAACTGTTTATTTCCAGTTATTGCCATAACTTCACAAGCACAAGCACCAATCTTATATTGCTTTACCCACTTTTGTGCTACTGGCATAGCAATCATTTCACATTCTGCACTTCCCTTCCACTTCTCATATTCCCCTTCCCTCCTCATTGTAATGGGATGTCAAAGTTGGTTTAATTGTAAAGTGCACTAAAGCTTATTTTGCTTGATTAACATAAGTGGAATTGGAGTAACAAACCCCTCTATTGGAAACAGGCATGATTCTATAAACAGGGAAGACTGTATTGATGCATCTGGCTGGCATTCTATACCATTTAGTGCACTGGGGAAAGAGTGTGTGCTTGACACATTCTTTGCTAATGTGTGCTTAAAGGGGAACTATTGTGAAAATGAAAACTTAATATAAGCTTCCTCATACTGAAGTTAGAAACTTTCTAAATTCAATCAATGAAACATTCTGCAAATTTATCTTCACTATTCCTCTCTCAGCATGTTTCATGAATGAATGATCCAACATATCTTATAGGAGGGCTTCCTTTCCTAGCAGATGTATTAGAGCTCACTCAAATAACTGATTTCAGTACAAAATAAATCTAACAAAATAACTGCCTTTTGCACAAATTCTGAATATAGAGAGACAGGATTTCTGGAGATTTTAATAGAGTGAGCTCTAATACAAGACCGGACTGCCAATCTGTGGGTTCTGGTAAATGCCAGAGGAGCTGATAAAAGGTGCCATAGAAAATCAGTATTTGGTGGGCTGGTGGGGGCTTTTGGGCCTCTGTGTGGGCTGACTGGGCCTATTTGTACCTGAAATGCCAGAGCCTATTTTAATTCTCAGTCCGGACCTGCTCTAATACATCTTCTAGGCAAAATGAGGAGAAACAGATGCTGAGAAAGGGAGAGTGAAAATAAACTTGATTATTTCAGAAAAGGTACAGAATTATTAATCAATTGTATTTAGAAAATTTCTTATTTCAATATGGCGAAGCTCATATTAATTTTTTCAATAGTTCCCCTTTAATTTCCGGACGACACCATAAATATGTGTTATAGTAACGGACAATTTTATATAGCAAATGGATATGAAAAGGTACGGAGATCACTTTAATTGAAGAAATGGATGATTAAAGGCACTGTACAGAGAAATGATTGCAGAATTTGAAAATATTGAAGTTTATATATGTGGGGGCAGATTTACTATTGGTCAAATTTCGAATGAAAAAAAAATTTGAAATTCGATCAGGGAATAGTGGGGGAATAGTGAGGAATTAAAAAAATTAGAATTTCGAATTCAAATTTTTTTTAGCGCAATTCGATCGATCGAATAGGGAAAATTCGATCGATCGAATATTCGAACGATTTTTAAGTGATCGATCGAATTTCAGTAGGTTTAATCAGGCGAAGTAGGTGATCGAATTTAAAGGGTAAGTATTCGACCATCGAATTTTCAAATAAAATTAAATTTGAATATTCAAATCATTCGAGTTTGAATATTTGATGGTCGAATTTGCCTAATTTGCATTTTCGAAATTCGAATCTTTTTGAAAATTCGATCGAATATTCGAATCCCTCATGTGAATTTATGGGAATTTAGTAAATCTGCCCCTTGATCTCTAAATAGGAAGGGTTACTTCAGGTAATACTACAAAAAGAGAGACAAATCGTCTCATTAGAAGCATTTGCATGTGATATAAACTAATAGTTATGATTATTGAACAAATTCATTGGGGACTATTCAATGAAGTAGTTTAGTTTATTCTAAAGTTTAGTAGTTTTTTTTTCACTTTTTCTTCTGGATAACCATACATTTGGTATTAACATCTGAACTTCACATTTATTAAACTGGGATTTACCCAGACGCCGCTTTTCTCATGCTTAAATAAAAAACAAACAGGGTAAAAAAATTACTTTCAGTGCATCCCTACCTATGCTTCATAACAGTCACCAAGTAAAAGCTGCTTTTGTTATAGGAAAATGTGATGGCACTGACAAATGGAAGGGATACATGCAGTACAAGTGATGTCACTTGGGTGGGGAAGATGGGCCCAACTTATTTAACTGTTAACTAAAAAACCCTACCTCCCTACCCTACGTAGAACTTGCCACAAGGGAATTCTGTGACTGAGACCGGCAAAGTGGCGCATGTAGTTGGGGTGATTTCCCGGTTTGTGACAAGAAGCGCCGGAAGAAGACATGAAAAACCGGAAGATGGCCACCATGAACTGCGATCCCTGAATCTGCACAGAGGGGTATGTAAAAAGTTAGGGGCAATTCCCCGGGGGGGGGGGGGGAAAGCTAGGCTGGAGGAAGGGGGTTTACGTAGGGTAGGGGAGTAGGTGTAAGGGCTTACAGTCTCCCTGGTGGTCTAGTGGCTGCTCCCCAGGCCTCCGGCAGGGACACTCACTGCGTGCATCCGTCCTCTTCTGTGCCGGCTTCCTCTATGGCGCGATAGTCCGCGCACTTCCGGGTTTATGCTTCGGTGTGTATAAAAAGGGAACTTAGTCTACAGATCCTTGCCCGTTATTAGGTTCTATTTGGAAGTTCCTATTTGATTCCTGCCTGATTTACTGGTTATTGACCCTTGCTTTCCTGACAATTTTGATTCTCTCTAACCCTGATCCTTGCCTGTTTGTTACTACTCTGATTATCTCCAAACCTGACCTTTCCCAGTCCACTGACTATTCTGCTCTGTCCAATCCTGATCCTGGCCTGTCTGACGATTCTACTCCAGCCTGCCTGTGTATTCTTCAATCCAGTATCCTTGGTGAGACGATCGTGCCCCTGTGCACTCTTAGCTTTGCACCTCTCGATAAGTCCAGGTGGCAACTGAGTAAGATGAGGGCTCCCCCCGAGGCCAAAGGCAGTCACTAAACTAGTGAAGTCGAGCTGAGGCCAGGGTGCTTAGAAACTGTTATGGTACTGGGTGCCGTCCGTGACAGTATGGTTTTTTTAAGTTAACAGTTGAATTATCATTTAAAAAAAGCTGTGGTAAACTTACTGTTGGTTTCTTCCAGCTTATAGGATAGGTGCAACCTGCCAGAAATTGTGGACATTGGATTTTTTCTGAGATAATCTTGTGGTTGATTCCTAATGTAGTAACTGAGTGCCAGTAGTAGTTTTATAAAAATGCAACTTACCGCAAGTAGCATATTGGGTTGGAGGGCCAGAAGTTTCTTTTAGCAATTCTGTCATACTCGATTTTGCTTGGAAAAGTAAAAAAAATTAGATGAATGTTAATTTAATGACTGTCTAACACAGAAGAACAGTTTAAAATCCTGTAGCTATTTTTTAAGTCAACAATATAAATCTTTACTTTTCACACATACAGTTATGAAATCCCTAACAGAATTAGATTTATCAAATGTGGGATAAGTGTTGCTAATTTCCTGTTTTTAGGGCATTTCCCAGCAGTACACATTTTTCACATGTATTAATGTTTTCCTGGCATCCTGCAATTTTGTAAAGCATTTTTATCTTTTATCAAAGCACAACTTTCCCAGACTCGTTTTGAGCAGCTGAACTCCATTGTTTTCATATAGATTGGTTTTTTTTTTTGCAACTCAAACTAAATATAGTTATTCTTCCAAACAAAATTATTTGCAATTTATCCCAATATCATAACCCATATAACCCCTGTATGGGATGTACCATAAATGTCACACTAACAGGCACAATTACGTGGCAAAAACAGGATAATTTTTTTAATAATTGCAGCATATTGGCAATATTGAATATCTTTTGGTAGGTCTATTGGAACTAACCATTATCCGTAAACCCATTATACAGAAAGCTTTAACATTATGAGAAGGCCATCTCCCATAGACTCTATTTTCAGCAAATAATTCATCTTTGTAAAGATGATTTTCTTTTCTCTGCAGTATTAAACAGTACCGTGATCCCAACTGGATATATTTAATTTTTCTATTGATAAAGGGCCCTGTGAGGCCAGAAACATTGCCACTTTTTTGTCTACTAAATATGAGCTACTAAAATTCAAAAGCACAATATCAACTTTGTCAATGTGCTGCAGTTTTATGGACATTGCATATTTCATTTTTAAATTATTTTTAAGTAGACAGTATGGAGAGATAATTTATCCAGAACACACCAGGTCCCGAGCATTCTGGTATTAAACCACAGTCAAAAGATCTGACTTCTTAAGTCAACCAGTCAACTACTGTACATCACCTAAACCTTATTGAACTGGGTTTATGGAAAGGAAGACGTCATTAAAGGGGATATTCACCTTCATACACATTATATAAATAAAAAGGCCAGTTATGAAATCATGTGTAATTTCAGCATTATGTCATGAGATTTTAAAAGTATAAGAATTACTTACTTTAAGTTGCTACATATGCGGACCCTATACAAGTGAAGAGATATTGGGATTTCTATTCTCTATAATCAGTAAAAATGTTTCTTTTCCATAGCCCTGTCAATAATCATGCCCCTGATGTTGTACTGCTATGATGTCTGCCCTGATCTCAGGGCTTTATTTTATTGAAGCCACTTCCCATAGAATTGTATCCATGATACTAAAGACTAGACAGACAGAATATTTTCACTACAACTAAATGATACTGAACAAGTATCCTACAGGAATACCATTTGGATCACTGAGCTTAATGATATGTAGTTGAACATTATTCTCCAAAATGTACAAACATGATTTTAAAAATTACTATAATTATATCAAATAAACTACACACCTTGCTCTTTTTCAACCGGCAGCAGTAAGCAACTCTCTCTAGCTCCAACAAAGCACCAAGTGAAAATCTGAAACAAGTCACAGAAACTACTACCACGTCGCCATAGCAACCGAACGCTCCAATGATATATATGTTATATAATTACGGCAAGCTTTTAACCTGGTACAATTGTATTTATTAACAAATATATATATACGTTTATAACAGTGGCAAAGACTGTAAAACAGTAAACCATTAGAACGTCCTTCGTTCCAAATGGCGATAAAATCACTTCAATGGGCAGTTAGAGAAAAGGGGTGGGACTAAATGACGTATTGCGAAATAGTAGAAGCGTGCTCGTGCATCACATTTTCAACTTCCTGATGTGACTGTGAGAATGAAAAGGGGACATCAGAGGCACAGTGACCCCCCACCAAAGCCACAGAAAATCAGAGGCACAGTG